>SJYV01038756.1:1394553-1578202 GCA_006410875.1 Neotragus pygmaeus | reverse complement strand
GTCTCCCAACATGCTACACCTCCTTCTAGCTATAATACTGCTATTTCATGGCAATGGCATGAGTTAGGACTTATTGTTAGAAGAGAGACATTTCCCATGTTGCATCCATTTACAGACGTCTTTGAGGGCCATTGCCCCTTTGATGATTGGACCTTTTTCTAAATCATTGGCCCTCAAACTTTTTTGATTATATACTTCTGTAAGTAAAAAAGAAAAAAAATTGTGGAGCACATATTCCCACAATAAATGTATATTTATTTAGAAATTATACCCATAAACTATTGTACTAATTATATTTTACGTATTATGAAACATTTGCAAGAATAGAAAATAAAAAGAATAAGATAAAAATAAATAGAAATGGAAACTCCACTTTCTTTCTGGAGCCCAGTAGAACACTTTGACATTCTGAGGTGTATGCATTCCTTTGGGAGTCCACTAAGCTAAACTTCCGGTACAGTTGTATTGATTTTTTTCTGCCATATCTACTCAGTTTCCCTCTTAGGCACTCTTTCCTAGAGGAGCATCACTTGATTCATATTCAGAAATGTTTTGGTAGGCTGCTTCTCCACTTGCAAAAAGGAAATGATTTGGAAAACTTTCAAGTATTTTAGGAGATGAGGCATGTACTTTAGAAATACTGTAGTTGGTAATTTCATTACCATAAAGGGCTTTCTTTGCTAATTTATTGAGGTCCTTATGACCAAATGAGATTTGAACCATCCTTACAGAGATACTACAGGCTGAGAGATTATTTTCCTGCAAAAAATAAAAGGGAGATGGGAACACGTCCTCTGTATTTGCATTCACAAAATCTCTACAACTCTGGAGCCATAGGGACAATTGAAGAAGTGGTGTGGCTCATGACTTAGCAGAAAGAGAATAATACACACTTCTGGGGAGCAGTCTGGGATCATCTGTTTAATCCAGCCCAACAAGGCAGATACAGCTCATATTTTTTTCTTCCTCCCCAGTGGCTTCATTGATCACCTTGAGTATATGTTCACAGAATCCTGTTAACATCTCGCACTTGGGGCTTTCTACAGGTAAAAATTGTGGCAACTAATCTGAACGCAGCAGAGGAGGCCCTGGAGGCTTATCAACGTGAGAAACAGCAGCAGCTGAATGAACTGCTGGTTGTGATCCCGCTGAAGCTCCACCAGGTGATGGGGCTGGANCTCGCACTTGGGGCTTTCTACAGGTAAAAATTGTGGCAACTAATCTGAACGCAGCAGAGGAGGCCCTGGAGGCTTATCAACGTGAGAAACAGCAGCAGCTGAATGAACTGCTGGTTGTGATCCCGCTGAAGCTCCACCAGGTGATGGGGCTGGAGGTTGCCCCACCCTCTCTGGGCAGAAGAGCCATCACCCTCAGACTTTTCCAGAGAAAGATTCATGGGACACTGTTGGGGAGAAGGGCACTCCTTGTCTGAGACGTCTACCTGCAGAATGACACCCCGGCGTTCCTTACCCCTTCTGAGGTTGTTATAAAAGCATGATATCAAAACATGTATATTTCCTGGTGGTCGTCATGACTTTGAAAGTTGAATCACTTCAAATCTGAAGCAATGAGGAGCCTATGACTTAAAGGAATGGCTTGGAGGTTGAAATCTTCTTGTCTCTTGGACACATGTCACTTTTCACACCTTCTTTAAATAGACGTGGACTAATGGTGCAAGAATTATCTTCCCTTATTCCTTACTTGTTAATGAGGGAGGTTAAGATAAAAGGAAAATACTTTTTTCCCTTTTCTTTGTTCATCTCTGTATCCCACTTGAATTACAACTTACATTAAAATGCAGAGATCATAGCCGCAAAAGCCTCTTGTAATGTATTTTGTCAGGTAAAGAGAGAAAGCTGTATTTGAGAAGAAAGAACTGAGGAGGATCAGCCTTACATATATCTTGTTTAACCTGATCCAAACTGGATTAACTGTCTGTAGCAGTTTGCCAAATATTCCAGCCCTGAAATGTCTGTTCCATCCTTAGGCAGTAGATATCCAGCATGGTCATTTTGGGAAGATTTGCTGTCCCAAAGGGATGTAATGTGACTTCTTTTTGAAAGCATCTTCCTGCTTTTACCTTCTTCAGTGGTGAGAGTTAGGAGACCAAAGGTCATGACCTAACAAGGGACAGAAAAAGAAGCACATCCCTTTCTATGACTTTACATTTAAGTTTGTTTTTTGTCTATTCTGATACCAATTTTGTCATGCTTTTGTAGATAGAGTATGTGCTGTTTGGAGAAATACCAAGTGATCTTTCTGGAACATTGGTCTTTTCTAACCACTCCTTGGGACGACTGCAAGAACGAATTGTCCAGCTCCACGAGGAAAATTCCAAGCAGCAAAAACTTAACAAAGAATGCCGGGAGAGGCGTAAGCAGCTCATCCGAGAAAAGAGAGAGATGGCCAAAACGATACAGAGTGAGTAGTAAGCCCGTGGCTTAGTAATATTTATTGATTACAGAGGGAACTGTCAAGTGGTCATCTCCAGCTCTGAAAACTGTAGGTCATCACAGATCCAAACCACTGAGCAGAAATAACACCTTCCCCTCTTTCTACTTGCTCTCTCTCCTGATGCTATCAAAAAGTTAGTCTCCTGTTTTAAAAAGGATAAGTCTTTTGTAACAGAAACAATTTCTCACAATTTTTAAAGGTTTTATGTTTAATAAAATGTAGAAAAATATAAAAAAATGCCCACTACCAAGCTTAAGAAATAAAGCACTGAAGATATAATTGATGGCCTTTCTCTTTCTAGTATCATTCTGCTCTCTCCTTCCGCAGGATCAACCATGAGGCAGATACATACACATATTAGATGTATTTACACACACTATATGAAGTGTCTTTACATGTTTTTGGTATAATTTGCAACTCACTTTATTAATCCATTTTCTGAGAGTGATCTGTAATGCTACAGATAATTAGCCATTTTAACTGCTACTACAGAATGACATTGGCCTATAAGAGTTTTTCTTTGGCCTCCTGTTGATGGATATTTAGAGTACTTGTAATTTTTCATGATTACAGACAATGTTTCAGTGAACCTTCCCGTACATGTCTCCCTGTGCTTGGGAGGACGTGAATCCCCAGGAGTGGGGACTGTGGGTGAGACGGGGTGTGTGTGCATTTTCTGCTCACCAAGGTGTTGTCAAGTTGTCCTCCAAACTGGTTGCACTGTTTTCTCTCCCTGTTTTCCTCACCGCCCGAGAGGCTGAGAATTGCCTAGGTTCCATAGTCTCATCAACATTTAGTAATGTTAGCCTTTCATATATCTGTCAACCTAGTATATGTTAAAATTGTGTTTCACTGTGCTTTTTGTTTCCCTAGTTTCTTGAGGTTGAATGTCTTCACATACACTTATTTGCCGTTTATTTGTGTTCTCATATGAAACTTGCCTGCTATACACCTTGCCCATTTTTTTCTTCTATTTTTTACTTTTCTTATTGATTGTAGGGAGTTTTTTTCCCCCCATATTCTGTCTTTATCTATTACATGTATTTTGAATCTTTTCTAGTATGTATCTTGCCTTTTTATTTGGTATATCTTTTTGGGATACAGACATTCAAAATTTTATAATTTATCAACCTGTCTATAGTTTGCACATTGTGTGTATATATGTATGTCTTAAATCCTTTCCTATTTTGAGGTCATATTTTTCTATTGTTTCCTCTGTTAGTAGTGTTCCTTACTTTTATGTTCTTAGTTCACCTGGAATTGAGGTATATAGTATAAGATGTATGGAGTAAAGACATGGAACATATATGTAAGTGATGAAGTATTCCAACTTTAATAACAATAAAATTATGAGTGGTATAATAGCATCTACCTTAATACCCCAGAACTGTACACTTATTTTTTTTTCTGGCCACGTCCTATGGCATGTGGAATCTTAGTTCCCCGACCAGGGTTTGAACTGTGCATTGGGAGCATGGAATCGTAACTACTAGACAGCAAGGGAAGCCCCAGAAGTGTACACTTTTAAAAGATTAAAATGGTACATTTTGTTATGTGAATTTTGCTACAATTAAATATTTTTTAAAAAGAAAATTTGGAAAGGAAAAAGGGAGGAATGTAGTTGTCAGTCAGTCCGTCCAAGTTGCTTGAATTTGTAGAGGTCAGTCTTCAGTGAGATGGTGGTTCTGCTCTCATGGGTGGCTGGATTATAAAATTTTTAAATACGTGTTAGGACTCTATATTTGAATAACATTTATTTGAGACGCAGAGTTTTCTCAGGTGTAAACCTTGCGCCCCACTGTTTCTCTCGTACTTCACATTCCTTTGGCTTCTGTAGCCTGTGAATGTTGTTTATGTTTGGAAATACTATTTGTCAAACCAAGGGAACAAACTAGCATGAAAATGAGAGAAACTTGTTTCCATTTGAGTAACCTCTCAGTTTGGGAAAATGTGTGAAGATGAAATGAAGTATTCATATTTTTGGAATGTTAGTTGAAATTAAAAAAAAAATTCTGTGTAGTAGAAGTTTTATTCAGTGGTTTCCAGTTCTTCTCCCATCCCTGGTTTGCTTTCTGAAAGCAAGTTGTGGGTCTGGTTAAAGACTGATCTTCTAATTCTGAAGGTGAAACTAGGAGTGGGTTCCTTTCCTATAACTCAGAGAACAAAGGCTTAACAGTGATGAGAAACACCACAGTCGCTCACTGGTGCCTTCCTCCATCCCAGACCCAATGGGGAAGAGGAGGAGAGTCTAGAACATGAGGTGGGAAGGCAAGTTCTCTCCTTTTCAAGAAGAGCGCAGCTTGCAGCCATGTGGAGGGAGATGGGGAGTAGGGGGTGTTCTGGAAGGCTTTCTGTCCCCAGGGAACACCAGCTGTGGGAGGGGCCAAGACCAGAGTCCATGTCCTGTACCCGAGGCTGCCTTGGGAGAGGGCACCCTGATATATGGGCTAGCCACGGGGAGTCAAGGTTCTTACTGAGGGGGCCAAGCAGGCAGCCACAGGCTAGATACACTGGAGCAAATAATCCAATCAGTATTTCATTTGCATCACTAATTATCATGGCCACCAGATGATGCAAGTACATGGAGATGCCACTCACATAGAATAGAAATGAATAACCCTTCCTGGATTGTGCAAAATGGCAGTCATGCCAATTATGCCATTATGATTCACTCATGGTAACGATTATACCTGAATACACATTTTTGCCCAGGAACCGAGTTGCATCATCTTGTTATGTTAGGGCCTTCAGAATTCACTTAGGGGATTCTGGTCACAGAAAATTTTGTTTCAAGGTTATACTTTTTTCAGTTAGGTTCAGTTGCTCAGTCTTTAGTCATGTCCAACTCTTTGCGACCCCATGAATCGCAGCACGCCAGGCCTCCCTGTCCATCACCAACTCCCAGAGTTCACTCAGACTCACGTCCATCGAGTCGGTGATGCCATCCAGCCATCGGTCGTCCCCTTCTCCTCCTGCCCCTAATCCCTCCCAGCATCAGAGTCTTTTCCAATGAGTCAACTCTTCGCATGAGGTGGCCAAAGTACTGGATTAAAATCCCACAAATGGCATTTTCTCCAGGTTTTCCAGCGTTCCCATGTTGAGGAAAGACAATAAAACAAAAGTAAAACGTTGCATGTTAGATGGAGAGAACTGTTAAGAAGAAAAAATTAAAAGGAATGGGAAAGAGTGCTAAGGCCTGTAGGAGGCTGAGGAGTTCTCTGTAAATGTGATATACTTGCTAAGATGTGGTTCTCCCTTATGCTTAGAGGACAAGTCACACTTGGTTACACCTTCAGAAATGAGTATACTGGAAATGAGTCTATCACAGTCTCACAGCTTGTTTTCAGAAAATGGGCTGTGTGGGACCAGCCACATGGCTATATTGGGAAGAGAATTCCAGGCAGGGTAATTCCAGAGGATTCATTATGAGAACACCCAAGTGAGCCCAGAATGTTTGAGAGGTAAGAAGGTGTCTGGAGTAAATTAGAGAGATGTGAGAAACAGGGGCAGGACAGGTGGGACCCTGGGAGCCACTGCCAGGATTTTAGTGTTTTTACTTGGAGGTGGGAACTGCTGTTCAGTACCTATTTTAGTCTTAGCACAAGATGTTACAGAGATCAGTAGTAAAAAATTAACACCCAAAGGCTGTATAACCCGCTGGGGCCCATGAACAGTCTGAGCAGGGGCAGACCAGAGCGTGTAAGTCGCCTGGGAAAGGTGAGCCTGTTTCACACGGGAATTTGAAGCTGATGAAAAGCCAGCACAGCAATGTCCATTCTAAGAGAGGAAAGCGGTAGGTGCAGTGTCGCTGAGGAAACCCAACTGGTGACGTAGTCTTTTACGATCATCTTGCAAAAGCTGTTCCTTAGGATGGTATTGTTCATTTAATAACAGTGGGAGCTTCTGAACAGCCTGACAGTGGTTGTCTTCTTTTAGAAATGGAAGAAACAGTCAGTCAGCTAATGATTAGCAAGTTTGGCCGCGTGATCAATCTAGAAGCCCTTCAGACACTTTCTGTGAATACAACGCTTGAAGAACTAAAGATCAAAAAGCTTCGAAAGGAGCTGTCGAATGTAAAGGAAATGAAAATGTGGGAGGTAAGGATGAGAGGGCAGGTGACCCTCTGGGCAGAGGTGAGAACTCCTGGTGAGCAGTCAGGGGGTTCCTGCAGAGCATCTCTACATCTGTACAGCTGGAGCATCTCACAGTCCCCTGTGAGCCACCGAGTTCCCCCATGGTCTGTCTCAGCTTTGTTATCATTCACTTAATTGGAGATACTGGTCTATCCTGGGGTGAAAGCACCAGCACTGGAGTCTGGGGTCCAGGATTCATGTAAATATGAGGGAAGCAGGGCATGAAGGATGAGAGATGCCACTCTGAGGTCTGCATTAGTGTGTAAATGCTCTAAGTGTTAGATGTGAACTGCTGCACTCTGTGCCTGATAAGTCCCTTCAGTCGTGTCCATCTGTTTATGACCCAGTAGACTGTAGCCCACCAGGCTTCTCTGTCCATGGGATTCTCCAGGCAAGAATACTGGAGTGGGTTGCCAAGCCCTCCTACAGGGGATCTTCCCAACCCAGGGATCAAACTGTCTCTTATGTCTCCTGCATTGGCAGGTGGGTTCTTTACCACTAGTGTGCGTGTTAGTCACTCAGTCATGTCCAACTCTTTGAGATCCTATGGAGGTCCTCTATAGCCCCCCAGGGTCCTCTGTCCATGGAATTCTCTAGGCAAGGATACTGGAGTGGGTTGCCATTTCCTTCTTACCACTAGTAGCACCTGGTAATGCTCTGAGGATCCTCCTTATATAATTCTATATAGCTTTTGCATGTTGTTTCCATTCTGGAAATTAGAAAAGCATCTCTAAGTAATAGATTTTATAACAAGGTATATACTATTTAGCTGGTAGGGTCTTAAATGTTAAATGCCTACACTGTTCCTGGAGCCATGGCATGAGGCAGTATTCCAGTTACAGCCTGATTCAAAGAGAGGGGCTTTTACAAAGATTTTGTAAGCTCACCAATCACACGGCTTTTCTGACTTAACAGCAGATAGGGAGGGAAAAGAGGTTCCCTGTGGCATCTTTTCTTTTCTTGTCTAAGATTTGTCACTGTACTGTGGAGAAACAAATTACTCCAGTGCTGGTGTCAGTGAGACTGGATCCTATCAGGGTAGTGCTGGAGATAATATGTACGATCCAAAATAATTTGTTGGAGCAATAGCGTAACAAAGGAAAGCCACTGGCAGATGTATGGCCAATGAAGCTGGTCACCTTGAGGATTCTGGGCCAATCCTGGGTGGAAAAGTGATATAGGAAAGTTTCTGGTTAGACAATCATTCTCCCTTTTAATTAATGAACACCAGTACTCAGTCAGCATACTAATATCCTTCCTCAGAAGTGGAATGATACGTATCTTCATCTTACTTTTGCCTACTTTCATTTTCTCTAATCAAACCACACCTGATGCATCTGCTTCTAGTATTGGCTTACTATATTTCCCTATGTACATAGGGGTTCCTTGGTGGCTCAGATGGTAAAGAATCTGCCTGCAATGTGGGAGGACCTGGGTTCAATTCCTGGGTTGGAAAAATTCCCCTGGAGAAGGGAATGGCTGTCCACTCCAGTATTCTTGCCTGGAGAAATCCCATGGACAGAAGAGCCTGGTAGGATACAGTCCATGGGGTCGCAACGAGTTGGACCCGACTGAGCAACTAAGCAGCAGCAGTCACTGTATGTGACAGGCGTGAGTACAATAAGCATGGTCTTTGCCCTTGTAGAATTTAAAGTCTAGTTTGTCAGGAAAAACTTCTGAGCTTCCCTGGTGGCTCAGACAGTAAAGAATCTGCCTGCAATGCAGTAGACCCAGGTCTGATCTCCTAGAGAAGGGAATGGCAGCCCACACCAGTATTCTTGTCTGGAGGTTTCCATGGACAGAGGAGCCTGGTTGGCTACAGTTCATCGTGTTGCAAAGACGCGGACACCACTGAGTTACTAAGACTTTCACTTTCATGTGCATATCATTCCATTTGCTTGATGGTTTTGATCAAATCTGGACATTTGTTTTTGTTTCCTCTCTCATTCACCGAATCCATTTTACATCTTCCTGCCCTGGTAGGAAAAGATTGCTCAGGTTCGATGGGAATTGATGATGAAGACAAAAGAACACACCAAAAAACTTCATCAGATGAATGATTTGTGTATTGAAAAGCAGCAGCTTGATTCGAGACTGAATACTCTACAGAACCAGCAGGTATGTTCCTTTTCTTTAGACCGTCGATCAGAATTAGGGATGTTCTGTAAAGGGAGCTGTTCATAAGAACACTAAGTGCTGGGCTTTTAAACGAACCTTGATCTTGACTGGGTTTTGGCCCACCTGGGTCTCTGAGGACACTGAGTTGATGCTGTTTACATCATTGACCAGGCCAAAGCCTTTGACTGTGTGGGTCACAACAAACTGTGGAAAATTCTGAAAGAGATGGGAATACCAGACCACCTGACCTGCCTCTTGAGAAACCTGTATGCAGGTCAGGAAGCAACAGTTAGAACTGGGCATGGAACAGACTGGTTCCAAATAGGAAAAGGAGTATGTCAAGGCTGTATATTGTCACCCTGCTTATTTAACTTATATGTAGTGTATATCATGAGAAACGCAGAGCTGGAAGAAGCACAAGCTGGAATCAAGATTGCCAGGAACAATATCAATAACCTCAGATATGCAGATGACACCACCCTTATGGCAGAAAGTGAAGAGGAACTAAAAAGCCTCTTGATGAAAGTGAAGTGGAGAGTAAAAANCCCTGGACTGGAAGAGGCACAAGCTGGAATCAAGATTGCCGGGAGAAATATCAATCACGTCAGATATGCAGATGACACCACCTTTATGGCAGAAAGCAAAGAAGTACTAAAGAGCCTCTTGATGAAAGTGAAAGAGGATAGTGAAAAAGGTGGCTTAAAACTCAACATTCAGAAAACGAAGATCATGGCATCCGGTCCCATCACTTCATGTCAGATAGATGGAAAAACAGTGGAAACGGTGGCTGACTTTGTTTTCCTGGGCTCCAAAATCACTGCAGATGGTGATTATAGCCATAAAATTAAAAGACGCTTACTCCTTGGAAGGAAAGTTATGACCAACCTAGATAGCATATTAAAAAGCAGAGACATTTGTCAACAAAGGTCCATCTAGTCAAGGCTATGGTCTTTCCAGTGATCATGTATGGATGTGAGAGTTGGAGTATAAAGAAAGGTGAGTGCAGAAGAATTGATGCTTTTGAACTGTGGTGTTGGAGAAGACTCTTCCTTTTTTTTGGAGAAGACTCTTGAGAGTCCCTTGGACTGCAAGGAGATCCAGCCAGTCCATCCTGAAGGAGATCAGTCCCGGGTGTTCCTTGGGAGGACTGATGTTGAAGCTGAAACTCCAATATTTTGACCACCTGATATGAAGAGCTGACTCATTTGAAAAGACCCTGATGTTGGGAAAGATTGAAGGCAGGAGGAAAAAGGGACGGCAGAGGATGAGATGGTTAGATGGCATCACCGACTCAATGGACATGAGTTTGGGTAAACTCTGGGAGTTGGTGATGGACAGGGAGGCGTGGAGTGCTGTGGTTCATGGGGTTGCAAAGAATCAGACATGACTGAGCAGCTGAACTGAACTGAACAGGCTTCCTTGATGGGTCAGTGGTAAAGAATCTGCCTATAATGCAGGAGACACAAGTTCGATTCCTGGGCAGGGAAGATCCCTTGGAGAAGGAAATGGAAACCCACTCCAGTATTCCTGCCTGGGAAATTGCATGGACAGAGGAGCATGGTGGGCCATAGTCCATGGAGTCACAAGAGTCAGACATGACCTAGCAACCAAACCACCACCACCATTGAGCCCTTTTACATAATATCATTAACCTTTACTTCTCTTACTGTTTTCTGGGATAGTAAGATATTTCAGGTTCATCTTGTGTGTTTCCTACCCTAGATCTGATATCAGCTGTTCTAAGTAAACTTAGTTCTTTTGGTGCAAAATGGTATTTAGAGATCGCAATTTGGATGATGGGGTGCTTGGTGTTCTGGATTTGTCATTGTATCTAGGCCTTTTTAATGTAATATCTGTNATCTTGTGTGTTTCCTATCCTAGATCTGATATCAGCTGTTCTAAGTAAACTTAGTTCTTTTGGTGCAAAATGGTATTTAGAGATCGCAATTTGGATGATGGGGTGCTTGGTGTTCTGGATTTGTCATTGTATCTAGGCCTTTTTAATGTAATATGAAGAGCTAGGCAAGGTGAATTTTTTTTAGAGAAAAATGTCTCATGAATTTATCCTGATATTTCTGCTTAAATTTGACATTACAGGGTTTTTACTTAGCTTCTTTTATTTTTGTGTGTTGACTCGTATGCTGAAAACATTGGTTTTTTGTGATATTAATATAATTATTTGCTCTCTCTATATTAATCATTATAATAAGACCAATGCCATTTCTAATAATATGGTTACTGAAATTGTTTAAAATTTCTTTGTAGTTCTTTTGGTCTTTGTTGTATCCTATTATAGTAACTCACTTCAGTATTCTTGCCTGGGATATCCCATGGACAGAGGAACCTGACAGGCTATGGTCCATGGTGTTGCAAGAGTTGGACACGACTTAGCAACTAAACCACATTAAGGATTTACAATCAAATTACTTGGGTTTGAAACCACTAGAAATAATTGCTGTCTGTGTTTTTGAGCCTCATCACCTTGATACCTAGATTAGTTTGTTTCATTTTAAATCACTTTTTAAAATTCTTGATTCAATTTTGGTTTATAATTAGATGTTAGATTTTACATAGTTTCAAAGTCAAATATAGAAAATAAGATAAATTTGGAGAAGTCTAGCTTCTATTCTTCTCCCTTCCACTCTTTTTTTTTCCTTTCCCACAGGCAAATAATTTAATCACCTGTGATTCCTCCCGCCCCTTTTTTTTTTAAAGAAAAGAGAACCAAATGTGTGTTCTTTCTTAGATAGACATATACATACTCTTCACATGTTCAGAGCCCAGCTTTTTTAAAATTTAGTAATATTCTTGGATGTCATACCATAATAGTATAGTATATAAAAATTCTTATTAGGCTCTGTTTTTTTAATTTGGCATGGGATTACCATACCATGCATGTAATGCAAATTTGAACCCCAAACCTATCTTTAGGTTTTGTTCTTTCATAGGAAATTTTTTTCTTATTTTGAGCTTTTGGCAGAGAGTCAGCTTCCTTGCTGCTCTCCAAGGCTTGTGAGTAGAGATTATATTTTTGTTTTTAATACCCCTTTTTATGGAGTGAGCAATCTCTGAATTATCTGAATTTTTTACTCAAGTATCTTAGTTCTTTTCCAATGTTCCTACTTGTGTGGGCCCCAATCTGTGTATTTTATCCTCTCTACATAAGGACTTTAAAGCCTCAGCTCCTGACTCTTAGGCCCTATTTCTACTCTGTACTTCTTAAATTATCATGCTGTCAGCTTATATTCTTGTCACTCTGGCTTTGAGTTCTCTTTGTTTCTGGTGCCTGGATATTTCTAAACTATGTATTTTTTGTTTGCTTGTTTGTATTTCATCCAGACCTTCTTTGTGTTTGGAACAGGAGTAATTCACATTTCATCTTGCCAGAAGTAGATCGACAACATTTATTTTCAGTCACCCATGTCTATCATCCCTTTCCTGTACTTAGCTGGCTGAAGGAACATACACACTCACACATGTGAAACAATTTTATAAACTATATCTTATAACTAAAATTATGACATTTCCTACCAAACCTTCTCTTTCTTTCACTTGAAAGTATTGATGTTCTATTGTGGTTATTTTAAGGTGTTTTTGATACATTCTCTTCCATTTTCTCCTTTTCTGCCTTGCTTATTTTTCTCTTTCCTTTAGTCAAAGCAAAATGTATGTAAGGAACCTAGGTCAACTAGTCTTATTGCTTTTTCAAAATACCAAGAAATAAAGTCACAGGGCTTTTAGACAACAGCATTATAGTGAATATAAATTATTTTTAGTAAAATAGAAAACAATTGCCTAAGTATAATTTGTAGACTCTAGCACAGATTACTGGTTTAGGGTATTTCTTGAGTGTTTGAAAAATCTTTATCTAATGACATTTATTTCTGTTTTTATGTCTTTTACTTGTATTACCTTCTACTTGTTTCTCCCTGTTGCTTTATTTTACACCTCTCATAAAAACTATATCTAGTGTTAGCATGTCACATAGAAGATCTTTTGTATTTAATATATTTGAACTGGATTTTTTGTAGTATGTTTTTTCAAGTTAAAATATGGAGGCAGTATGAATATGCATTAAATAGTTTAGAAGTGTAAAGTCATAGTTAACTCTTCAGATTCCTCAAAGAAATCTGTAGCTTTCAGAATAATTCTCCTTTGAGGATGAGACATTTATTAGAATTTTGAGCAGAGGTAAGAACTTTGCCACCTGGGTTTCCCAGGTGATGCTAGTGGTAAAGAACTTGCCTGCAAATGCAGAAGACATAAGAGATGCTGTTTTGATCCCTGGGTTGGGAAGATCCCCTGGTGAAGAAAATGGCAACCCACTCCAGTATTCTTGCTTGGAAAATCCCACGGACAGAGGAACCTGGTGGGCTACAGTCCATGGGATTGCAGAGTCAAACATGATTGAAGTGAATGAGCACAAAAATTTTGCAAAAGTATGAAAAAAATCGTTTCAACCATTTTCCAGTTTCTTTTCCATTGAAAGAATTTTTAAAAATTAAGTTAAAATTAACATACAATATTGTGTTAGTTTAAGGTGAACAGAATAGTGATTTGATACTTTTGTACATCATAAAATGATCATTGCAATAAGACCAGTTATCAGCAGTGACCATATAAAGTTGTTATGGTATTATTGGATAGATTCCCTATGTGTACATTGCATCTTTATGACATTTACTTCATAGCTGGAAGCTTGTATCTAATCTCTTTCAATTTGTTTCCTGTGTTTATGAGTATATTTCTGTTTTGTTTGTTTATTTGTTTTNTTTGGGGGGCTCCAAAATCACTGCAGATGGTGATTGCAGCCATGAAATTAAAAGACACTTACTCCTTGGAAGGAAAGTTATGACCAACATAGATAGCATATTCAAAAGCAGAGACATTACTTTGCTGACTAAGGTCCGTCTAGTCAAGGCTATGGTTTTTCCAGTAGTCACGCATGGATGTGAGAGTTGGACTATGAAGAAAGCTGAGCGCCAAAGAATTGATGCTTTTGAACTGTGATGTTGCAGAAGACTCTCGAGAGTCCCTTGGACTGCAAGGACATCCAACCAGTCCATTCTGAAGGAGATCAGTCCTAGGTGTTCTTTGGAAGGAATGATGCTAAACCTGAAACTCCAGTACTTTGGCCACCTCATGCGAAGAGGTGACTCATTGGAAAAGACCCTGATGCTGGGGGGGATTGGGGGCAGGAGGAGAAGGGGATGACAAAGGATGAGATGGCTGAATAGCATCACTGACTCGATGGACGTGAATCTGACTGAACTCCGGGAGTTGGTGATGGACAGGGAGGCCTAGCATGCTGTGATTCATGGGGTCGCAGAGTCGGACATGACTGAGCAACTGAACTGAACATTACAATGAGCCTGAGGGACCAGCTTCACCGTATGCCTATTGGATGCTATGAATTCAAACAGAAAGTATGGATTAAGGGATTAGACTTGACCCTAGAGAGGTAAGGTTATTTAAGTGTAAACAACGATGTCAACATGCTCCCTGAATCTGGTGTCAAACATCCATTTTCAATATCGGGTATTTCCTTAAAGTCTAAACCACCTTACTTATTAAAAACACTTGTTACTTTTTATAGCTTCCAACTTGCTCTGATAGGTTTTTTGAGGCTAACATAGTAATACTTAATACATAGTATATGGTGGGTAATACTTATTTAATAACAAAGTTTCTATTTAAGCCTTGCCTTCTAGGAACCAAACACAGGTGTGACATATTCTAAACTATATGCTATATTTTAATAGTTTCTGCAAAAATACTGTTTTCTCTTGGTTTTTACTTTTTAAGCTCCCAGGAAATGGTCTAAACCAGGGGTTTTCGAAGTGTTTCCATGAAGAAAGGCATGTGCATCCCCTGGGGAACTTGTTAGGAATGCAGATTCTGGCTCCCCAGTCAGACATACAGAATCAGAAGTTCTTGGGAGTGGGCCCAGAATCTACAACAAGCCTTCCAGGGGACTTTGCTGCATGCTAGAATTGAAGAATCACTGTCTGAGCAAAAGTCCAAAAGAATGAATAAAAGGCTTTGGGAAGTTTACAACTAGAATTAGAGAAGATGACTAGAATCTGAATGTCAAAGACCCTTTGTCCACTAGACAGTTTTTGAGCTGAGTCAAGGCAGTGTTCAGGAAGGATGATGCCTAGACAGAACCTTCAGAGTTGGCCATGAATACACATCTGTTGACTTGATGTGCTTTGAACGTCCAGATACCTTGACAAGGAAAGAGTTTGGACCCAGGAAATCCAGGAAAGAAATTACCTGGGTCTCTTTACATAGTATCTCTTCATAGCTTTACAGGTATGGTCTCATTCCATTGGCAAGGTCATTGACTCTTCAAAACATCGATTTTCAAAGCTCAGAGTGGTCAAGTTACCTACTAATTAACATGTGGAAAAGTTTGTTTTTTAACTGAAGTCTGTCTGCTTCCTAAGCTGACTCCACTGCTGCTATTCTTCCAACACTCTAGGCGTGAAGTGGGGTGTAGATGGCAAGGCCAAAGACATTTCAAAGTAAGAGTGGCCAAAATTTGATTGGATATGGTAAGGAAAATGAGGGAAAAGCTATGGTGACTTCAGAGTGACCATTTGGACTGACTAGGCGTGGCGGGGAGGGGGGCATGCATGTAGCTGTAAGTAACAAATGAGAGTAGCTCAGACAAATAGGGGCGTTTTTCCTCACTTAAGTCTGCAGGAGATGAATTAGGGGTTTTGGTTTATTGGGCCATGATGTCATGGCCAGTATCTCTTGTGATTCTCTTGGTGACTGGTAGAAATTCCCTCCAGAGTCATAGAGGCTGCCTTGGCTCTGTCGTGGATGCCCAAATGCCAGCCTCTTGTGCCTTTCATTGAGAAGGCAAGCAAATGTTTTCTGCTACATCTACTGAGCCACTCCTAGCTGGAAGAGGAACTGGGTAAGGTTAGTATTTAGCTTTCATAGCCTCTGCAGTGAAGGTGGGCAAGGGGGAAGATACTGTTATGTCCCTTCCTTTAATGTGCATTCAGGTTTAGGGAGAATCTACTAATGATATGAGGTATATAGGAAAAGGAGGTATCTTACCTTGGAATTCCAGCAATGAGCCCTGTAGGGTATGAGTGACTGATAGCCAGTTGATCAGTTACCCTCTAAAGGGGATTTTTGCATGTAAGAGTTGCTTATTAGCACAAAGGGACACACTTCCAATGGTGGGATTTCAGTGGAAGAACTGAAGGCTTCTTAAAGAGTGGTGGCTATTTTAGATTGACTGCAAGGCAGGTATGCCTAATACAGCAATGAAGACAGAGAAGTTTCCATATTCCAAACGATGCTTAAAGCAGGGAGGTGTTCTCTCTCTACAGGGCAATGCCTTCCAGGGCCCTCGGAAAGCAGATATTGAGGCAAGAGAAAGGGTCACTGAACTGATCCAAGTCCAAGCCGAAAGGATTCAGGCCTTAAAGGAAGAGATTGCTCTTTTGCGTAAGAAAGGTGGTCTCCTCCTGCCCCCGATTCATCACCCACAAGAGAATGAATGAAGTCCCAGGGCCTTTAAGTTTGCTTTCTCCTCAAATCCATCCATGATTCGACACTCAATTCAACAGAAGTTCTGTTGTCTGCAACAACCCTACTGTTTTAAAGTGAATGTATCTGAAAGTAAAACCAGATCCAGTCATGTAGTTTTAATGATTTCCCCCCAACTGGTTATCTCAGAACTGACTGTAATGCTCAACAGCTACTTATATTGAATTGAACTATTTTAGATGCGCCTGGAACCAACTGGATCAAATATACAGTCTCAGGAGGCGGTATCTCAAACCATCAGAAAGAATCAGTAATATATTCTGTTTTGTAAAATTTGTATTTTGGTTATCTGAATGTTTAGCCATTGGCAAGAAAATCTATCTTTCAGCAAACCATGAGAAAACCTTTTCTTGATGGTTAAATCCTTGGAAAATAAAACTGTGTTATCAGGTAATCTCTGAGAGGACACAAGAGAAAAAAAGCATTTTGCTAACAAACAATATCTGGGAAAAAGAAATGCAACTTAGAATTCTGACATTGTTAACTTTGTAAGTCAGATATTTGAGGGCTCGGGATTCAGGAAATGGATACAAAGAACAGAGCAGTTGGCCTTTGGCTGGCATAAAGCAAGAAACAATCAGCTTCCTGAATCACCCAGAGTTTTAGCAAACTCCTCAGCTCTGGGTAGAGCAGAGAAGTGTGTTTTGCAAAATGGTTAAGAAGGAGGCTCTTTGAAGGTGTCTGCAACTCTACCAGCATTTCCTATAGTTTCTCACATCCTGTGCCTTTTTCTTTCTGGTTCTGCTTGAGTCATTTGCTGGCTTTAATACAGATAAGGAAGTAATGAAATAGATTCCATCACTGAGAGATCATCTCTAATAATAACTTCTGATTGTATGTAACGTTTTGGGAGTATCCATTTGGTTTGGGGGTAAGTGGTCATTGGAATCCATCTAAGAATGATTTCACCAACAGTTGGACTCCTGTTAGTAACAGGTCAAGTAACAGGTCCACTTTAATGACAGCCTCTTTGGAGGCTGTCCCAGAATATGAATTGGTCATTGAAAAGGAAAGGTAAAGAAGACAATATTGCACCAATGTAGAAAGTGACTCAGCAAAGTCAAGTCTTCCTAACCTGTGGCTAGCCTACGGCCAAAATTATCATCTGGACTTGGGTTCCTTGTTGGAATGTGTATGTTAGAGGTGGCCACCTGGCCTGCTGTGTCTGAGATCCTTTCAAAGCTTACCATTTCTGCCTGTCAGCACAGAGCTCTGACGCAACTGCCTCTCCGCTGGACAGCACCCTTTACCACCTCCTCTGTTCTTCACCCTAAACTGTGTGTGCCCTTCAAAAGCATTTAAGAAAAATATGTTAGTCTTAGCTCTGAGTGTTTTAATTTTTATGTAGGAATAAATAAGTAAAACAATATCCCACCCAATTTCTAAGGGTCCAGAATCCGGGAGCCACTTAGCTGGGCCTTTCCAACCTGTGTCTCCTATGAGGTTGCAGTCAAACTGTGCACTGGGGCTGTATCCATCTGAAGCTTGGCTGGAAACGGAAGGGATACCACCAGACCTACTCACTCAACCAGCTGGCCAGCACCACCCTGAGCAGCTGCCTGGATACAGTGAGTGGTCTTGGAGGGGACACTAGCCCTTGCTGTGGTGAGAGCCAGGGTAAGGTCCACTACTTGCCTGGGCCTCACTGTCAGATAAATGAGAGATTAAGATAAGCTCTGAGGCTTCCTCTCATTCTGAAATCCTAATTCAGAATGAATGAATTCAGTCTATAGAAGAGCCATGTCAAGGATTCATGTGTATATCAACTTAGGAGTAAAACCAGTCAAGATTATTACGTTTTGTCCAATTGAACCAGACAAAAATCACTCAAGTTTACAAATATTAAGCTTTCATACAGTATGTTTGGAATTTGACAATACAGATAATTCATTCTTACTTTGAATTAGACAAGGAATAGAGGTAGCTTTAGTTTAATTTCATCGATCCCAGGCTTAGTCTTGCATCTATAACTAAGNGTCCTGCCCCAGAACACACACCCCAACCCGTCCCCCTCCTCTAAAAGTACCACGGTGGAGGAAAGTTCTCAAAAGGCAGGAGTCAGACGACGTCCCTCACAGGGCGCTGACACGACCAGTGAGCTTGGCCATCTCCGGCCCCTTTACAAGCCCGAGGGCCACGTGCAGAGAGAGGCTGGCTAAAGGAGGGACCGCCCACCGCCACTAACCCCGAGTCCCGGATGTCCCACCAGCCGCTCCGCCCCCGTCCGCGAGACCCGCCTCTTACGGCGCACGCGCAGCCTGTCGCTGGAGCCGGAGGTCTTCACTTCCTGCGTCACCGGGTTGTAGGCGGCGCACTTGTACATCCCCTCGTCCTCCTGGCTGGCGTTCACGATCTGGAGGTTCCCCGACGGCATGATCAGGTAGTTGTCTGAGGAGAGGACAGGGCAGGGGGTAGGAGAGCAGGGGTGAGTGTGGGCCCAGAACAGTGCACCCAGCAGCTCCCGCAAAGGTTCGGGCAGGTAGAGCAGAAGCCAGGAGCTGACCCGAGTCCCAACAAGTCCAAACTGAAACCGCTACCCTCCCCATGAAACCTCACACCAAGTAGTACAGAAGTGCCACCACACAACCAGCTAACAAACTGGCTGGCTGACACCCCCGCCGCCACCCTGAGTTTGTACACAGGCCTGTGGAGGAGCATGTCTTATTTTCAACGGTGCTCAAGAAGCACGGAAAGGAAGCAGGATTTGGGATCTGCCAAACACTAACTGTGTGATCTTGGGCAGGTTAAATAACCTCTCAGATCCCGTTTCTTCACTTGTAAGATGGCATGATGTATGCTGCCTCTGAGACTTTTGTTAGGACTGAGAGGCCATGCTGCATACACGGGAGATGAGCTCATTCCTCCAAGCCACCAGGAAGGAAGGAATTGCCTTCAGAATTTCCCATCAGTCTTTGTCATGGTCACAACTCTGAGCCATCTCACTGCTGAACTTCTACAGCCAAGGAGGAATATTTTAATCCCCAGCCCTAGCCTTCTCCATGAATACCATGGAAGCCCTTCCCTTGGCATCACTGGCCTGCTAGACTCTGTCTGCTTTTGCATTGATGTGTTACAGGGCTGGGGTCCCAGGGCTGAGTTCAGCTTCTGTCCGCAGGGACAGATTCATAGTATCTGCACACCTGGCAACTAGGATAGTGTTTGACTTCATAACAGGCAAAGCACTGGTCATCAGCCCTGAGCTTTCTGGTGGCCTGCCCTTGGCCATCTGGATGTCCCTGCAGTCTGGCTTGTTGAGTCTGGTGCTTGCCTCATCACTGGGCTGCCCCAGGTGTGAGCTGCTTAAGTAAATGCCAAATAGGAAGGAAAAAGCCCTTGATTCTTGTGGGATGGGCAGACCTCCTCCAGGGGCCACTGCCAGGGACAGTAGACATTCATACTCTAATCTCTGGTTATTTCTCAGTGGCAGGATTAGACTTATGATCTTTTAAAAAATACTTTTTTTGTATTTTTATAGTAAACATAACCATAAAGTTTCATAACCAGAAAGTTAACAAAAATACTTTAAAATCTCTAGGACATTTTAAAAGGTATACATTTTGAGGTGTAGGGTCCAGCCACAGTGTCTACTTGGCCTTAAGTGCAGGTCATCTGTGGGAGGAAGTGCCCTGTGGGCACTCTGCGGATGAACACTCAGTCTCCCCTGGACCAGCTGTCATGCCCACCGTGGCCTGAGCAGGAAGCTATGATGGCTGCAACACCAGGTAGACGGGGAGAGGGAAAACCTCAGATTCCACTAGAGAGACTGCTCTACTGTGCAGGGAAGGCCTCCCACCAGGGAGCCCATAGCTCTAGGAACCTCTGGCTTATCAGGCAGCCTTCCACTGCGCGCCTGGTGGCAGGAAGATGGCACGGGGGGTGGGGACTGGAATTCCGAGCTGAGAGCTCTGATCCAGTGGCAGCAGCTCAGCAACATCTGGCAGGGCCTCAAAGGATGAGATTCCTTGTGATAGGTTCAGGGGACCTCCACCCCGAGGCCCTTCAGTATCCTGTAGAGCTGCATCTTAGGGTAACAGATGGCTGAGTAGCATGGGGAAGGTGCTGTGGGGCATTGACAGGGTTTGGTAGGCACTACAGAGGCACCAACTTCCCTCGTGGCCCCGACCTCCAGGCTCCTGCTTGTTTACTCACCTCGGGAGGCCTCGAGCCACTCCTGTTTGACACTGTACCGCACCTGGGCTTTTGGATGGCTCTCGGGAAGGTGGCAGGCGATGACCGCTGTGTTCCCCTCATCGACTTCAATCACGTGCTGCACATCTAACTTGAAGTCCTGGAGATCTGTGGAGAGAAGAGAAGGGGCTGGTTGGGCCTAGATGGAAGAGAGAGGTGAACAGTGCACTGTATCAGGCTGGGCTTATGCCTTAGTGTCTTTAGTCACAGTCAACAGCTGCAAGAACCTCACACACTGAGGGATCCTCTGGAGGTGCTCTGAGTCCTTCCTCCAGCCTTTTGTGGTCTAGAGTTGACAGGAGGGAACGTGTGGCTCACATCACTGCATGTGAGTACAACTGGGTGTATATAAGCTGCTGGTGGGTGAGTGTAGAGAATTCCATCAAGTGGTGCCTGTGACACAGACCAGCCTCTTCTCTTATATTGATCTAAGGCAGCAAGGGGCCTAGGCCCATTGGCCCCACTGAAGAAATGGGTCATTGTCAAGGCAAAAATGTCCTGGCACAGCTCATGGAGACTGAAAGGAACAATGACAGAGAATGCTTATGTCTTTTTTCCAGTTCAGTCAAGAATAGCCTAATCAGACATCCACATCAAAAAGTGAAAGGCCTGAGATTCTGCTTGATGGCCAATCATAGTTACAACCAGAAGGCTGATTCCTGCTATGCACAGCTGTGTGGTCCTCCCCCAGTATTCTTGGGGATTGGTTCCAGGTGCCCCAGTGGCTACTAAAATGGAGATACTCAAATCCCTTATATAAAATTGTGTTGTACGGTGCTTATGGGTCGGCCCGCGTGACCTCAGGTTTCCCATCCACAGAAACAAAGAGCCAACAGTATGTCATGTCATGGCTAATTCGGTCTCTGGGCTGGGGATGGAGATTGTGGGTACCCAAAGCGTTTTCTAAGGCAAAGAGGAATGTCTCCAGTGGGGTTTAATGGCAGTGGAATGTGGGGGAACCGAGGTCCTGACACCAAGCTGCAGTCTCTTCTAACTTGCCTTGGTGGCAGGAAGATGGGATTTAAACTGGATTGGATGGAGATCCATCTGGAACAAAAGCAGGATATTTCCCAAACAATCCAACAGCGCACACAACAAAACTCTCTTTGTTTGAAGCCAAATCCCTGATGTCGCTGAACAAAATGGGCTATTTGTGCAACAAAACCACATGCCAAATTCGGTTTTCAGGACTGTAGCTGAATTTAATTTAAGAGAGGAAATAAAACTAATAGAGAATAAGATAAGAGAGATGAAAATATTTACCCAGACACTCTCCCCACAAAGGTGCTTAGAAAGCCCTGGAGGCACCTTCTGTGAGTGCTGACCACACCACATTCCACTCAGCTCCTGAGAACTGATGCCATCACAGAGTAACTGTAGTTCACAGCAAGACTCCACCTGCCTGTGTGGTTCGTTCCCAGACAAGGCAACAGCAGCAGTTGGGAGTCAGGTTTCTCACAGAAGACATGAAGTAATTACCAAAAACAAACTACTGTCACCAAGGAGGGTCCTGTGATCATGGCACTTCAGTGAGGTCAGGAGGTTTCCCACTTAATGCAACTTTCTAGAAGCTCTCAGTCAAGTCGAACCAGAGCAGCACAGGAAAGCCCTTTTATTTCTATGAAAGGATCATTGTCCCTTTGATTCCAGTATTCAACTGTGAACTTTTTAGGGTCAGGGACCAAGTGTTGTTATCTTGTCCTCTGGCCTAAGTAGATGCTCAGTGAATGCTAGATGACCAAATGAATGATTATCTTGGAAGTGGGCCCCTCCAGTCAGGTACAAGATGCCCATGCATGTTATTTGTGAACTCAGATTTTGTAGTTGAGTTGGGTTGACATTATGAGCTCAAGGGCTTCGCACAACAAATTTTCCATCAACTTTTTATCCAAGTGTGACCAATCTTTATCTAAATGTGGATATTTTGAAAATAGAATGTTTCTTGAGTGTTTACTTCCAGGGTCACAGGAAAGAGGTAAAACAGGTCTAATATATGTGAAGTAAGAAATACATGTTGTTAGGATAAATGGCAGCATAGAAGACCTTGAGCTCACCTCCTCCCACGAAAATACCAGAATCATACATAACTGCTGAACAACCATTAATAAAAAAAGTCTGGAACCTACCAAAAAAGATATTCTACATCCAAACACAAAGAAACCACTACAAGATGGTAAGAGGGGCACACTTAAGATATAATTGAATCCCATATCCCCAAGGTGGGCGACCCACAAACTGGAGAATTATTATGTCAAAGAAATTCTTCTCTCAGAGTGAGAGCAGAGTGCTGAGGTCATGGCAGGCTCCCCAGCTTGGGAGGTCTGGTATGATGAGCAGGAGCCCCTAGAGCATTTGGCCTTGAAGGCCACTGGGGCTTAATCGCAGGAGTGCCATAGGACTGGGAGAAATCGAGATCCATTCTTGGAGGATGCATACAAGGTCTCAAGCACACCAGAACCCAGGGCAAAAGTAGTGACTTCATAGGAGCCTGGCCCAAATCTACCTGCTGGTCTTAGAGGGTCTTCCAGGGAGGCAGGGGATGGCTGTGGCTCTCTCTTAGGACATAAAAGCTGATGGCGAACGTATCCAGGAGTACTCACCAGAAGGCTGACATCTTGTTGGGATATTAAAACTGGGACCTGACCCCACCCAACACTTGTAGGTTCCAGTGCTGGGACACCTCACACCAAACAACCAACAGGCAGGCGGCCTAAAGACTTCCTGAGAGGCTTCCCTGGTGGTCCAGTGGTTAAGACCCCACCTTGCAATGCAAGGGACGCAGGTTGGATCCCTGGTTGGGGAATTAAGATCCCACATGCCTCAGAGCAACTACTGAGCCAGCACCGCACAGAGTCTGTGCACTGTGTGGTCCCATATGACTCAACGAAGATCCTAGGCACTGCAACTAAGATCTGATGCAGCCAAATAAATAGATGTTTGAAATAAAGACTTCCTGAGCACACACCACCTTGAAATATGGTCCTGACCCCCAGAGGGCCAAGACCCAATTCCACCCACCAGTAGACTGGCACCAGCCCCTCCCACCAGGAAGCCTGCGCAAGCCTCTAGCCAGAGTCAGACACTGGGAGGGCAGACACCAGAAAAGCAAGAAAAATACAGTCACACAGCCTGTGGAACTGAGTCTGCAAACACAGGTCAGAACCTCCCCTGGGACCTGCTGGTCCCTGGCCACAAGGCGACAAGAGGGGAGTGTAGGGCTGAGATACACAGGAATCCCCTATAGAGGGCCACTTCTCCAAGGCTGAGAGACATAACCTTCCACATACATACAAACACAGGAATCCCCTACAGAGAGCCAATTCTCCAAGGCTGAGAGACATAACCAACCTTCCACATACATACAAATACAGATACAAAATGCCATGACAGAGAAGGAACAAGACAAAACTCAAGAACAAATGAGTGACGTGGAGACATGCAATCTACCAAGAAAGAGTTCAGAGCAGACTCTAAAGATGATCCAAGAACTTAAGAATGGATGAGAAGCTACAAGATGCTTTTTAACAAAGAGAAAGTATAAAGCACAACCAGAGCTGAAGAATACAATAACTGAAATGAAAATAACCCTAGAAGAAATACATGCTATTCGCCAAGTAGTGTGGTAAAAATGACGACAGGATGCCTGGTTCGTTTCTATAGCCCCATTTCACTTTCCAGGCTGAACACAAGTGGTTCCTGGGGGTCAAGGTGAGATTTCTCATGGATTCCTTCCTTTGGGTGGGTGTGGAGCCTTCTGGGTTTTTAAGGAATCATCATTTAATTTTGTATTGGTGATGGTGGTTTAGTCTCTTAATTTGTGTCCGACTCTTGCAACCCCTTGGACTGTAGCCTGCCAGGCTCTTCTGTCTGTGGGATTCTCCATGGACAAAATATTGGAGTGTGTTGCCATTTCCTTCTCCAGGGGATCTTCCCAAGCCAGGAATCGAACTTGGGTCCATGCAGGCAGATTCTTTACCAACTGAGCTATGACGGAAGCTGAGGGAAGCTGTGTTGGTGATATCCAACCCTAACTAAATTGCAAATTCCTAGTGGGCAAACTATCAGTTTTGCACTCCGTGCCCCAGCCCCAAGCCCCACTGCACAGTCTTCAGGAGGCACCAAATTCATTGAGTCCTTGTTGAATGAAGAGTTTGGAAGACGGTGCCCAAGGCCAGCTTTGTCGGCATGCAAGCTGTGCAGCTGTGCCAGGCCCCTCACTTGGAAGAGGCCAACGCTTGGTTTAATGCTCTTCTATCACTGCCTTGAAATTTTAAACAACATTTGACCAAGGGACCGCATATTTTCACATTGCACTGGGCCCCCCAAAATCCATAGCCCAGTCCTGGCTGAACCTCTCAGCCAAGAGAGCGGATGCATTTTCTCTCAGCGAGGAGGATGGTGGACTGTGGGAAAGGGTGGACAGCTTGTGCTCAGGGAGTTCTAGCTGGATGTTACTACCTGCTTTTCATAAGCAAAGTACCTCAGCAATGCAAAAGTCTTAATCCTCCTCAGCACAGGTACCTGCCAAGTCAGGAGACTCCCCACAGAGAGAGCCGTGAGCATGTGAGCCCAGGGCCATCTGGAAAATTCCTCAGTCACTGAGAAGCATGTCTCTTGCATGGTCTAATAAGTCTAAAACTACTCCACCAAGAGTTTTTGAGTTTTTGTTTCACCCCCTTCCTTTACTTCATTCCAAGAAAATCTGCCTCAAGCAAGAATATACTTAATCCTAACAAAGCATTTTGCAAGAAAGATGTGAGTAACTGAAAGGAGTCTGGCATCAGAATGCCATTTCCAGCTTAGCCCTGGGCTCCTGTCCTCTGTAACTGAGAACTTATCTGTGCACAGAGCACACTCTCCTCCATGTACACACCTCACTGACTCAAGACTGGAAAATGCTACACACCCCTAGGCCCCTCTGGGGGCCTTCTGTGGACTCCGAGGATTCACTGCTGGGTTGGAGACAGTGGGCTGTGCAGTGAGGGAGGCACAAGCTGGGCACTCGTCAGCCGGGCAGCCCTTCTGTTCTGATGTCAACATGTGCACAACAGCCCAGACAGGCAGGACCCAGGACACCCCAGCTGGGTTTCTAACTCCCCACAAGGGCTGACTGGCAGGCGAGCCTACTAGCTTCAAAACAAGCACGCAGCAGTTGTGTCCCCAGCCCTGTCCTCCCCCCACCCCACACCCTGAGCTTAAGCTTTAGCTGTTGCTTCACTAGACAAATGCTCCCAATTTGGCTGGTGGAGCAAAAGTTGAGTTTCACTAATGGATCAAAGGCAGAGTAATGAAGTGATGAGCGATCTGAAACTCAGAGCACCCCCTTCTCTAGTACTTTTTGGGCAGGAAGGAGACCAGGGAGGGGTAGAGGCTTCATGATCAATAACAGCTTAATCAGCCACCAGATGAGAGGCAGATGCAGAGAGATCTAGTTGGCTGCATATGAAGGAAACCAGCCTGTTCCCAGGCCCCTTTGTCTGCAAAGCTGGTTTCCTGGCGAGTCCCTGTGCTGCTCAGAGCACTTCCCTGGGAATAAGGGGCAGGCCCTTCAGTTACAAATAGGGTTAGCAGGCCTCCAGCCTCCTTGCAGAATGATGGATCAGGTTTCATGGGGGAAATGGTTTGACAGGACACCTGCCCTTGCCTGTTGGCTGGTGTGTTTGAGAAATCCATTAGAGGAATGTTTTTGCAGCTTTAATCCTCTTACCTTCCCTCAGACCCTTCTTTTGCATCCTCTCTGTGTATTCTTCCAGCTATTTTATTAACTTGTCTGCACTAATCAAATGCTGTGAGGCCCACTCTTGTCCCTCAGCTCTCAACAGGTCAGACGACCTGGTCTTTGGGGCCATCTCTTGAGTTTACAGACCTTCTTTATTAGTCCCAGAACTTTTTGCTTTCTGAGAAAGTCCTAATATCTTAGGCTCCATATAGAACCCTGCCCAGCTCCCTGCCTTCGAAGCACTCAATTTCTTAACGGAACATTAATCTTCTGATAAGTCACTTCCATAGGAGCTTTGATACACAGGTGACAGGGATCTGTTTGGATACAATCATGGAATGCGCTCTGACATTTCTCTTCACATTCCCAGGGTACATCAGGCTCCTACCTTCTTGCCCGTGGGGAAAAAAGAAGGAAAATAAAAACTTGAGGCATGTGAGTGTGGCTGTCACCATCAGGATCATTCGTGAAACTACAAATTGACAGGTTTTATCTTGAGCCCCTTTTGACTTACTTTCTCTCCACCTTCTAGCTTTGATCTTTCCTTTATGAATAAACGGTTCAGTAGATCTATGAATTATATCACAATAGTTAGTGTTTGTTTTTACATTCTCTTACTACAGAATTGTTAGATCTTCATTATAGGCTCATCCTTCAATTCTTATATACGTTCCATGCCCCATTACATGGTGCATTGTGCCTCCACAAAATGCCCCCATGTAATCAATAAACCTAACCTTTACTTTCAAGGAGTTTCCTCATTTGATTCTCTTCTCCCTGAGTCCTCCCTTGAAAGTGAAAGTCATTCAGTCGTGTCTGACTCTTTGTGACCCCGTGGGCTACACAGTCCATGGAATTCTCCAGGCCAGAATACTAGAAGACTGGAGTGGGCAGCCGTTCCCTTCTCCAGGCAATCTATCTGACCCAGGAATCAAACCAGGGTCTCCTGAATTGCAGGCAGATTCTTTACCAGCAGAGCTACCAGGGAAGCATCCTTCCTTAGGGTACAAATTAAAAGTGCAAAGAAAGAAGTCAGGTAAGACAGCACCCTCAGATAGAGCCTTCCTAGAGTTACCAACACCCCCATCTCCATCAGCTCAGCTGAACGATCACAAACATTCTGGCTTTTAACCCATCCAGGTATTTCTTGTGTCTGGTCAGTTCCTGCCCTTCCCTCCTGCCTGTTCTCAGGGCTCACAGGACAAGCCTGAACTTATCTGCTGAGGCTTGGATGCGATCCACCGATTGCGCGGGCACCACATTGGGCTTACTTGGCAGTGCTGCCAGGGCGGCTGGGCAGCCTCATGGCCATCAGCAAGTTTGGGCTGACTGATAGTTCCATCTCCCAGCTCTCCTGCTTCCAGGGCTCAACTTGTCCCTGTACTGGCTTCCTGTGTCTACAGGCAGTGTTACAAAGTGTAGAAAGATTTCACCTAATGGAGTTCCCCAGTGACACACTGACCCTGTGGCCTGGCCCTGAACCTTTTGAAAGGAAGGTGAGTAAAATTAAGAGTGCACGGTTCACTGCTCTACGGATGGACCTGGAGGTGGTGTCTGAGCAGGGGAAGGGTCCCACACCTGCCTCCCTGGGTGGGCTCTTTGCCCTGAACTACTTCATAGATGGGAAGAGAATCACAGCATAACTCTTGGTCTCCAAGTCACCTGAGGAGCCATGGCTTGGCATGACCCCCAGATCTAGCCTCTGAAAGAAAATTCTCTACAAGTGGAAAGTCATGGTGATGGACTGCAGAAGTGGAGTGGAGGCTGGAGCCTGATGGTGCTGCCTTTAGAGATGGAACTGCCTGCTCTTGATGAGTGAATAGGGTTGACTGTGGGATGGGCAGGCCTCTGAGGCATGCATTCTGTGGAGTGACTAAGCCTATCACCAGTCCGTAGCCCTGGCAAACAGGCCACTGAAGTCAGACCCAACAGGAGCCCAAAAGCTGAGCAAAATCAGCATATTTTGTAGTCAGCATCTGGCACAACACCATCCCTCCAGACATCACTATTCATTCACTCAGCCAGGCTGAAGTCGAAGAAGATACCAAGAAGATAAAGACATAGTTCCTAACCATGGGGGGCTTTAATCGAAAAGATAGTTAAAGCAACACATAGGCTGGCTATAACAATTGGCCAGAGTAGTGTCCCGAAGTATAATCTCTGCCACCTTCACCATTGCGCGAGCCTAGATCAGGTTACCTCGATCTCCAGGCAATTTAGAAGGGGGGCTGGTGGAGTGAGCACTTCTTTTGCAGGCTGGAAGAGTGGACAAATACATTTGCTCTCTTTAGGATGTTTTTTTCTGCCTGTTCAATTGCATGAATAATTTTGGCTCCAAAGTGCTCTCCTGACAGCCATGGAAACACGACATGAAATTTCGCAAACACACTTTCTGATGAAAGTAAAGCATGCTCTCTCACTTAAATAAAAACAGTTCCTATGAGAGTAAAGGAAAAAAAAAAAACACACCACACCTTTGCAGATGCCAAGCACATTAATTGTTAAATCGTGTGTTTCTTTCTTTTGAATTAAGGTGGGGTGTGCACCTAGATTTGAGTAGCAGGACAAAGCTCTGGGTGGAGAAGAGATGAAAGAGCCACAGGGAAGAAGGCAGAAGATCAAAGTCAAGAGGGGAGGTGGGCACAACAGGAGACAGGGCATAAAAAGAGAGTGTGAGAGGACGGAGAAGGAAAATAGAACCTAGTTTGCAGTGTCATTAAATGATTTGCAGTAAACTGGCCTAATGCTTCAGGAATTTCTTGGCTTGAACCAATTAAAAATATTAAAAAACAAAACAAAACAAAAAAGACACACGAGAATGAGAAATGCTATTAATCCTTGAAAATAAGGATGGGAGCCATTTCTCCACTGAGTCTGGCAACCAGATGAACAGAGACGTCTGTAGACCATCCCGTTTATCTGACTCCAGAGCTGCTGTGAGGTAGAGCTGGCTAGCAGAACTAGGGAGTTTCTTTTGGATTACATGAAGGAATAAAATGGTTTGAAAAAATACACTGGGGAGAGAGAGAAGGAAAAAAAGATTTACTTGCCAGCAACCCACATCACACATATTTCTCTGATCAACCAAATATAAACTAGAAACTTAGCAATGGGAAAATTAACGTGAACTTCGGTGGTCTGGACTCCTCAGAGCCAGAACTGGTTCCTGGCACAGGGTTTGGCAGGCTGGCAGCCCATACAGGAAGAAAGGAGAGAAGACCAAAGCCAAGGCATTCAGAGGAACAATGGACGTGAGCTCTTCAGTGTGTCCCTGAAAAAAAACAGAATTCCAGGTGGAAGAGGTAGGGGCAGTGTTTTAAGGCCAGGGGAGTCCACAGTGGTTCCCGCTGCCCCCACCCTCCGCACACACTTGGGAAGTGTGTAGTCCTAAAAGCAGTGGTGAGGACCCGTGCCATCTGCCCACCCCCTCCGACAGGGTCTTTTGAGGTGCCTGGTAGGACTGCAGCCACAGTCACTGGCGTCTGCCTTCAAAGCTTGCAGAATTTCCACCAGCACCTTAATTTCTTTTATGCTTTATGCTTCTGACATCCATCAATTTTTCTAAACCCTTCCTAAATCTATTTGTATCTTCAGCTTGTTTACATCCCAAGTGTTGCTTCATCCTTTCTTATTTACTTCTTCAAAACTTCTACTATACCACAGTCTGGGTGAAGAACTCCTTGTCTGCCTTCTGCATGCTCTTTTTGATCTTCTAGACTTCAACATACCTTATCTGGGAGCCTGCCTCTCCCTAGACATTCACTGAAGGCCAAGCGTGTGCTGCAGTGTGGTGATCACAGAGGTGAAGGGCAAAGAGACGGAGGCTGGAGAGGCCTAGAGAAGTGAACACAGGATGGCAGGGAGCTCGGAAGAGGGGACCCCACTCCGGACCTGGGGAGTCGTGGGGGGGGGGGTCAAGAAAAGATTCCTAGAGGAGAAGATAGTTGAAGGTTGATCACCAAGAAGGAATTAATTAACCCAAAGTGAAGTGAAGTTACTCAGTTGTGTCTGACTCTTTGTGACCCCATGGACTGTAGCCCACCAGGCTCCTCCGTCCATGGGATTTTCCAGGCAAGAGTACTGGAGTGGGTTGCCATTGCCTTCTCCAGGAGATCTTCCCGACCCAGGGATTGAACCCGGGTCTCCTGCATTGCAGGCAGACGCTTTACTGTCTGAGCCACCAGGGCTTCCCTTGTGGCTCAGCGGGTGAAGAATCCACCTGCAATGTGGGAGACGTGGGTTGGGAAGATCCCCTGGAGAAGGGAAAGGCTACCCACTCCAGTATTCTGGCCTGGAGAATTCCATGGACCATATAGTCCATGGGGTCGCAAAGAGTCGGACACAACTGAGCGACTTTCACTTATTAACCCAAGGGAAGTAGGAATTTTCTGGGAAAGGGAATGGAAAGGAGGTTGTTACAGGCAGCCAGAGCTCCCAGGGAAAGTGAGAGACGAGCCAAGGAAATGGCAGATTTGCTGGCTCTAGAGGAGGAGGCAGGGCTGAGAGGTGTGCTGAAGTGTCATGCTATAGCCTGAGTCTTACTCTGTGATTCCTTCAAATGTTTTTAAGTAGAAAAGGAGCACCATCACTAAAAATTAAGCACAATTTTCCCTACAGAAAAACAACATGCTGTTTCTACCTCTGTAAGTTTTTCCCTCTTTTGCTTACCATTTTCCTCACTGTTAAGTGACAGTGCTTTATTTAAACATTTTGTCCCATTTGCAGGACAGACTCACTATTCTGTAGTTCCTGGGACTATTACTAGATTCCAAAAAATTGTTGAAAATCTATAAATAAGATCAGAGTGGAAATCCCTAAACTCTTACACACATACACACACAAAAAAAAGGGGGAGTAAAAGAACTCATTTTCTCTGGATTCATTTTCGTTTTAAAGGAACCATCGTACATCATGTTCTCTAAAGAGTTCCAGGGATTTCAAGCAAACTAATCAACGCTTCCCTCATCTTCCTGTGCAAAAGGCTTCTCCAAGTCTGTTCTGGCTCATTGAATCTATAGTTGTACCTCCTTAACTCACTGTGTGGTCCTTCCCTTTTCTCTTAGCTTAGAAAATGGACCTAGAATTTTATTAAAGCCTGTGGCTGAGTGTGCCAAGGATAGGTTGAGGAGAGGAATGGGGAATTCTAAGCATGTCCTTGGTAGAAGATGCACCATGGAATTTTTGAGTCTGTGTGTGTGTGTGGTAAATATTGACTGTTGCTAAATAGAGAACTAGAACCCTGGCTGTGTGGGGCAGAAAGTTGCTGCCATGATGCCCTGAGCTTACACCACACATTTGCCTGAGCGCTTGTCCCAGACCAATGGGACTAGTATTGCCCATGCCCTTTAAAGATGAATACCAGAGGAGATTCCTGTGAGGTTTGAATTTCTGCCTGTACTAGTAGAAAGCAGAAAAGAGTTACCGTGACTTTGGCCTAAAGCTGTAAGGTATTCCTAAATAGGTCATCGCCTATTTAGGTACTCAAGTTGCTCAATACCTCTGACATTTTAAGCTGTCTTTCAGTAGGTCACAAGAGTTGGACATGACTGAAGCGACTTAGCAGTCAGTATCTTTCATTCTTGTCCAACTGGCAAAGTAAAGCACACAGCAAGTATGGGCATAACACAGCTGTGTTTCAAGCTTGAGTTAAGTTAGTTCTCCTTTTCCAACTACACCCCCATGTGGAGCTGTCTAGAGCTCCCCCAGCAAAGGAGGCAGACTCAAGCTCAGTCTGGCAGGTAGCTTCAGACCCAGCTTTCAGCTGCAGACCCCTTCCTCTCCTGGGGAAATACAGCCACCAGTTGACTGTCTCTTGTTACCCCATCCTGATTTCAGAATCTGACCGCACTGACTGTGAAGTATCTGCACCGTCCCAGAAGCAGCACTGGGACGCTGTGTCTAAGCGCACAATGTAGAGAGCTGAACTTAGTTGAAAGTCTGAGAAAGATGAGAGGACTCAAAATCCTGGAGATAAAGGTTGTCCCACACACATTCTTCAAGGCTCAACCTTGAGTCTTCCTCAATTCCCCGAAATGGAAATGAATCACTCTTCCCCTGGATTCCCGTTAAAATCTGTTTATGTCTCTCAGGCAACTCATGGCTCTGACTGACTTGTTTTATGGCTAACAGAAACTGCAGTCCATCTTCTCCATCAGACTGAGAGATCCTCAACAGCCCAGAGCAGGTCTTACTGCGCTGTTGTAAATTCTCAACACTCCCCAGTTCTCAGGACACCAACCTGCAAAACATCAAGCTATTGAACTCAGGGCTAGAGAATGTTTGGTTTCCTGGTTCCCTAGTGGATTGCATGAATCTCCCACCTGCTGGCTCGCCCGATGATTTTGGACTTTCCAGCCTTCATAATCATGTGAGCCAATCCTTTGAAATAAATCTTTTTCTTTCTTTTTTCCTTTCTCTATTTCTCTCTCCCCCCATACATGGGAGTGTGCATATAATTATATATATGTTCTCCATAAAATTACACGTATGCTTAGTCACTCAGTTGTGTCCGACTCTTTGTGACTTCATGGACTGTAGCCTGCCAGGTTCCCCTGTCCATGGGGATTCTCCAGGCAAGAATACTGGAGTGGGTTGCCATTCCCTTCTTCAGCAGATCTTCCCAACCTGTGGATGGAACCCAGGTCTCCTACATTGCAGGCAGATTCTTCACTGTCTGAGCCACGAGGAAAGCCTTACAACTACATGTGTGTGTCTATATGTGTGTGTGTGTATAGTGATTGATTCTGCTTCTCTAGAGAACCCTGACTAAAAACAAGGATAAAGGAAGCTAGAAATGTTTTAAGAAGATGTCGACAACTGGCCTTAGTGGCGTGTTCTAATTCAGGGTCACAGCATAGAAGACCTTAGGAAGTGCTTGATGGGACTCAGAGTTTAGGGAGAAAGAAGAGACATGGCTTCTGTTCGTGGAACTTAACCACACCAAGGGCCAGGGCTGGCCCAGCCTGCCAGTGCTGTCTGGTTGCAGTAACTCGCATCAATGAACCAACAAAGGCATAAACGGACACCTCTCTGGGCTACAGTGACAACATCCATGCAGCGACCCTGTGGGCTGCTCTCAGAGTGGCAGGGAGGTGGGAATCGGGCCGGAGAACATGTGTGGAGAGGGAGCTACGAAATTCACAGGAGACGGGTTTGTCCTCTGCGCTGATAAGCCAGTCCTCTCTCGGCTCTGGCTGAGATGGAAGCTTTGCCCCCTGGACTGTGTCAGCCTAAGCGCTGCTCCCAGAACGGAGCTGGGCAGCACAGAGAATGTGCCCCAGAGCCTCCTCCAAGAGGATGCTCCACAAATATGTGGTGACCACATGGGTGAGTGAATAAAGCCTGCTTCAACATAGTACTATCGCATATTCTCTCATTTGAGTCTCTAAAAAACAAAACCATAAGGCAGATGATGTAATCAGTACTGAGCTCATTTCACAGTTGCGACCATCTGAGAGATGAAGGGATTTGTCCAAAGCTACATGAACTCTTCAGTGGCAGAGTTAAAACTTAAAAGATCTTGGGTTTAAGTTTCATGTTTTTTCCATTACACCAGTTTGGCTCTTCATTTCACTCCTGGGTTAAATTATGGTAACAAAGGGCCCCTGTCTCCTTCTGACCGTTCCTCAAAGGCACAGAGTCACGGAGACAGCTGCCGAGGGGGAACTCCTACCTCTTCTGTGCCTCTGATCTCTGATACGAAAGAAAGATCACTCTCTGACTGGCCCTAGGGCTTAAAGACCTTAAGGAGGGGTTATGGATCCCTCACAACTAAACCAGCACCAGCTTAAGACTTCACATTAGCCAGTGTGAAGTCATACAGCCAATTATGTATCTTCCCAGATAGGCAGTGGATGTTCTCTATTTCCAAGTACCAGTAGGATCTGGGGATGATAGGATAGCTGGAAGAACTGATGTAAAAGATAGGGAAAAAGATAAAAAATGCAAGTAGGAGTTTATCTGAATGGTAGATAACTGCGCTAAGGGACAGAAAACAGCTTTCCCGTGGCATGTGGCTCTGAGTTGGTCATGATTACTTGCTATGCTGTGTGGAGAATGATGCTAAGGCCATCTTGGGCAGGGGCCAGAACAAGGAATGAGGTGTCCATGGCAACGTCTGCTTTTGGTTCAGGTGCATAGACTGGGAGCCTCAGAGGCATGTGGAACGGTTGGCCTCTGGGTGTCAAGCTGGTAAAAAGGAGATCAAAGTAAAAACAATTCAAAGGAATTAAGGCAATATGGTCTGAAGTGAAGCATTAGCAACAAGAGAAATTCACCACAAGGAAAGCTTAAGTGAAACAGGAAAAAATACTTCTCCACAGAGGAGAGCAGGAAGGACAGCAGGTCTCCACGTGGGCAGGACCACTCAGAAGAGAGGGTGGGCGCGCACCACCGAGGCTTCATGTGGTTCCATTTTACCTGATGCCACCAGACAGGGCTGGAGTTCAAGTGCACCTCCTGGCATCAGAGAGAAAGTGGTCTGGACCAGGGAGGCTCTGTTGGCAGCCTCCTCCACATCCCTGGATCCTCAAGCCAGGTTCTAGCCTCCATCACAGGAAGCCCCCAGTGATCTCTAGGAGTTCACTAAGACACAGGAGGCAGCGTCCTGCCAGGGAGGTCAAACAGCACGTGCTCTGTCTGAGGATAAGTGTTTGAATGCACACAGGAGGGGCTGGAGGAGAGGAGGAGAAGGAAGCTTGAAACACCAACCGCGGGTGGGCATGCGTGCGTGTGTGCACGCCAGCATGCTGCTGCCCAGCCTCGGCTCTGAATGCAGACCGTGCCTCCTGTAATCCCTTCTCCGGCTCAGCCTCCCTCACACACCAGCCAACTGGCAAAACACAGCCCCCATTCTACTCAGGAATGTGCTTTCGGAAACTTAATCTAGCTGCTGAGTCTGGGCCAAATCCCCCATGGCATTAACCCAAAGACAGCACCCCTTTCTCCCACCTTCCCGCCACCCCGTCACTGCCTCCTCCAAGTCTGGGAGGCTGTAGTTCCAGTCCACCAACTCCCTCTGTCCCAGGACACAGACCCTGCAGGCCTGCTCTCCATTTCCAGCACTTCTCCATCCATCTTCTGGTCAGGCCCAAACATTTCCCTTCTGATTCATGTCTAAGTGACATGCCAATAGCTCTTGGCTTTCAAACAAGACTCGCCTCGGCTTCTGCACAAGCCCCCTCTTCTCTCACTGTGCCTCCTTGGGTTGCAACCAAACCCTTCCCTTTGTCCTCACTGCCAACTGCAGATCCCTTCAAGCACCAGAGAAAGAGGGGCCAGGAATTTTTTAAAAATAAAGGCTATAAATTGTCTCTCTTCACACAGATTCACCTTGAAGTAGAAGGAATGCTCCAAAATAAATCTTCTCCTCTCCAGCTCTCCCTTCCTCCAAACAGTGAAAGATGCAGCCTAGCTCCTGAGTGGGCCTAATTACAGAGTCTCCTAGATCTTCATAGACAAGGGCTGACCATCTGCAGGGCAGCAAACCTCCTGGAGGAGCAGTGGGCCCCTTCAAAAGCAAAAACGTTGCTAAAAAGCACCTCTTATTTGTAAAGATGGACAACTGGCAGGGACTTGCTTGCGCAGCACTAGGAGAAGGGTGCAGTACCTTGGAGTGGAGTCACTCTGGGATGTCCCAGGGCCGTGCACAACTGTGCTTCTGCTCTGGTGGGTGACAGAAGACAGATGAACTAGGAGCCTGCTAGCAAGGTGGTTACACAGAATGTACATGCGAAAAACACATCAAAGTGTTCACTTTGTGTACTTTACTGGATGCACTTTATACTCAACAAAAAATGTAAATATGGTCATACGGCCAATGGAAAATGCTTGTCCTACAATGTCAAAGGGGAAAGACTAAAGATAGTAACTATCTTCAGTGCTGTAAAAATACGGGTACAGATGAAGGCTATGATTTAAAATGACAATGGTGGCTCTGCGAGGATGGTGAGGAGACATTTTCTGTATATTCTAAAGTTTCTATGTGTCATTTTAATTATCATTTAAAAAATATACAAGAGAAGTATGATGGTAAGAAGCACAGCTCTGACCTCAGCCCCTCTTGCTATGACAAGATGATCCCTCCCCACCTTCTCACCTGAGTGAATCATGCTCCCCTAGCCCCACCAGCACAGCTGGGGGCCCAGGGTCTGCCTCCCTCACTGAACCCTGACTGTAACCCGAACTCTAAGCCTGCTCTCTAGAGGTGTGGCACTGAGGGTCAGTGAGTACTGCTGCAGCCACTAAGGAAAAGTGGCTCTCACTGTGCGGGGGGCTCTAAGATGCAGCCCCCCCCTCGGCCTTGCCTGCATGAGGGTAGCTGGGGACCCCCTGCCTTCCTTCCCTACCTCCTCTGAGCAGAGGGCAGGGCTGCTAGACTGCTTCCCAAGAAAACAGGCACACTGTGGCAGCCTCTGCCTTATCTGTTCTCCCACAGACTGAAGGCCAGAGGCATCTGGAAGCCAGAGGCAATGAAGGGTCTTTCTCCCCCTGCTTTTCTACTTTGCCAGCTCTCACCACTCTCCTCCCAGGACTCACGCCTCACACTTCAGGGAGCCCAGCTGACTTTCAGGAGCATTCTATAAGTTTCCTGCCTCTGGTATGACCCATAACATAAAGACCCCAGCCTCCCAGAACTACAACATCAACGAGGGAGACGATGATGGTGATATGAAGGCAGGGTGTCTGGGACAAGGGGCACTGCTGAGGGGACATGAGAGACTCAAAGAGTAAGTCCAAACACCACTAAACTCTCAACAAGGGTCCCTGTTCCCTACACTTCAGCCAGCAGAGAAAGTGAAAGTGTCAGTCACTCAGTCGTTTCCGACTCTTTGTGACCCCATGGATTGCAGCCCCCCCAGGCGCCTCTGACCATGGGATTCTCCAGGCAATAATACTGGAGTGGGTTGCCATTTCCTTCTCCAGAGGATCTTCCTGACCCCTGGGTCAGGAAGGATCTAACCAGGGTCTCCAGCGTTCAGGCAGACTCTTTACCGACTGGGCCAGCAGGGAAGGGGAAGTAATTCTTAATACTGTTGGCCCTTCAACCGCAAGGGTTTGAACCGCTTGGGTCCACTTGGTCGTGGGTCTCTTGCCATAATACATACTACAGTATCACATGACCAGAGGTTGGTTGGACCTCAGAAGCAAGGGACCCCTTATGAGTTATATGTAGAGTCTCAACTGTCTAGAGGGCCAGCAACCCTAAGCCTGCATTGTTCAAGGGCTAAACGTTCCCTGGCCATAGACTCTAAGAACAGGTGCTGGGTCTGCTCTGTAGCCTTTGGGAGGTCTAATCAGCCAAGTCTCATCTCCCGTGGCAAATCAGGTAATGTGTGCACTAAGCTTGGGCACAACAGTATATCCAAGTGGTAATTAAATGTAAGAGTAGTAAGCAGACTTCTCCTGGCATCCTCTTGGGACGAACTGTCTCCTCATCTCTTCCTCTCTCCCTCTTTATCACACAGTTGCCTTTTTGTTGTGCTCTAGTTTCTATTCCAGGCATTTGGAATAGGCCTGCCCCTCGGAGACGCAGGAAGCCAAGAGGAAACGCACAGTATCTGTTCAAACCACGCGTAGCCCTGTACACGCTCTGACTGCAACTGCTGTGAGGATGGAGTGGGCGCGGGTGGGGCAGGCAGCAAAGAGCTGGCACCACCCCATCTAAGACCACAGAGTGACCAGGTAGAAAGGTATGGCATGGCCCAGCTCTGGGGCCCACAGAAACAGGTCAGCCATGTCAAGCTCCTTTCAGGATAGACACTCATTCCTTGTATGGCCCCTACCCAGAGAGCACAAAGGTCCCCCAGACACTGGAGATAACTGGGAGGTCATCGGTCTGATCAGAGAGGTCAGCTGGTAAGGCCCCTTTTATGATAAGGCTAACGGGGGTGTTGATTGGGGTCGGGAACAGAGAAAGAGTAAGAGGTGGGCGGAGGAGCAGGACTCACTGGCTAGCGTCACGGTGGCTGGCACGCTGGCCACGGCCCCTGCGGGCATCCGGGCCACACACTGGTACCGGCCCACGGTGTGGTTGTTGAGGGCAGTGACAACGAGGGTCCCGCGAGTGATGAGGATGCCCAGGGTGTCGTCCGAGCCGTTCAGCTCCCTCCCATTCAGGCGCCAGGTGGTGTTCATCCAGGGGGGCTCCACCACGCAGCCCAGGATCACGGTTCCTCCAAGCTTCTGGACAGTGGAAGAAGGCTGGACAGTGACCTGAGGAACCTCATCTGGAGGAAGAACAGGGATGCAGCGATGAACTGACACCCCGCCCCAAGAAACCGACAGCACGATGTGCTCAGAAGCACAGCTCCCAGGCAGCCTGTCAGAGCTGAGCCACCCAGAGAGGGGTTGAACCTTCTCTGAAGAAACTCTGCTGATCTTAGGTCCAGTCCCCAACCTGGCCTGGTTCCCAGAAGGTAGACTGGAGTGGCAGGATGGTGGGATGACAAGAGCTCAAGCTTTGAACTTGAATAAGACCTGCATCTGGATCCCAGTGCCACCGCTTCTGATCCAGGTGACTTTAGCCTTTTGGAGTCTCAGTTTCTCATCTGTAAAATGGGACTAATAATATTGGTCTCACAGCATTCCTGGGAAGCTTACACACAATGCATATAAACTGCCTGCTGTAACCTCATATAATAAGTGCTCAATAAAGGCAGTTCAGTTATTACTGTTATTCGTCCCTAGCATATGTTTGAAATGATTAAAACAGCAAAGTAACAACCAATATGATGTAACTGAGCTCATTTCTCATCTCATATTACTGAACATGTCCCTGAAGGTCAGTGGGAAGAAATCCAAGAGGAAGAAGGCCTTTTTAGAGGGTCCTGGTCAAATGATTCTCTCTGACACTAGGGGCAAAGTGCTCCTCCCAGGGAGCCTCAGAGAAATCAAGGAAAATACTCACTCAGGTCCGCAAAGCAGCCTGCTGCAGCCAAGAGGAGGCAGGCGAGTGTGACCTCAGGCCGCCTTCCTCTCTGCATCGTCATCATCCCACGAGGCATGCTGCGTCACAAAGGGTCCAAAGCCAATGTTCCAGAAGCCACCAGAGTCACTCAAAGAGGTACCACAATCCCCTGCCACGCTCTGCTGTGAGAAAGAGAGAGAAAGGGCTGCAATGAGAATGCCTGGGACATCCCCATGGTGGTGACATCCAAAGTGTGGACCTGGCTGGACTGCTGGAAGACCAAGGAACACAACATGCCGTTTCTTATCTAAAATAAGCTGTTCCTAAGTTGCTCCTCTGACCTGGAAGGTGATGTCATGGTAAGAATGCCAGAGCCATGCCCAGGGTACCCACAGCCACAGGGACAGGAGATCCCAGCAGATGGAGAGGCTGAGACCTGCAGCCATGTCCCAGCTCGGGACAGTGAATGGTTAGCAATGATGCTGAAAAGGAGGCAGATGTTTTCACCATGTTCTTGCAGGAGCCCAGGTGTCCACGGCCACGGGGCACACCATGCCACTAACACAGACCACTGTGTGTAGCACTGTCACAGGTATAATGAATGAACCCCGCAGCCCTCATTTAGGTGATATTACTAACACCCCAGGTGGTGCAGTGGTAAAGAATCTGCCTGCCGATGCCTTCCCTGATCTGGGAAGATCCCCTGGAGAAGGAAGTGACAACCCATTCCAATAGTCTTGCCTGGAAAATCCCATGGACAGAAGAAACTGGTGGCTACAGTCCATGGGACTGCAGAGTCAGACGACTGAGCGACTCATACGACTACCAGGACTAACAAGTAACACCCCTAACATCTCCAAGGCTCATGAAAGATCTATTTCAACTCACACCAGCTCGTCACCAACATCTCTGTTAACATTCTTTGATTCCTGGAACCACCCAACCCTCCTCAGCTTGTCTGTAACCTCTGCATCCCCAGACACAAACACAGACACACACACACACACACACACACACAAATCACATATCAGCCAAGGCCCCTGTTCCTCTCTCTGCCCCTGGTGCTGAAATTCTAGTGTTCTCCATCTCTACAAAGTCTGTACTCCTGACACTGTGTTGCACCTCCACCCAGAACATGTCTCTGGGGTCCAGACTGCACTGCTCCTCCAGCCACTGGATGACAGATCTCAGGTATCAGCCACTCTCTTCTTGCCTGCTGAGAATTTTAATTCCTCCTCTTCTACAATATTATTTTGCATGCCTCGTTTAGGCTATGGTGTTTAAAGGATTCGTCAAAATCATAGAGAGGCAAATGGATGCACACTTCTGTCACAGTCTAAACCACGATCTTGCGTCTGTGCTTTTCACTGCTCTATAAAGAACATGAGACCAATGTGGAAGGTGTGCCAACCTCCTATCAGGGAGGGAGACTTCAGAGTTTCAGGTCCCCGAAGGCAGCGTCACAATGACCCGGGCAGTGGATGCATCTTCCTGAATCATGCACACGTGGCAGTTTTCATAATTATTTCCAGGAAGGTGACTTAGATTCAAAGTGCTAACTCTTTTTGGAGTTATCTAACCAGCAACTCTTTCCAAAACTTACAGTCAACCATGAAAACTCAGAGCGGGGTTAAGCTGCCCAACTGAGAGCTGTGTTAGCTCTGCAGTCTCTGAAGTTCTGGCTACCTGCATGGGCTGGTGTCAGAGCCTGTCTTGGGCCTCTCAGCCCCCATTGCTCCTCACACAGGGGCTGAAGGGTGGGCTTGAGGCTCCTGCTCTGTGCTAGGAAGTACTTAAGATCTGCCTAAACCTTTCCCTTCTCCACGTTCCTCTGGCTCTTCAGCTTGTCACCTGGCTGCTGAGTGAACAGGGCTACATAGCTCTGCCCAACAAGCACCCTTCCAAACCACATCTTGAACCCAGCTCTGCACTGGAGTTTGCAATGTTTTCTAGGAAAGAGTCCTTTCCCCTTGAGTTTTAATCCTTCCCTTTGCCTCGTATCCTTGACGTCAGAGGACCCCCCCCCCAAGTCTCCTCCACTGTTCTGGAAAAGGACAGGAACATTTTCTAAAAGAGGTTTGAAAGAAAAATGTTAAACTTTTCCTGACAAGTATTTTTCTTCTAGGTGTAGATAGAGTTTCTGCTCTTTTTCAGACAATCCAATAGATCCACGCTATTAGAACAGTGAAATGAAGGAAAGCTGCCAAGGATGCGAGCATGACTGGGGAAGGCATGCCTGTTACTACTACAGGTACCTTGCTAAGCTCTTTTCATGAGGTATTCTTTTAATCTTCAGAATCACTCTATAAGATGGGGACCATTATCCTCATTTTATAGGCAAGGAAATTGAGTTCCAGAGGGTAAGTGACTAGCCCAGGGTCGTATAACTGTAGGCCTGGAATGAAACCAGGTTGGGCTCATTCCAAAGTTCTGTGCTTTTAACCACAATAGTAGCCTTTTCATGTTTTTTCCTACCAGCTCTCTGCACCCAGTGGGTGCTTAATGAACTGACCTCTGAACAGGATGAGGTAGAGCAATGAGGAATTTTAGCAATGTAAAATTTTAATTTTCAGATTTCTGAATCCCTGTTTGTTAAGGAAAAGTTCATTAATACAGTTACACACAAAACCCAAAAAGCAAGCCTTTGGTGTCCAGATACTAGTTTTAATCACCCAGATCCTAGTTTTAATTTTCTACTTTCCCTCAATGAAATAACATTTTTATCTAGAATATGGCATGAGTGACCAGTTACAGGATTTTAGGGAACTTGCTTGCTCATGACCTGCTCTTTCCATGCCCCAAGAAAGAGAGGAGGAAGGGAAGGAAGGAGGCGGCAGGGAGGCAGAATGAAGACAAAGTAATAAAGGGCAGGAAGAAGACAAGCCGACAGAGGAGGAGAGGACGGCTGTTTCTTATCCTAGCACATGGTGGCCACGGAGGTGTTTGGGTTGTAAAGTTGACAGAGGTTTTACTGAGGAAATTCAGCCTAGACCCCCTCCTGCTTAACGAGGACCAGCCAAACAATTCCTGTTACTTCTGCACCCTGCATGATTTATAAGGTTCAAAATGGAAACAGACCTCACTACTGGTGCCAGTCACACCATCCTGCTTTTAAAAGCAACAAGGAGGAAAGAATGTAGCCAGGGAGGGAGGAGAGTGAGGAAGCAGGTGTCCAAAGAGGGAGAAAGGAGTTAACTCATGAATCCCCATGACAGGGTTGTAAGCGGGTATCCCTCAATGAGCCCAAAGGGGACACGTGGGGTCTCCTTCGTGTCAGAGAAACTGTGACAACAGTATGGAGATGGAGGTGGAGGGATCCCCGCAGCCTATGATGCAGCGTATTCAGCAGCTGGGGAAACTGAGCTACTTCCTGGACCAAGTGACCTAGAGGGCTTGGTCTAGAAAAATAGTTGCAAAAATATAGATTTCTGAGAACTTTTTTTTTTTNGCAATGTTTTCTAGGAAAGAGTCCTTTCCCCTTGAGTTTTAATCCTTCCCTTTGCCTCGTATCCTTGACGTCAGAGGCCCCCCCCCCCAAGTCTCCTCCACTGTTCTGGAAAAGGACAGGAACATTTTCTAAAAGAGGTTTGAAAGAAAAATGTTAAACTTTTCCTGACAAGTATTTTTCTTCTAGGTGTAGATAGAGTTTCTGCTCTTTTTCAGACAATCCAATAGATCCACGCTATTAGAACAGTGAAATGAAGGAAAGCTGCCAAGGATGCGAGCATGACTGGGGAAGGCATGCCTGTTACTACTACAGGTACCTTGCTAAGCTCTTTTCATGAGGTATTCTTTTAATCTTCAGAATCACTCTATAAGATGGGGACCATTATCCCCATTTTATAGGCAAGGAAATTGAGTTCCAGAGGGTAAGTGACTAGCCCAGGGTCGTATAACTGTAGGCCTGGAATGAAACCAGGTTGGGCTCATTCCAAAGTTCTGTGCTTTTAACCACAATAGTAGCCTTTTCATGTTTTTTCCTACCAGCTCTCTGCACCCAGTGGGTGCTTAATGAACTGACCTCTGAACAGGATGAGGTAGAGCAATGAGGAATTTTAGCAATGTAAAATTTTAATTTTCAGATTTCTGAATCCCTGTTTGTTAAGGAAAAGTTCATTAATACAGTTACACACAAAACCCAAAAAGCAAGCCTTTGGTGTCCAGATACTAGTTTTAATCACCCAGATCCTAGTTTTAATTTTCTACTTTCCCTCAATGAAATAACATTTTTATCTAGAATATGGCATGAGTGACCAGTTACAGGATTTTAGGGAACTTGCTTGCTCATGACCTGCTCTTTCCATGCCCCAAGAAAGAGAGGAGGAAGGGAAGGAAGGAGGCGGCAGGGAGGCAGAATGAAGACAAAGTAATAAAGGGCAGGAAGAAGACAAGCCGACAGAGGAGGAGAGGACGGCTGTTTCTTATCCTAGCACATGGTGGCCACGGAGGTGTTTGGGTTGTAAAGTTGACAGAGGTTTTACTGAGGAAATTCAGCCTAGACCCCCTCCTGCTTAACGAGGACCAGCCAAACAATTCCTGTTACTTCTGCACCCTGCATGATTTATAAGGTTCAAAATGGAAACAGACCTCACTACTGGTGCCAGTCACACCATCCTGCTTTTAAAAGCAACAAGGAGGAAAGAATGTAGCCAGGGAGGGAGGAGAGTGAGGAAGCAGGTGTCCAAAGAGGGAGAAAGGAGTTAACTCATGAATCCCCATGACAGGGTTGTAAGCGGGTATCCCTCAATGAGCCCAAAGGGGACACGTGGGGTCTCCTTCGTGTCAGAGAAACTGTGACAACAGTATGGAGATGGAGGTGGAGGGATCCCCGCAGCCTATGATGCAGCGTATTCAGCAGCTGGGGAAACTGAGCTACTTCCTGGACCAAGTGACCTAGAGGGCTTGGTCTAGAAAAATAGTTGCAAAAATATAGATTTCTGAGAACTTTTTTTTTTTTAATGATAAAAAAGGCAAGTGAGGCTTAACTGGAGTACCTAATTGCAGTGTAACTTTGTGCCACTGTGAAATGAACAAGGTAGAATTTCAAAGTTGGGTGAAGGCAACAGTAAGGCCTGTTATTTTTCTTGGCAATGCAAAGTCTGTGTAGATCCTTCTGATTTTCTCTGCATATTCTCAGGAAAAGAGGGCAAAGGAAAAAAATCAGAAGAAGAGTGAAGGGAAAATGAATTCTTGACATGACTTCCTCGCTGAGGCCTAGGTACTTTCTATTTTTAAGGGTTGTTTGAACCCGAAAAATAAAAGAAAATGCATCCGAGAAGCTGAACTGCTGACATACATGTTCCCACTGAAATAATCTCCAAGCAGACGTTTCTGAAACTTTCCAAAAACAACAGCAGCAGAATACACGTCTAAGGTTGAGACCAAGCAGGAGAAATTACAGCCTTGGAGTATTTATTTTGCGAGAGAAAATTACAAACAACCGAGAGTCGATCATCAGCTGGAGGAGGCCTGCTCCACCTTCTCCCAAGAGGGCCGGCGGAAGCGAGAGTGAGGCAGGAGCACCCGAGGCCACATGTCACCCCCGGTCAGCCAGGCACTGTAGCTCTCGCAGAGAGAAGCCTCCAGCGTCTAAAATGCCAAACACCCCCTGCGGATGTCCCATGACCAACAGGAGGAGGAGGTGCACAGGAGAGCGCTGGACAGCACTGAGCTTCCTTCTCTGGAAGGCTGCTGTGCTCACTGCTCCACCACCCGTGCCGCATGAGTCTTTCTTAAAAACACCCTTTCAGGGGCAAGAACGAGATCTGACAATGTTCTTATTCCATTGGCTGATGGGAGCTGGCTAGATGAAAAAAGAAGTATTCTTGACCCCAAGTTACATTTTTTCCATTTGTTCGCAACACTGGAGTTAAGACAGGCCTTTCCCCAGGCAGACAGAAGTTTTGCCCCGGGAAGGTGATGCTGAGTGCCTGGAGGGTGTGGGCTGGCAGCCCTCGGTTTCAAGAAGGAGGGTGTTCCTGGTGCACAGATGAGTGACATTGGGGAAATCTTGGGCAAACAAGTGAACTGAATTCTCAGACAGCTGAATATGTTACTGTAGGCAGATCTAGGAAGAGCATTTAAGAAAGGGCATTTTTTTTTTTTTTAACATAAAAAGCTTTTACCCACAGATGTAACTAAAGGGAAATATTTTAAATTAGGAGGGACCTGATAGGACTTCTCGAGTGGCGCTAGTGGTAAAGAACCTGCCTGCCAATGCAGGAGACATTTGTGGTTCAACCCCTGGGTAGGGAAGATCCCCTGGGCACAGCAACCTACTCCAGTATTCTTGCCTGGAGAATCCCATCGACAGCGGAGCCTGGAGGGCCACAGTCCTTAGGGTTGCAAAGAGTCAGACACGACTGAAGCAACTTAGCACACACGCATGCATGAGGAAAAGATAATACCTCAGGAGAACACCTAACAGGTATCTGGTGTTCTAAATGAGGAAAGCCAGGGGCAGAGAAGCTGATGGACAGTCTCCCAACTGAGAATAGGGATCCAGGACTGCAAGTCAGGTCTTCTGATGCCTAGTCCAGCCCTCTTACTATACTGACACTTGCTTCTCAAAGACTTTCTGGGTCACATTAACCAACTGCTTTAAACTGCTTTTAGAACCAAATTTAGAATGTTTTTGAATTTACTTCCTTATGCATAAAAATGTTACCTGGCTCATTATCTACAACAGTAACTTTCTGTGTGGTCATTTTCATTCTTTTACCATTTAGATTCCAATCTAGAACAATCTCTTATTGTTCTTCACAAGAATGCCTTCAATAGAATTTTCTGCAATGATGAAAATGTTCTATATTTGTACCGTCCAAACTGCTAGGTAGCCACTGGCCCTTGTGGCAATTAAGTACTTAAAGTGTGGCTAATGTTTGCTGTGATAAGTCACTTTAGTCATATCTGACTCTCTGCGACCCCATGGACTGTAGTCTGCCAGGCTCCTCTGTCCATTGGATTCTCCAGGCAAGAATACTGGAGTGGGTGGCTGTGCCCTCCTCCAGAGGATCTTCCCCACCCACAGATCGAAACTCATCTCTTAAATCTCCTTCATTGGCAGGTGGGTTCTTTACCTGCCAATGGAAGACTAAAGAAATGAATTTTTAATTTTATATTAACCAATAGGTCTAGTGGTTACCACATTAGGCAATACAGTTCAAAACCAGAACATCTATCCAGACCACTCTGAGGTCACACAGGGAAGAACAACAGTGGTTAGATGGTCCTAGGTATGAGTCATGCTCTAGCCGGCTTCTGATATATTTCTAGCTTATTCCTTATCCAACGTTTGTGCATGTATTTCCTATTAAAAAAAAAACTATGTAATGCAATATTACTATAACTCCTAAAGAAGAAAAAAATACCACTGTGACCTATCCTATAGAAGACCATCTATAGGATATGAATTTGAGCCAACTCCAGGAGACGGTGGAGCCCAGAGGAGGAGTCTGGCAGGCCACAGTCCATGAGGTCACTGTCAGACAGGACTTAGCGACAGAACAACAACAAATGCAAGGTACTGTACTAGAAGATGGATTCTGTCCTGAGAAGCTTAAAATAAAGCTTGGAACATGGGTCAATCAGTGCAAATATCCATTAACTCCTCATTTCGCAGCCTGCTCTGCAGTTGGCTTAGGGCCACGTGACCATGAGACAAGTGCTGGCCATTGATGTCTAAAGTGAGCATGTTCTGTGTTACTTCCAGGCCAAGACAGTTAAGAGCTAAAGAACAAGCGGCTGCTTCTCCCTCCTTCCATTGCCAATGGACCACACCCCATGTTTCAGAAAGCATAGCTACAAGATGGAAGAAGACAGCACAGTCTACGACAGAATAAATCATTGTTGCATAGAACCACTGAAGTTTTGAGATTACTCTCATCTAACAATGTCAGCATTATTTACTCCAAAACCTTAATGGGTCACCAATTTAGTCACAAATGGGAAGTGGCAAATGAGATCAGAGGGAGGAAAGCATTTTCAATTTTAGGCCTTCAGGAAAAGTTTTTCTGGATATGGGGGTTTGAAACTGGGCTTTCTGAGATATGCATGTGTAAAGAGCTGGAGGTCACTGCGGAGGGGGACGCTAACCTGGTGGGAGGGGTCTGTTTGGAGGCCTGTGCATCAAGTAGACATTTCCCTTCAACAGTGGTCTCCGAACCTTTCTGATTTTGCTCCCTCATGAGAAAAATATTCTGGGCAAATATCCCTAATACACACATATTTATTTACAAATAAAATGCACATACTACCAAACTAAAATTTAAGAGTAAAGAGTTGACTCATTGGAAAAGACCCTGATGCTGGGAAAGATTGGGGGCAGGAGGAGAAGGGGATGACAGAGGATGAGATGGTTGTATGGCATCAGCGACTCAATGGACGTGAGTTTGAGTGAACTCCAGGAGATGGTGATGGACAGGGAGGCCTGGCGTGCTGCGATTCATGGGGTCGCAGAGTTGGACACGACTGAACCGACTGAACTGAAAAGTGAAACTATATTTTAATGACATGTTAATCATGACTATCTTATAATATCATTAAGCTAGTACCTTAAGGCAGAAAGCCTATTTAGGATTAGATTCATCATTAATGATATGGATGTAATCTCTTTCAAAGGGACTGCTTGAATGTTAATTTGTTGAGTTCTCATCAGATGTGATTTCACTGTTACTGTTTTCACCTCCTAATGTGATTTGAGAAGGGTCAGCTCTGCTGTTTTCATCCTGTTTGCAAGTGCCTGGATTATCAGCATACTCTTCAGCCTAGTTTCTTTGCAGCAATCTCTTCAAGCCACTTGAAGAGATTGTGAGGGTTAATTTAGTTAAAACTAAATAATATAATCTGTAAATCCACTTAACAGAGAACAGGAGAGCTGGGGAGTGAATGATTAATGGACTGAGGTCCCTGTTGTCATGCCTTCCAGGCAATGAGGATCTCTGCTGTGCCACATCACTGCCCAATGTATAGACTAAAAGCATGATCACCAATCCTGATACTAAATATCAGAAAAATGGAATGTCTTTCCTATTCCTTCTACGGACAGAAATAAACCTTTAAAAGAATCTCTACTATTTTCTTCCAGTGCCCTAGTGGAATATCTTGCATTTCCCCTTTGGAGTTTGCACCCCACTTTGGGGACCATTCTAAAGGAATGAAAAGGGGCAAAGAAGAAATTGAGATTGGGTCATGACACGACCGAGTGACTTCCCTTTCACTTTTCACTTTCATGCATTGGAGAAGGACTTGGCAACCCACTCCAGTGTTCTTGTCTGGAGAATCCCAGGGACGGCGGAGCCTGGTGGGCTGCCATCTACGGGGTCACACAGAGTTGGACACGACTGAAGTGACTTAGCAGCAGCAGCAGCATGCCACAGAAGACTAGGAAGAAGAGATGGGAATTAACATTATAGGCAGAAGGCAACTATGATGGTTCTGAGAAGGGAAGTAAATAATCAGAAGCATTTGAGATTAGCTAATCCCAATTCACACCGAACCCAAAATTTTAAACAAGCTGCTAACCAACATGGACAGAGTTTCTTTCTTCTCTGAGAGGTAGATTCCTTTCCCATCCAGGCAAGGGGAAAGGGAGAGTCTGGACACAGTATCTGGGAGGAATCCCCCTCAGAGAGAAGCTACTTCTGCCTTCAAGTAAAGAGAAAGTCTGGTCTCTTGATTTGTCCACTAGACAATTTAATCCTGTCCCACCTCCACTGTATGAGGAAAAAGTTACTAATGGATCTCCTTTCTTTGTCACATATATCTTTTCCTGAAATGGCCTCATTTCCTCAAAGAGTTGTTGTTTTTTTTTAAATCTACCTTTAAAGAGAGAAAGACGGGGGAAAAAAACTCTACAAATGTTATTGCCAAAGTGGAAAAGACAGAGAAAAGGAAAACCACTTCCTTTCTTCCACACTCGCTTCTCACTCCCCCCACCCCTATTCCATATAAATTCAATTTGACAACCCTGCTAATTGGATAAACGCGGCTCCTACACTCCTAGAAGGCTATTCCCTTTTCTTTTCTTTTGTTTTTGGAGGGTTCAAAACAGGGTGATTGTGCTGTTCTTTAACACGAATTCCATCTGCTTTATTTCTCTCTCTCCATTCAGGGCTCCTCTTGAATATTTATGAGGCCTTTCCTCCTCGCCTATCCCTTCCACCCCACCTCTGCAGCCTTCCACAACGCCCCCCTCCTCCACCTCCACCCCGCACCTCCAGCCTCCTCTCCCTTCTCTCAGAGCAGGACAAAAACCTTCCAAATGGCCCCCCCTCCTTGCTTTAGATAAACACAGGCAGTGTCAAGTGTGAGAAGTAGGGGGAGGTGTGGAGGGGGTTCAACTGCCAGTCAAGCCCCCGGCCTTCAATGAGGCCCAGGGGCCTGCCCTAATCTGCTGCATGCTTGCCATATGGGGGCTGTGTTGCCCGGGGAAACACTAACAGGCAGAACGGAGCTTAATAGAGTCCATATTCATTGTAATGCAGTGAGATAGCTCAAGGCACCACTGCCTCTTTGGCCTAGTTTCATTCTTTCTGTTTTTGCTCCCTTTTTCCTTCTTTCTTTCTTTCTTCTTTTTTAAAAGGACTGGGTCTCCAGAGAGCTCTAACCCAGAGAGGTCTGAGCTGGCAGAAAGGCAGCAGGGAGAAAGTGAGGTGATGCTGAGATGGGACCTGGGCTTGGCAGCAAGACGTTAAGGAGTGGGAGCTCCCCAGAGAGCAGAGCAGCATCTGTGCAGGGCCTGGGGCACGTGGTGTCGCAGGTGTGTGCAGTCCGTGCCCGTGTGGAGAGAGAGTGTGGTGGGTGGGCATGGCCCACCGGGGCCTTGGACCACAGACTCCTTCCTGCTTATTCAGCTTCCTATGCCTAGGTACCCACCCCTACCTACCTATCCCCCAGCACCCATCCCAGTCAGTTTAAGGGCATTCAAGTCAGCAACACCTACCTCCCCGAGCTGTCAAGCCTGCAGTTAATTCCTGGCTCTCCACAGTTGCCTTGAAAAAGTCACAAATTTTGCAATAGGATGAAACCACTTTACAAATAAGTCGCTGTAGGGGTTTGTAAAGGAGGACACACCAGCCTGCCAAGCTGGGGTCCACTTTCTCCCCTGGCTGGTCTGGTGCTGCTTGTGGTCTGCCACGCCAAACTAAGGGCATATGGGGCCTCCAAGTCAATGGAGTGGGTTGTCAAGCAGATGAAGCCTTGTCGCGAGTATATCGGCCAGAAGTGAGACTTGGGGCTCCCCGAGACCAGAGGTGATCTTTCTTCAGGGCTGAGAAGGGGAGGAGGGGAGAGATGGTAAGGAGAGGACAGAGTTCGTTTCAACTTCTCAGAAAAAAATGAAATTGGTGCCCAAGCTCTGACAGAATTCCTAAAAGAATCAGTTTTGTAAGTTGTGAAACATAGGCTTTTGTTCTGTGATCGTGAAAAATCACAAATTTAGAATCAAGATAGAAAAAAAAAAACAAAGAAAGACTATAAAAACTTTTACACTCTCTCCTCCAGTTAAAAGTTTTAATCCCATGGTCTGGCACACAGGAAGAGCTCANTTTGTAAGTTGTGAAACATAGGCTTTTGTTCTGTGATCGTGAAAAATCACAAATTTAGAATCAAGATAGAAAAAAAAAAACAAAGAAAGACTATAAAAACTTTTACACTCTCTCCTCCAGTTAAAAGTTTTAATCCCATGGTCTGGCACACAGGAAGAGCTCAGCGAATGGTGGTTGAAGAAATGAACCATGTACAGGCTCCTAGAGTCGTACTAGCCCCAACCAAGAACTTGAAACTCCTAACCCAACTGAGAACTACAAGCAGGGTCTGGGTGGGTAACAATGGCTTAAAAAAAAAAAAAAAAAAAGGCAAAATGCTGCTGCACCTTTGCTAGGAACGCCCCTGCCAGAGTGATGCTAGCACCTACTATATGGGCCTTTTGCCACCTTCCTCGCTCAAAGTCAAGCAGCCTAGGTCAGATAAAACTGTTCAAACCAAAGCAGATGCCAGTGCTTGCTGTGGTTTGTTTTTGTCCTCCAAGCTTGCTCTATTCTACTCCCCACTAAATGCCATCAAAAATCTGTGGTTTCTTACGCTCAACCCCCAGGGCAGGTGGGGGGGAGGTGAAATTGGGCAAGACTATAGGAGTATATAAAAGTTCTCATCATTTTTCTTTGCTTTTATCTTGATTCCAAGGCCCTGTATCCCAGCAACCCTTCAGGAAATGGTACAGTGGATATTTCCAGAGCTAGGTACACTTTCAATTCCTAGTTCTAAAACCTAAAGAGCATTTGGTTTTCTGAAATGCTACCCAGAAGTCAGAAGTCAGTGTCAGCATTGTATCCATCTAATCCATCAGTTCAGTTGCTCAGTCGTNTTGCCAACAAAAGTCCGTCTAGTCAAGGCTATAGTTTTTCCAGTGGTCATGTATGGATTTGAGAGTTGGACTGTGAAGAAAGCTGAGTGTTGAAGAATTGATGCTTTTGAACTGTGGTGTTGGAGAAGACTCTTGTGAGTCCGTTGGACTGCAAGGAGATCCAACCAGTCCATCCTAAAGGAGATCAGTCCTGGGTATTCTTTGGAAGGACTGATGTTGAAGCTGAAACTCCAATACTTTGACCACCTGATGCGAAGAGTTGACTCACTGGAAAAGACTCTGATGCTGGGAGGGATAGAGAAGGCAATGGCACCCCACTCCAGTACTCTTGCCTGGAAAATCCCATGGACGGAGGAACCTGGTGGGCTGCAGTCCATGGGGTCACTAAGAGTTGGACACAACTGAGTGACTTCACTTTTGCTTTTCACTTTCATGCATTGGAGAAGAAAATGGCAACCCCCTCCAGTGTTCTTGCCTGAAGAATCCCAGAGACGGAGGATCCTAGTGGGCTGTCGTCTATGGGGTCGCACAGAGTCAGACACGACTGAAGTGACTTAGCAACAGCAGCAGCTGGGAGGGATTGGGGGCAGGAAGAGAAGGGGATGACAGAGGATGAGGTGGCTGGATGGCACCACCGACATGATGGACTTGAGTTTGGGTAGACTCCTGGAGTTGGTGATGGACAGGGAGGCCTGGCATGCTGCAATTCATGGGGTCACAAAGAGTCAGACACGACTGAGCGACTGAACTGAACTGAACTGTGTAAATTTAAGGTGTATAGCATAATGATTTGATTTACACACATCATGAAAAGATGACCACAATAAACTCAGTGAATGTCCGTCATCTCATATAGATATAAAATAAAAGAAATGGGAAAGAATATGTTTTCTTTGTGCTGAGAACACAAGATTTACTCCCAACACCTTTTATATATAACCTACAGCAATGTTAATTATATTTATCCTGTGGTACATTATATTCCTAGTACTTATTTTTCTTATAACTAGAAGTTGGTACCTTTTGACTGCCTTCATCCAATTCCTTCCCCCAGCCCCCTGCCTCTGGTAACCACAAATGTGATCTCTTTTTCTCTGAGCTTATTTTTGAAGTATAATTGTCCGACAACACTATGTTTTTTTCTATTCCATAACGTAGTGATTCAGTATTTCTATACATTTTAAAATGAGAAATAACGTCTTGGGACTTCCCTGGTGGTCCAGTGGTTAAGACTCTGAGTTTCCAATGCAGAGGGCATGGTTCATTCCCTGGTTGGGGAATCAAGATCCCATATACTTTGTGGCCAAAAATGCATATTAAAAAAAAAGTCTTTGTAGAGGTAATCAAGTTAAAATGACATCATTACGGTTAACAAACACTATGACAAACCTAGTGAAGTGAAATTGAAAGTGTTAGTCACTTAGTCATGTCCAACTCTTGCGACCGCATGGACTAGCCTGCCAGGCTCCTCACTCCATGGAATTCTCCAGGCAAGACTATCACAGTGAGTAGCCATTTCCTTCTCCTGGGGATCTTCCTGACTCAGGGATCAAACCTGGGTCTCCTGCACTGCAGGCAGATTTCTTACTGTCTGAGCCACCAGAGAAGCCACAAGACAAACCTCAACAGCACATTAAAAAGCAGAAATACCACTTTGCTGACAAAGGTCTGTACAACCAGAGCTATGGTTTTTCCAGTAGTCATGTACGGATGTGAGATTTGGACCATAAGGAGGGCTGAGCACCAAAGAACTGATGCTTTTGAACTGTAGTCCTGGAGAAGACTCTTGAGAGTCCCTTGGACTGCAAAGAGATCAAACCAGTCAATCCTAAAAGAAATCAACCCTGAACAATCATTGGAAGGACTGACGCTGAAGCTCCAATACTTTTGGCTATCTGATGCAAAGAGCCTACTCATTGGAAGAGACCCTGATAAGATTAAAGGCAAAAGGAGAAGGGGGAGGCAGAGGATGGGATGGTTAGAGAGCATCACTAACTCACTGGACATGAATTTGAGCAAACTCTGGGAGATAGTGGAGGACAGAGGAGCGTGGACTGCTATAGCCCATGGGATCGCAAAGAGTTGGACACAACTGAGCATGCATGCACTTCGCCATATGTGGAGAGGCCACTGTGTCAGATGGTGCAGCTCTAGACCCTAGTGAGAGAGACCCCAGGATGGTTGATCACCGCCCAGGATGGCCGCAGTAGAGGGAGTGACTTGGTGGGACTCTTATCATGGAGCCTCTGATTCCAGTCAAGACCAGGCCAGAGAGTCTCTGTGTGGTTGTTGCCCCTGTAGACGCTTGACAGTGAGGCTGGAAGCCTGCACATGTTTCCCAGACACCCTTGCCCACTAGTGTCCCGTCATGTTCTGTGAGAAGGACATCAGAAGACAGGCAGAGAGGAGAAGCCATTTCTTTTCCCAGGCTCCTGCCCGCCCCTTAGTCAGTGGAGACAATAACAAGGACTTTCGCAACAACAGCAGAGGGGCTTCCCTGGTGGTCCAATGGTTAAGATTCTGAGCTTCCCCTGCAGGGGGCGTGGGTTTGATACCTGATGCGGGAACTGATATCCCACAGTGTGGCATGGCCGAAGCAGAAAGCAATAATGGCAGAAACAGCGGCAACTAGTGAGGACCAGCATCCGGGGCTCCTGCTCAGCGCCCCTTTCTCTTTTGACTTTTAACCCTAAAGAGGCTAGCAGTTTCCTCCTGTTACTAATCTTCGGTAACCTTGCCTTCCCCTCTGCTTTTCCAACAATTTTGTACTCAATCTCCTGTATCAAATTGCCTTCTGTTTGAAATACAGATATTGCCCGCTTCTCTTTTCCTTATGGAACATGGATTGATAAAGCACCCAAGGCAGCTAAAAGCCTCTGTCACCCCCGCCTGGACCACTGGGGCATCTTTGCAGCTGTTCCACTTGCATCTACCCATCCCCTCTCCATCCACTTTGTCCGCCTTATCCAGAGCCACTATTCTAGAACACAAAGCTGATCATGTGCCAAACTGTCTGGTGGCCTCCCCTTTCTCGGTGCACAGGGAGTGAAGGGGCCTGTGAGACTGAGAACTTGGAGCTCAGAGCAAGATGGTCCCACAACGAGGCTGAATCACATATGGTCCTGTTTCACTGCTCTACGCACAGTGTTGTCCGATCAGACTATACGTGATCTGGCCATGCCTCAAGACCCTCATGGGCTCAGCTGATAAAGAATCTGCCTACGATGCAGGAGACCTGGGTTTGATCCCTGGGTTGGGAAGATCCACTGGAGAAGGGAAAGGCTACCCACTCCAGTATTTGGGCCTAGGTTGCAAAGAGTCAGACACAACTAAGTGACTTTCACTCTCACTTTCAAGGCCCTCAAGACAGTTCTCTGAGCTCCAGCGTCTCGGTCTCAATATGCTTCTTTGCTCTTCAGCTCCTTTTTGCTTGTGGTTGTTCCCAGCCCCCGCCATCACTGAATGCAGCCTCAGTCTTCAAGCGTCACACCCTTGGACTACGATGTAGCACTTATCACTGTGTATAGTTATCTATTTCCTCACGTGATTTTTTTTTTCTTTTTGGATTTTTTTTCCCCTCTAGACTTGTGGTTCTCACAATGGCGGGGGCAGGGGAGTGGCCTGAGACCAGCAACTTCAGCACCTCCTGGGGATTTGTTTGTTGTTGTTCAGTCGCTAAGTCGTGTCCAGTTCTTTTTGACCCCATGGACTGCAGCACCCCAGCCTTCCCTGTCCTCTACTGTATCCTGGAATTTGCTCAAATTCATGTCCACTGAGTCGGTGATGCCGTCCTCTGCCATCCCCTTCTCCTTTTTTGCCTTCAGTCTTTCCCAGCATCAGGGTCTTTTCCAATGAGTCTGCTCTTTGCATCACGTGGCCAAAGTATTGTAGCATCTGCATCAGTCCTTGCAGTGACTAATCAGGGTTGATTTCCTTCAGGATGGACTGGTTTGATCTCTTTGCAGCCCAACGGACTCAGGTCCCACCCAGAGCTATAAATCAGAATCAGAGACCCAGGCTGTTTAGCAGACCTTCTGGGTAGCTCCAGGGTGAGACCTGTTTGTGGAGAGCATGTCTGCCCCGCTCACCAAGGGAGCAGCTGTGCCCGGTGAACATTTGACTGTGAATAGTTTGTTGACTGAGTCACAAAGCAGGTTGTGCTCATTTGAGGGGCATGAGGTACATCAAGTTGCTGAAGACCCTGAAGCAGAAAGCTCGTGAGACTTCAGAGTGGAGGAGGTGGACTGGAAGCTGTGCCCTCACTACCTCAGGATTGCTCGACCTTCCAGCTCGACTGACTGAGAAGTGCCGCTGTAACAAGAGAGGCCACAGAAGGGGAACCTGTGCTGAAGAAGCCTTATGTCACTGCGGTCAGTTCCCAGTGGAACCTTCCTTCGTCATCCTTTTAGTGGACATCGGCTAATGATGAGTGGAAAGACAGCGTTAGTTGCTCAGTTGTGTTTGACTCTTTGCGACCCCATGGACTGTAGCCCACCAGGCTCCTCTGTCCACGGGATTCTCCAGGCAAGAATACTGGAGTGAGTTGCCATACCCTCCTCCAGGGCATCTTCTGGACCCAGGGATCGAACTCTGTTATCCTGTGTTGAAGGCAGTTCTTTACTGTTTGAGTCACAGATGAGCAGGTGTCCATAGTAAAAAGAAGGCAACACATGTCTAAAGAAATAATGCCTCTCCAATAATGGTCCTCCGGCAAAGATCAAATGCCTGCTCTGTGCAGGGTGCAGTGCAGAGGTAGAACGATAGCAAATACATACTACCACTTCCTCCTTTCAGAAGAGGGAATTGGGCGTGCACAGAGGCTACTTGCCAAGGCCACACATCAAGAAGGTGGCGGTTGGGAAATAATTCCAGGCATTGTGGGTGCTGCTGCGGTGCAGAGAGGTGAAAATATTGCAACCCAGTTCAGCTGACACCCATCTCACACACACACACACACACCACACACACACACACACCACACTCACACACACCACACACACACACACACACACACACACACCCCTATCCTGGGACAGGGCGCCTTGTTGGGAAGGGTGGTGTACACACACACATACAGACCCCTATCCTAGGAAGAGGGCGCCTTGTTGGGAAGCATGAGGATCCTTTATGCCAGGTGCACGGAATGGCAAAGGCATCCCTTGCAGAGGGCCCAGAATCGGCAGGAACCTGGAGGGATAAGGGATCTTGGCATACTGCTAAGTCACTTCAGTCGTGTCCGACTCTGTGCGACCCCATAGACGGCAGCCCACCAGGCTTCCCCATCCCTGGGATTCTCCAGGCAAGAACACTGGAGTGGGTTGCCATTTCCTTCTCCAATGCATGAAAGTGAAAAGTGAAAGTGAAGTCGCTCAGTCGTGTCTGACCCTCAGCGACCCCATGGACTGCAGCCCTCCAGGCTCCTCCGTCCATGGGATTTTCCAGGCAAGAGTACTGGAGTGGGTTGCCATTGACCTCGGCACAAGAGCAGAGAAATCCTGGAAGAGGTGGTGAAGGAATGCAGGAGGAATTCCGCAAACGTCCCTGGTNTCAGCGACCCCATGGACTGCAGCCTTCCAGGCTCCTCCGTCCATGAGATTTTCCAGGCAAGAGTACTGGAGCAGGGTGCCACTGCCTTCTCCATGATAGGGGGGTCTTTGGGTAAATTGCTTAATATTTTCTGCTGAAAGCCACTCACTGCAGGTCTAATTTCACACAGTGGCATTGCCACCTGGTGGGCTTTGAGATTAATGTCCTTTAAGACTTAAGGACATGTTGCATTTGAACCCCAGACACACGTGCTATGTTCTCTTTGTTCACTGCTCCTCGTAAGCTGTACGCAACAAAGCAACGGCGTGATGTTGCTGCCCTACAACACCTGCATCAGAGAAGTTCAAGACATATTCTTTGTTGGAAAAAAGCAGTAACACTTACATTCTATAGTGCTTCACAGAACCTCCCAACAGCCTGATGAGATAGGAGATCCTCAGATGGTACTATAATTCCCAAGTTTGTGGCAAGACAATTCTAACCTCTCCATCTCCACCCAACACTAGTCAACATTTATATCACTTAAGCTAATAACCTCTCCTGCCATCCCCCCATTTATGCCCTCTCTCTGCACTTTCTTGATGATGATAATGATGATAATGATGATAATTTCTCTGTGGTGTCTCTACTTGTTTGCAGAGAAAAAGGAAAGATGCCTGTCAGACAGCAGGTCATTTGGGACAAGAAGTTATGGAGAAGTGTTTATAGAAAGGAAAACACACCCTCAGCCCCTCTGTGACCCTCCCCTCACTCCCAGCCCCAGAATGGACCCCACCTCCAACCTCATCAGTTAGCGCACAAAGCCACAACAACCCACCTGCTCTTTTTGCACCTACCTGTTTCTAATCACAGCTAATGGCCCAGGCTATAGCCAAACAAGTAAACAATAAAGTAAAATGGTTAACAGTGACTGGAGAGGAAACAGGAGCATCCGCCTCCAAGGCTTTTGATGTACATGGCTGATACGAGATCCAATGTAAAAGGAGTTAATTAGAGCTCCAGGAGACTGCACCAGCAGTACATAAACCAGTCCCAGACCTGAACAGCACTTACAGCAGATCTTAACAGCTTAAGTCCTATCTCTTAGGACAAAGGACTTCGGGACAAGTGAACCGTATGTGAACACAAACCTTGCTATCATAAGCCAGCTGAAGAGAAGAAGGCCAGAACACGGATTCCGCTGAAAGGTGCCCACTGAGACAATGGAACCCTGGGAAGAACAGGATGTATTATCCCAGGAAATACACCTGAGCGCAAGTCTGCAACATACACAGAACCACAGGAAAGGCATTTTTCACAAACGATCCAGAAAATAACAGGATTTGGCTCCAAAGAAGAGTAAGACAGACAAGGCTGCTCTGCTTAGTGTTCATGTTGAGTGGAGCAGACAAGAGAGCTGGCAATGCCAAAGTCACTCCTGACAAGAGGTACAAATCCCAGGGTGGGCTTAGGGCAGGATTCAGGTCAGTTCAGCAAAACCACACTAAGCACCCACTAAGTGCCACGCACTATATAGAGGGTGGAGGGGATGGAGAGAAAACCAGGCAGTTTTCTACCCTTAAAGAACTTGCAAACTAGTCAGCATTCACTTTGACAACATCTTTCTACTTTACTCAATGTGGCAGGGCCTCGAGAAAAGATCAAAGACAGATTGGGTTTTATAAAGTGCAGACAAAGAACCAGAACTACTAGCAACGGCATCAGTCACAACAAAAAAAAATGTGGCACGCACTTGAGCACATGCACACACACACACGTGTATACTCAGGCCCAGCACAGCACAGGTCAGTCCTCCAACTTCGACTTTTTCACAAGTGCTAAAAGAATCCCCCTTCCCATCATCCATGCTCATTCCTAGCATAGTCCTGGGAGATTTGTCCTGGGAGGAGGAGGGAAGAGAGTGTGAGGAGAAGCGGGCACCCAAGGAAACTGGCTTCCCTTCGCTAGGCATGTGCCCAGCATCCACTCTATGTCAGGCAGCAGTGGGGCCAGAAGCTCTTGTCACACTGCACTTATCGGTGGAAGCACCATCATGTTAATTGTTTACTGGCTACTGGACCAAAGGTTTCAGGGATCAGGAATGTCAGTGATCTTATTACAGGGACATCTTCAGTGTCTAACACTAGGTATTCAGCAAAGACCTGCTGAGTGAATGAACAACAAGTGGAGACACAAAAGTGAAAGAGTATGGTAGAGAGGAGAGAAAAGTGTAGTCACATAGTCAAGAGGGAACTTTTTCTTAGGACTTTGACAGGTGTTGAAAATACTGATTTACTCTGTTGCTGCTGCTACTAAGTCATTTCAGTCATGTTCGACTCTGTGCGACCCCATGGACTGCAGCCTTCCAGGCTCCTCTGTCCATGGGATTTTCCAGGCAAGAGTACTGGAGTGGGGTGCCATTGCCTTCTCCGATTTACTCTGTTAGGCAGCATAATTACCACCAATTCCAACTAAGCAGCCACCTGCAGTTGATTTATATGCCCCTTCCTCATGATTAGCAACGAAGGCCCCACACCTGTAGCTTCCTCAAGACTCAAAATTGGTCTCAGGTTCTGTGACCCAGAGTGATGAGACTCAGGCTGCCATTTCTTGATCTGTGTGCTTCTGGGGCTGATTCAAGCCAAGTGCTGGGCGAGACCAGCCCCAACTCCAACACACTCACACATCAACCCCTAACACACAGACACACATGCCCTCCACCCCTTAACAAGCTCGTGCATGCCGGCAGAAAATCTGAAAGCATTCAACTGAAAAGCTGAGCCTCGGGGCAAAATGGCTGAACTGCTAAGTCAGGGCCTGACGGGATCAGAAGCTGCCTCTTTTCAGCTGGCCTCTGACCCAACTGCACTGTGAAACTGGCAGTGTCTCTCCTAGACTCTCCTGCAGGCAGGAAACCCTGACCCCGACATTCAGGAGGATGCATTTTGACACGGGACAATAAAATCCTCACACAAGAATGCTGAAGCAAAAACATCACATTAGCAAATTATCTAGAGTAACAGTTGGTACGAAGCAGCTTTTCAATAAACGACAGCAACTCATTCAATCTGAGTAACTTCCTTTAGGGTTACTTGAGGAAGGCCTTAGTCTGATCCCTGTTGCAGATGCGCTTCTGGTATTTCAACAAGAGGTTTAACAACAGGTAAATATCTCAGGGGCCAGACCCTGCCTCCCAGGCACCCTGCTCTGGGCATGTACACTCAGTGCCTCTAGGACACACACACAGACACACACACACACACGCATGTACACTCAGTGCCTCTAGGACACACACACACGTGCATGTACACTCAGTGCCTCTAGGACACACACACGTGCATGTACACTCAGTGCCTCTAGGATACACACACACACACACGTGCGCGCGTGCACATGCGCAAATGCAGCAAACAACTCCAGCTGTCCAGCTGGTAAGTACACTTTGGCATCATGACAGTTTACTTTTTTCCTATCTGACCTCATACAAACAGACTTTCTTCACCTCTCTGACCCCCAAATATACACATTCATTCCCTCACCCACCTCCAATCTTCCTCACTTAGAAAGCTCTTTTAAACCACCTAAAACTTCAAATAAATACCAATCTGGAAACCTGAAGCATGCTCCAGTCCAACTGTCTGTCCTTGTCTTCAGCTGGAAGTGTGGGACCCCAACTCCCATCAGCTCTCCCCAGCGTGTGAAGCCCAGTGGTCTGGGAGCAGGGCTGACACAGGCAGAGAAAGCAAACACACGGCATCATGCCAGCTGGGTCAGGCACCACTATTTATAGCCTAACAAACTGTGGGGGGCGAGGGATGGGCGACGTGTCCAAGGGTCGGGCGGAAGGGGTGGGGAGAGTCTGAGCCGCTCCTCCCGGGCTCACAGCTACGGAGGATCCCTGCTGCCGCCCCACAGGCCCAGANGCACCACTATTTATAGCCTAACAAACTGTGGGGGGCGAGGGATGGGCGACGTGTCCAAGGGTCGGGCGGAAGGGGTGGGGAGAGTCTGAGCCGCTCCTCCCGGGCTCACAGCTACGGAGGATCCCTGCTGCCGCCCCACAGGCCCAGGTGCGCACAGTCCTGTGTGCCTAATACCAGGGCTGTGCTGGAGCCTCCCAGGGCAGAGTCTACACATTACAGGAGCCTCAACGTCTATCACGCGCTTGGCACCTAGTAGGAGCACACGTTTTGTTAATTAAATGAGCGGATGAGCTTTTTTCTTCCTGCCTACCCCATGAGGCTTCAGTTGGAGGAGCAGGAGGTGGAGGGAAGGTTGGTAAGGAATGCCTAAAACTGTGCTTCTAAAAACCTAACATGGGTTAAAATGGGCTAACAAAAAGAATTCAGGGAAACCCTGTTAAGAAAATAACTTAGGTGTCTTTAGTGCAGGCCTTGTCAGAGCCTTTAATATGCTATTACACATGGTGAATCATCAAGAAGGGGACTGAGGCTGAACTCGCTTAACCACAGGCCTGGACTGACTTGACCACAGGCGTGGACTGACTTGACCACATTCCTCTTTTTTTCTCAGAGTACCATTAGTAAGGAGAATTTCATCAAATACACCTTGGGAAATGTTGGCCTAAGAGGTTCCTGGAGAATATCCCAAAAGCAATTTGTAAAACAGCATCCCATGTTTGTAATTTTTAAAAATCACATGTGAATATGTGGTGTACAGCTATTTGGGTTGTCACAGGATAAGGTCAGGAGACACTTAAATGTTAACATCAGTTGTTTCTGAGGAGTAGGAGATTTGCACTTTTTATGTTAAACACTTCAGAAACATTCAAAGTGGGTACATAGTTATCGGTTTTGTAATTAAAAAGATAAAATAAAACTGTCCCCAAATCTTATCACATCATCACTGAAAATTTTTCCTCCCCTAGGCCTGGGACCTCATTTCCTAACAGCTCCTTGGGCTATAAAATGTTGCTTTTTGCTCCATGATCACAACTATAGAGTTCTTGCATCCATTTCTAAAGTCAATTCCTCTGGCTTGTAAAGAACCTCTCCCCAGATTCCAGGATTCTGTTGCTTCCACACAAGAGCGACAAGTATTTTGGAAAAAATGAAAATACATTTAATATTCTTTTAACAACCTTCACAACCCTGAAATTTACTTTGTTTAGTAAGTTATATAAAATATTCATCAAGCACTTAGTTTGCTGAAATTACGATGCAGGGCATATTAACATTTAAAGATTGCCTTTCTTTTTTCCTGCAAAATCACTAATTTCCTAATTTAACTGATTTGTAAACGTAATTAAAAGTCATCCTGATTTAGTGAGCGTAACACACCAGGTTCTATCACAATATGAGATTAAAGCAAATATTCAGAATCGGAAGAAATATTCAATCTTAGCATAAAAGAGTATATGACAATTTGTTGAGTTACTATGTGTGAGACAATGTGCACATATTATCTTGTCTAACCTCTACCTCTTTGAAGTGGAAGTATTAGTTACTCAGTCATGTCTGGCTCTTGGCGACCCCATGAACTGTAGTCTGCCAGGCTCCTCTATCCATGGAATTCTCCAGGCAAGAATACTGGAGTGCGTTGCTACTTCATTCTCCAGGGGATCTTCATGACCCAGGGATAGAACCTGTGTCTCCTGCATTGGCAGGCAGATTCTTTACCATCTGAGCCCCCAGGGGGATCTACCTCTGTGAAGGAGGTAGTATTGTCATCCCCATTCTACAGATGCAGCAACTGAGGCTTAGAGACCTTACGCATCTTGCTCAAGGAAAGGAATCAAAGCCAAGGTTCTCTACTTCCTCTGCCTGCTGGTCTTGGAGTCTCTGATAGACTCAAGCAGGCAAACCAAAAAAGGAAATTGAGGAAGGCTGAAAAAAACAAACCCCAAATCAGTCTGGGCTGGAGTCATGCACTAGCCACCATGTTTCAGGAGGGATTGGTTCTTCAGGTCCCACAATGCACTCTGCAGCCAGTTTCTGAAGATGCACTGTCCCCCATCCCCTCTGAGTCAGTCCTGAGGTCTGAGCACCTCAATCCCGTCCAAAAGTTGGCAGCAGCCCACTGAGTCTGGATCCAAGTAATATGCACCAGCATGTAGCGAAAGACAATAAAATTCTTCCGTTTCTTAATCTGGCCTCTCTCATCTTCCTTCTGTTCTTACACAATAACCATAAGACTGGAGGTTCCCAACACTGGCTGCATAGAACAATCATACAGGGACACTAAAACACATCAATGCCTGAGCGGCACCTCGGGCAAATTCAGTAAGAACCTGTGGAAGTGAGGCCCCGGCGTCAGCGTTTTCAGACCTCTCTCCTGGAAAATGTAATGTGCAGCCAGGGTTGGGAACTGTTGGGAGTCTCTGCCATGGATGTGCTGGTCACTGGGATAATGAAGGGCTTCCAGAAATGCCCTGGCTGCACTGGACGCCATGGCTGAAACTGTGGAATTGTGAGCTTTCTATAAAGATGTTCCCTGATGTATTATTTTTAGAGAATTTTTTGCCATTTTTAAAGCTAAAAAATTTTTTTATTCTACCAACTGAATATCTTCATATATTTTAATGAATAAAACATTTTCTCACCGTTTCTCTCAGATCTCTCCAGATATTTTCTGGACTTTGAGATTCCTAGTTTTCTCCTCTTCCCACAGAAATAAAAACCCAAAAGGAGACCACCATTGCAAAGAGCATCTACATGGGGGCCAATGCAACTTCCATGGTAGCAGATACTCAACAGGTCCCGGGGCCATAGTCATCTCTGCTGGGGCCACCCCCACTTTGGAGGGCAGGGAGGTTAGCAGGAGACTAGCAGTTTTCCAAGCATATGCACATGTTAGCATTTGCACATGAAAACCTGAAATGCCATTCCCTTAACGAACTCAGAACAGTCTCAGGGGCTCACAGACCAGCAGGAAGTGGAACAAGTGTGGGCCATCTAGGGGTCCCACACCCACTTGACACCCGAGGCAACGGAGGGCTTTGGCTCCCCAGGAACCGGCTTTCTGACATCCCAAAGGGCTAACAACTTAGCCTTCCCCAAGGAATGGATTTTCAGTTTGGCCCCTGCCGGGAAGGAGACAGCTCCCCACCCCCACCTAGAGATGTGGGTCCCACCCCACCCCTCCCCATCTGCGGTCCTCCCACTCCAGGAATGAAGCTGCTGCTGCCCGGCATATACCCAGACTGGTTTCATCTCCTTCCAAATCCATTTTGTGTCTTAACTTCTGCCAAGAATAAAAATTGAAACACTCACATGCACATCATGCGTGTACGGGAGGGGAGGACATAACTGGAAGTTTAAACTGAAANCTGCTGCCCGGCATATACCCAGACTGGTTTCATCTCCTTCCAAATCCATTTTGTGTCTTAACTTCTGCCAAGAATAAAAATTGAAACACTCACATACACATCATGCGTGTACGGGAGGGGAGGACATAACTGGAAGTTTAAACTGAAAAAGACCAGGCGGGGAAGGGGAGGGGTAGGTCGCGGATGAAAGTCAGGGCTTGAGACCTCCCTGGGGTCTGTGTGGGCCCTGGAACACCCTGCCTGAGGCCCCTGTTGGTAAACACCCTGGGTCACGCCTCCAGTGGCTCCAATACCAATTTCACACCACCCCACCCCGCTCAGAGGGCTACAGAGCAGCTGAGCTGCGCAGCACTCCACAGGCTAGAAGCAGCCTCTGGTCCTCACACTTGGATGGGCCGGCTTCTTGCCAACTCCCAAATGAATAAAACAGTGCTTCTGGGCCCTGGTGGTGCAGGCGGCTTGCAGACTGCTTGTGGCCACCCAGAAAAACGGGGCTGGAGCTGGAGTCACCATGCTTAGACTCCTATCCCCCAATACTCTGTTCTGCAGATGCCTGAACCTGGGGGCCAGGCAGAGCTCCAATCCAGCTCTCTCCTTTCTCTCTTTCTGCTGACTTCTTCCTTTTGGGCAAAACCAGGAGCCCCTGCACTATAGAACAGTCACAACTCATCCTTCACCCATGAGAACTCCCCAGGGCTCAGATAACAGCCCCTGACTCAACTTGGTGGTTCATATGCTAAAGAATCTGCCTGCAAGGCAGGAAACCCAGGTTCAATCCCTGGGTGGGGAAGATCCCCTGGAGAAGGGAATGCAACCCACTCCAGTATTCTTGCCTGGACAATCCAGGCAGAGGAGCCTGGAGGGCTACAATCCATGGGGGTCACAAACAGTCAGACACGACTGACTAACACTTTCACTCACTTTACTCAACTCTAAACTTCATCAACTGCCCTCTTTCCTCCCCAAATGGTGAACTAAGTACTCACATCACTTACAACTGTCCAGATGGAACCCATCTTGACTCATACAACCCCTTGCCTGACACAAGGCAACATGTATTGAGAGCTCGTCAGTCAACATGTATTGACTGCTCATTCAGTATTAAGCTCTGTGGATCCAAAGATAAAGTCCAAGCTTTCTCTAAGAGCTCAGCATCTGGTAAAGGAGACACACAAACATCTCAGAGTAGCTTGGAGCAACTGAGACTCAAACCTGAGTGCCCTGGACTGGTGTTCTTTCCTTTACCCGCCCTTATTAGGAGGGCATGGCGAGACTGGATCACACAGTGCTTCTGAAAGGGGACCCTTGTCACATTCATTTTTGCCTGATCTGCACACAGGGCAGAATAATGAAAACAAAGATTAAAAAAAAAACCCCAAACTCTTCTGTTTGTCTTAAAAATTGTTGAATCTGGATGATGGGTACATGGGGTGCATGATTCTCTTCTTTCTGCTCTTGTGTATTGAGTTTTTAAATAATACTAAAACTTGCTTTTTCTATAGGATGACTAGAACAAGATTGTCCCAAATACTCTCAGTTCCCCCGCCATCCCCCATGTCACTTCAATTAAGCCAAACAGCACTGTCAGGCAGGTTTCCATAAGCATCCAGGTTCTAGTAATGGAGGGCAGTATACCCCTCTTCAATCTTCAAAGGCTCCCCAGTGTTGGGCCAAAGAGGAAGTCCCCCCAGCTTTCTTGGGAAAGCATTATAAACCAACAGCTTATCTCAAAAGCCAAAGTAGTAATAATTATGATGGCAATAACAGTGACATCTAGCACCTCCTCTGAGTCAAGAGATCTTCCAATGAGAGAAGGCAGATAATGCGGTTCAGTGACCTCTTGCTTGGACTTGGGAAATATTGAGTCTGGGTTTTAAGCATCTTAAGGGCCCCAGGCATGGTGCTCAATAATCTGTTGGTTGATCAATTGAAAGGCCACTCTTAAACAAGAACTTGTCTTTGGGGCCATGTGGAAGATGCCTGGAGGCACAAATAGCACTACTCTCAGCAAAGTTTACTGCTGGGTCTCTGGAGAAGCAGCTCAGTGCAAAACCTCAGTGACTGAAGGGAGGCCGGATGAAGCGGGCATCGTGAGTTTCAGAGAGTGGGAGACAGGTCAGAACCCCCGCCCGGGGAAGGGTCTCACACCTTATCTTTGACTGAGTTTCAAAGAAACAAAGCCTCACTCTCATTCCCCATCTGGACCATGGGCGTCAGTGCCAGCACTTTAATTAGCCTCCTTGTGTGGGGAAAATGAGTTCTGCCTGCCTTTCATGGTGGGTCAAGCTGGTCCTCTTACCTCCTGACTTTGAAAGCTGCAGAACTCAGCAGTTCAGGAGCCACCCTATTTCGTGACCATGGAGACTTTGTCGAGAGAGGGGAGGAGAGTAGTGGTAAGTAAAATTGGGACCCTGCCCTAGTTCCCACAAGCTTTTTTTCTGGAGAGAAACTGCTATAGAGGACTCAGACTGCCCTGGAGACTTCCTTCCACCAGCACTCACTGGAGCCTCACATGGCAAGGCCCACATCACACCTTCCGGCATAACCTACTCTANCAAAGTCGGACATGACTGAGTGACTAAGCACACAAATAATTTGGCGTCTATTATTAATTTCTTAATCTGAGATTTCTTGCTTTCTCTTAAGAATAGATAGTTTAGTCAATGCTCTCCCCCTTTTCATTTATACTGTATTTCTATAGCTTCTATTCAGTGTATATTGAACTTGCAAATTTGACCATCTATTTCTATTAACCTCTTTGCTCATTTTTCACTTTATTACCAGAAAAAAATATATGGAGGCATGTTCTCAGATACATTTTTTGCATCAACCATTCTCTTTTCAGCTTTAAAAAAATTTTCTCTTTGAAAGTTTCCTCTCTCTCATAGTTCACAGGTTGATGCAATTCCTCATGTTATTTCAATGCGCTTTTATTTTTAACCATTATTTTTTATTTATACAATTTTATAATGTTATTTTTTGAATTATGAATTTTTATGTTATTTTTTGAATTATGAAATACTTCTGACCTCAATTTTATTCATGACTTTACTGATATTTTATCAGATTTTTAATATTTTTTCATCAGTGCAATAATATTAAACATCCCTTTATAGAACTTCTATGGTAATTTCATTACATTTATTTGCTAAAGGATCTACATGAGATTATAATAAAAGTGAATATTTTGCTAGAGATATTTGAAACGTGATATTTGACCTCACTAAGCTGAGCTTTTCCTCAATAACAATTGATGTCTAGTTGGGGGCATCTAACACAAAAGAAGTCTGTTCATAGTCTCTAATCCAAGGACTTGGAGAGGAGTTGTAGAGGGTCAAAGCTACATGATCAATTAACATAAGATTTACCCTTTAGTAACAATTAACATATATGTATGCAATATATTAATAACAATTAATAAAGTGAGCAGGAAGAAACTTTTGTAGATGGTGAATCTACTTATGGCATAGATTGTGGTGATGATTTCACTGATACACACATATCTCCAATCTTATCAAGTTGCATACATTAAACATGTAGAGTTATTGCATGTCAATCATAATACAGTGTTTTTTAAAATCTATATATCATAAATATGTGACTTTTAAAAGACCAGGACTGTTGACATTTCTCTTCTAAGCAAAATTAAAACAAAAATTTTACAGTAAGAAAAAAAAAAAAGAGTTGTGACAATGAAAAAGAGTCAGAGCTATGAGACCAAAATTACTTCTAACGTTGTTAAATATTTTATACTAATTTGTTTCTGACACCAAACATTCTCTTTGGCTCCTTGAGTCATTTTCTTAATTACCAGGTATTTGTTGATTTTCTACTTTTGTCAGGAAATAGCCAAGCTTCAGTTGAATTACTTGCCCCTTACCTCATGGACATTCTATCCCAATAATAGGGAAGAGAGAAAGGGCTGGTAACAAAATATAGTCACAAGATAACTGTAGAGTATATTAATTTTAATAAGAACAAGAAACAAAATATACATTAGGATAACCTGGGAGAATTATTTCACACAAGATGTTAAGAGAAGACTTTTTTGAGACCTGACTTTTGAACTAAAACTGAACAGTGAGGCAGAACCAGCTTTTGAATGACTCACCGGAAGAGCGTTCCAGGATTCCAGTTTCTTGAAGATGCTGTTTTGGGGTAGAAAATAACTATTATTTTTCCTGTCTGTTTTTATAGCAAAACTTAATGGAGCCAGCGTGACTAAATAATAATGAGGAAAATGGGGATAGTAGAATCACGTGATGTAGGTCACAATAAATAGTTGGATTTTATTTTAAGTGAATTCTAAAGCATTGATAAGTTTGAAGGTAGATAGGGAACATGGCCAGTTTTAAACTTTAGAAAGATAACTCTTGCCGTTATGAAGATAATAATTACATAATTGTGCTGGGAGCCAGCGTGAGGAACTCCGCCCATGGCAAAGGTCATGAGGAAGGAGGCTTGGCATACACAAAGGCATGATCAAGCCTCAGAAAACCCCCTGTTCCTGAGCATCTACCCCCAAAACCAGAGTCTATCTACTNGGAGCCAGCGTGAGGAACTCCGCCCATGGCAAAGGTCATGAGGAAGGAGGCTTGGCATACACAAAGGCATGATCAAGCCTCAGAAAACCCCCTGTTCCTGAGCATCTACCCCCAAAACCAGAGTCTATCTACTTTACTGTTTCATGCTCTCACCTACACCTCTGACTTTATGGGGCGGGCTGTTCCCTACCGGTTCTCTCAGAAAAGGAGTAAACATGCAACTCCAAGTCAATAAAAATTCCTGGGCATGACAAGAGTGCTTCAACTTACGAACTCCTTTGAAGGTTATCTAGCCCACCTGTATAGGTTCATCTGGCCACATGTGATTGTTTACAGCCTCCCGACCATGAGAGGCATGAGATGTTTTGGACTTACTAAAGGCAGATTATTTGGAGAAGTTAGAAATTATTAGTGTAGTGGGTTGATTAGGAATTATACTGGTGAAGGGTTTTTCATTTGTTGTGCCAATAATTGCTGCTGATTCCCTGCCCTGGGTGGGACAAGGGTGTCTCAGGTCAAACCTCTCTGCTGACAGACTAGCTTATATGACAACCTTTCAACCATAAACAGCACAGAGAGTTTGGAGTATTAGCATAGGCTTTTCTCATTGTTGAGTCAATGATTGCCACCAGGCCTCCATANGTTCGATCCCTGGGTCGGGAAGATCCCCTGGAGAAGAAAATGGCAACCCACTCCAGGATTCTTGCCTGGAGAATCCCATGGACGGAGGAGCCTGGTGGGCTACAGTCCACGGGATCGCAGAGTCGGACACGACTGAGCGACTTCACTTCACTTCAAACTCATTGGAAAAGACTCTGATGCTGGGAGGGATTGGGAGCAGGAGGAGAAGGAGACGACAGAGGATGCGGTGGCTGGATGGCATCACAGACTCGATGGACGTGAGTTTGAGTGAACTCCGGGAGTTGGTGATGGACAGGGAGGCCTAGCATGCTGCAGTTCATGGGGTCACAAAGAGTCAGACACAATCCACTACACTAGTGTTCACCCTCTTGGTAACAAACCTGGACAGGTACTATTAGTCTCCACTTCCACGGGGTACAAGTAGGAAGAACACTGAATGGCAGGCTGCAGGTGGGAGGGTGGGCTCAGCAAAGAGCAAGCCAGAGGAGGAGGTGGGAAGAACTGAGGTCATGGGCGTGGAGCTTCTACAGTCTACGTGTCTTCTTTTTCCTGTGTACTGACTTCTGAAGCACCTGCCTGGTGTCCTTCAGAGGGAGAAGGTACCAGCTGGCCGTGGCTCTGTGTTTACTCCACACAGGGAGCAATGAAAGCTGGGGTCTAAGTTTCAGGCCCTGCTCCCCAGGGCTGGCTCCCTCTCCGTTTACCACTGCCTGGTTAGTAGTTTTCAGCCTGGTTCAACCAGATGGCCCAGATGACCCCATTCATATGCGCTGCCCTTTCCTCTGTGGTCCCGAGGCGGAGCAGGGTTGGAAGAGCCCTTTTCTCTGCTCCTGTTATAAAATCCATCATTACCCCCATCCCCAGAGAGCCTTGCTATCAAGTGACTGGTGAGGACACTGAAAACCGGGGTTCCTGCCACCACACTCCCAAGAAATCCTTGTTTGCTTTTGAGGGTGACTGCAGAACGAAGCACCTCTTGGCAGGGAAAATGCTTTCGCTCTGTTTGTGCCGGATCATTCTTCCTCCTGAATGACCACAAACCAGCCCTGGTGCTGGATCCCCCTCAGGACTCGGCAGACACACTGGGGCTGGGGCAGCGCCCTCAGAGGCTGCGGGAGCTGTGGGGCCGCAGGATGTGGAGTGAAGGAGTGCAGCCTGCCTTGCTTGCCCCGGAGGGTCACTTCCCCGCCGCTTGTCCGAAGCTCCAGAGCAAGTAAAACAAACTCCTGAGAAGGAAGGCAAACAGCCTGATGCAGGCTCCTCCTGTCTCTCTACTTAAGAGGGGGATGGAAGGTCTGCTCAGCTGATATTTCCAGATGTGGAACCAAAACACAGGCAGCAACTGACAGTTTCCCAGCCTGGGCTGAACTCCAGTAGCACCAGGGCCAGGCGTGTTCCGTGGGCAACGACAGAGCGGCAGCACTGCAGACCCCTGGGTTCTGCGCAGGTGGTCTCAGCGCCGGCTGTGAGCCCACCCTTCATCAGCACCTTGTACCCCAGATGGACGGGGTGGGGGCGGCATACTCAGAGAAGGCCATGCTTAAAAAATGACTGAAGGAGATGGCTAAGTGAAAGAAGCTGGTCTAGACTACATGTACTTGTGATGCCAACTACATGACATTCTGGAAATGAGCTACGAAGACTGTACAAAGCGCAGTGGTTACCAGCAACTGGGAGGGAAAAGGAAGGAAGGCCAAAGAGGTGGAGCACAGGGGATTTTTTGGCAGGAAAAACTATTATTCTGTCTGACACTATAATAATGGTGGACATGGGTCATTATGCATTTGTCAAAACCATACACTGTATAACAAAAAATGAGTCTCAATGTAAACTATGGACTTTAATAATGATGTGTCAACACTGACTCATCAATTGTAACAAATGCATTACACCAATGTAAGATGTTAGTAACAGGAGCAATCGGTGGGGGTTGAGGGTATGTGGCAACTCCCTGTAATTTTCACTTAATTTTTTATTATTAACCTAAACTGCTTTTTTTTTTTTTTTAAGGCTGTTAATTTCTTTTTAAGTAAAAAAAATCTGGATGGGAAGCCCTGGACCATTCCCAGCAACCTGAGATGCTGTAGATGTTGGGTCTGAGGATCTCGGTAATGTAATTTCTCAAGCACATTTATTGTCAGCATGAGACCTCTTGGGATACTGGTCCCTATTTTTACTCTTCCTTAATTTCTAAATCTAGAACCAAGTCAGAAATGACTAAGATGAAGTCAGATCTACCCCCTCATGGGCAGACATCCAAACCTGCTCTTCCTTGCACTTGCAGGCTGTCAACTCTGCCACTGCAGAGACCATGCCTGCTTCCTCTGTGCCTAGCACGGGGCCTGACTCCCACCAGGCCCCCATGTGTGGGGAACTGAACCACTCTCAAATTCATCCAGTGCTCCTCACGTCACAGATGCAACAGGCTAGGGTTAGGGTATGTGGAGGGCATGATGGTGTGTGGAGTTTTCTCTGAATACAACAATGGAGAGTGTTGGGCAGAGCAGTGACCTCGCCTGGTTCCTCTTTTGCAAGCTGACACTGACTTTTCTATGAAGGATAGACTGTGGACAGGGAGGTCAGAGGTGAGTGAGGCAGGGAGAACACTTAGGAAGATATCCCAACAGACCAGGTAAGCAAATGTTGATGGAAGACGAGGATGGTGTGATGTTGCAGGATTCTAAATACATCTTAGAAGCAAAGCCAAGATCATTTGCCAACTTATAGTGGAGTATGAGAGAAAGAACAGAGTCAAAGGGGACTCTCAAGTTTGGGGCCTAACCAGCAGAATGGAATGTGCCGAATCAGGGAAGAGGCAAAGGAGAAGCTGGGTGGAAGCTGTTTCCTCAGTGACCAGGCCTGAGGACTGGTATAGATGGCTACCTCTGGGCTGGGGCCTTGCCCCATTGAGGGCTCCTCACTTTCACCATCTTCTCAGTCCCTCATCACTACATAGCCTTGAGCCACTGGGGTTCCATCAGTGCGTCTTCTATCTACTCATCTTCCCAGCCACCCAATCCAGCAAGAACACTTCTTCCAATCTGTTTTTCTTTCCTTTCTTATTAACAGCCACCTTCTGTGAATGTTCACAGTGCATTTTGTGTGCTTTATATGCAGTATCTTACTGCCTTTTTGCAACAACTTTAAGAACCTAGGTTTTCAGAGTTTAGGTGACTAGCCCAGGGTTATACACCTAGCAACTGGCAAAGTCATGTACAAACCTGAGCCTGTCTTGTCCCAAAGCTCATCCTTAAACAGGATGCCACTCAATCTCCAACCTGGAAGTGGCCCCAGAAATACTGCTGCCTTCTGCAAATATCATCTTTTTTCTGCACCTTTGTCTAATAAGATTCACTCCAAGCCTCTGTTCTCTCAGGTGGGATCCCCCTGACACTCCTCAGCCTCCTCTGATCCTTCCTCTCTCAGGATCTTCTTGACATGAGATCTTTTCTTCTCTCAATTCCTGCTAGATCCTGAGACCTTCACTGTCTTTTCCCACAAGAGAGGGAAAAGCAGCTTGTCTGGCAACCTAACTGCCTTCAGTTCAGGCCCCCATTCTTAGAAAACAAATACACTTATATGTGGAATCTAAAAAAAAAAAAGGTACAAATGAACTTATTTACAAAACAGAAGTAGAGTCACAGACACAGAAAACACATTTATGGTTACCAGGGGCCAAGGGGGAAAGGAGTAAATTGGGAGACCAGCATTGATACATGTATACTACTATATACAAAGTGGGCTTCCCTGGTGGCTCAGGTGGTAAAGAATCTGCCTGCAATACAGGAGTTCCAGGATCTATCTCTGGGTCAGAAAGACTCCCTGGAGAAGGGAATGACTACCCACTGCAATATTCTTGCCTGGAGAATCCCATGGACATAGGAGCATGGTGGGCTACAGTCCATAGGGTCGCAAAGAGTTGGACGCAACTGAGCGACTAAACATATATATAAAATAGATACCTAATAAGAACCTACTATATAGCACAGGGAACTCTACTTCATACTTTGTAATGGCCAAAATGGGGAAAGAATTAATTCACTTTGCTATACACCTGAAACTAATACTGCAAATCAACTATGAAAATTGTGTTGAAAGTGTTAGTTGCTCAGTCATGCCCAATTCTTTGTGAACCCAGGGGCTTTGTGACTCCATGATCACCAGACCGACCCATGGAATTCTCCAGGAAAGAATACTGGAGTCGGCTGCCATTCCCTTCTCCAGGGGATGTTCCTGATTCAGGGATCAAACTCAGGTCTCCTGCATTGCAGGCTGATTCTTTACCATCTAAGCCACCAGGGAAGTCCACTATGCTATATCAACTATACTCCAATAAAAAATAAAAGAAAACAAAACAAAATAAACATAGCCACAGAAGCAGATGCAGCCCTTGGCCCAGACTCTGACCTCTGCCTGTGCCCTCAAGTGTCTTTTCTTCTAACTCATCTTGGGTGAGCACAGATGCCAGAGGCTTTTGAGGCGAGTAGAACCTTCTGCATCAAAAGTGTTCCTTTGTGCATTTCTCTGCATCCTTATAGTGCCCCGAGAAGGCATCTTGTGAAGATGAGGTAATAAAGGCTCAGAGTTCCCACGATTTCCTCTTAGTTATCCAACTAGTTGGTCACATAATTATATCTTAAACCCAGGTGTCCTGAGTCCCATCACCGCACCTCTCCCCCCCCCTCCACCGCCCACACACACACACCCACACACCCACCCAGAACATCCTGGCTTCAGGTTTTCCACATTTGTTAAGTAAAAACAAGGAACTGAGGGCAACTGCAGCCTCATCACAGGCAAGTCTCCCAGCTCTCTGAAGCCAGTAGGGAGAGTCGGTTTCGCCCTGCAGGTAACAGCCTGTAGAATTCTTTCTGCTGACTGCTCTGTGAGTATTTGCCTGGCAGGTACCATCTCCTGTCAGTTACCTGTCTGTCAAAGTTGCTACTTCCTTCCCCAGGGTATTTTTCTGCACAAGCTGCCACTTCTGACCAGGAAAAGTATCTGCTGGGCAAAACTCCTTTTCCCCCTCACCCCACCGAGGCCCAGAGGACCTACTTGATCAGACTTGCAGAGATCCAAGGAGCCCGTGGATTCAGCTGGCACCTGCAGTGGAAGCAGAGACTCAGCCAGCCAGTTCAGATGATGTTCCAGAGGGAAAAAAAAAAGCCGGGAGACACATTCCAAGAAGAGACCCAAGAGAGCAGCAGCTTTCTGCACTGCCTGAGGAGCTGGATATCAGCTGGGTCTCAGGACCCGGCTTCCCTGATGCCTGACTGCTGCGAAGCCAGTCAGGACCTTCCATTTGTGGCCCTAGTTTTCAATTCATGTCTCTTAAAGCAAGTCTCACAAAGGCCGCCACTGGCCCCTTGCACTTTGTTAGCTGCAAAAGAAACAGTTTTCCCAAGCTAAGGGAGCTCTGCTTAGAGACAGCGATTGTCTGGATACTTTTTTTTTCTTCTCAAAGCCTGAGTTTTGGAGTTAGCAGCCCGGCCGTGCAATCTTGGCTCTGCCAGTCACCAGCTGTGAGACTGCAACAGGTCCCTACAGTCATTTAGGCTTCAGCTCCCTTATATGCTGAGTAGGATCGTGCTGCCCATCTTCACAGGACTGCTGGGGGCTTGCAGGACAGTGCTCACAGGACTAAGCACAGCACCCTGGCGCGCAGCAGGTCTCACTAAATGGCAGGTCTTGTTCTCCACGTCATCAGAAGGAGGATGGCGGCAGGCAAGGCTGCCTCTTTGGCTCTGGGATCTGCCGGTCTCAGCCTGCCCTTGGGGTCCATAGATGATTCTACGAATGGGGAATGATTCTTCCCTCTTGCCCTGAAGGAAGGGCACCTGCTGGTCACGTAAGCCCGCCCTCTTTAGGGAGCATCTCCACTTGTACGCAACGCTTTGTTTGTAAAATCAGGGGAACAAAGATGAACTCCATCACAATACTGCCTTCAGCAACCTGTTCGTTCTTTTCACCCACACTCAAGACCTTTGTGGTGTCTCAGTGACAGGGAACTGGCTGCCAACCTTCTTGTTCCCCTTTGGGTAGGAGAGCTGAGCTCCCCACCCCTTCTCTCTCCCATTGTTGAAGACCACCCAGTGCAACGTGCTGGCAAGCTGCCACCGTCCAGGCAGGCCAAAGCCGGGCCTGATTACCCAGCCCGCGCCTCTGGAACAGAAGCCTACAGAACACAAGGCACCTGACTGTGGGGCTTTCACCTGGCGCTGACACGGTCCTCACGCTGGTGAGACCACCAACGCTGTCCGGGAAGGGCTGCAGGTGACTGCTTGGCAGGCCTGTGCAATGGAAGAGCCATTAGACTCTACCTCCTGGCTGTAACACAGCAGATTTTTATGTAACTTGTTCACTACAAAACATCCATTCATAAGGACAGAAGTAAACAGTCATGAATTTCCATCACTTTATGTGGTCTCACTTGCAAAAGCAGGTACTGTGTTGACTGACTACATGACGAAATCCTCCTCACGTGAGCACAGGTGTGTAAAAAAAGGACGCGCTCCCGTCACACCTCTGTGGGATGATAGTCATCAGACTGAAAAGTGGGGGAGATGCTTTGTGAAGTAATTAAGAGCAACCTCTGCTTTCACAGAAAAGTAATAAACTCAGAACCCCCCAATTTTCCTCTCCAATTAACTGTGACCCACACCTAATAAACCTGCTGGGATTGTAATGTTAGGTAAGTTCAGGCTAGTAAAGCCACTTGGCTGGGACTATTCTGGAAAAATATTGGCAGGCCAGGAAAGGTGAGGGAGTTGTCCCTTTAAGAGTCCAACTTCAGCCTGGCCTGGGCAAGGGAACCTCCAAGGTCAGCTGGTTCCATACACCCTCCTCCTCTTACCTGGAGCTCCCATCCTGTCTAAGCCGTCAAGGAGGGTCCTGTGCAAATGGAGAGCCCAGGAACTTTTCTGTGTCCCTAAAATAAACATCTCACTTCCTACTTTGGGAATGACTTTGGAACTAAGCAAAGCTACCCCAGACAGTAGAACAAAGGGCAAACAAAACTGAAAAGTGAAAAGATGAATTCAGGCACATGTTTCTGGCATTCACAGCTAAAATCTGATGGGATGAGAAAGAAAAGACAATCACGTGTTTCTCCTTTGCCCCCTGAAAGCTATCAGTCACTGCTTTTAATGGTCGAAGACTCACATTTCTAAGATTCTGTATTCAATGCAGAGATTCCAGTTTTTAACTTTACTAAAATAATAAAAAAATACTCTGAACTTGCAATATCCTGTCTTAAGAATTCTTCAGCCTATTATCCTCTGAGGAAAAGTACATTTGCAGGAAGGATGTTTCAGTCCTGCCAGCCCCACCTCGACCACTAGGACAGCCTGAGACACTAGCTCTTCCCACTCCAGAAGCCTTGCTTCACTACCCAGTCCAAGAACTTTCACACTGGAGTCTGCATTGCTGTGCCTGCATGTCCCTTCCCTGCAGTCATGGAATTCTGGAAGGCGCGGGTTCTGGTATTAGTCCGGGCACTCAATAAAAAATGTGTTGAAAGGATGAAGGCTCCAACCGACACACGAGTCATCACCCTCATCTTGTCCACTGATGTCCAAACTCAGTTTGGAGGCACATAAGCATTTCTTTGCCGTATTTTCTGCTGCTCAACTCCTTTTAGATGATTTTTTTAAAAAAATTCAACCCATATTATGTACTTTCCTGTTACTAACCGGGAGAAGTGGTTGAGACTTTTCTCAACATTTTCTCTGGCAAGCAAGGTAAGTTGATTGTGAATCATGGGCTCTCATTTTTCTCCTGTGATTTCAGAACTCTTACTGCCCAATAACTTTGTCCCAAACATCAAAGACCTTCTTTGAAGATAAGGCCAAATTCTCCATTAGGAAAAGATAAACTATTTCCTAATTTTATTTCAGAAGATGGAATAAAGATGGAAGATCGAACGACGTGGAATCCCTCTAGGTTTTGTGAGATAAACATTGCCCGGTACACCAGACCAGAAGGCATTTGCTGTAATACCGTTGGTAGACACATGAACACAGGGCTTTCCTCACCCACACCCAAGCAGGACTTTTCCACCGTAGCCTTCGCCTCCAAATCCATAGTAAATTGTTTACATCCAACAGGTTGAACAGAATTTGGCTCAGGAAAGGAGAGTCCACTTGGTCACCCGAGGGAAAACAAGCTCTGACTACAAAAGTATACAAGCTGAACCAACCTGTTTTGTCCAGATTCCACGCAAAACTGGACCCTTCCAATACTGAAGGACGAGAAACATTCTATGCTCACATGGTAACACAAACTATGAAAATATGACTGACCCAAGCAGCCAGACATATTAGACTGTGGGCAGGAAACCTCACCTGCTTCTTCTACTTCATTGCTGATAGCCTCAGATGGTGTGAGTGTTGACAAGACTTCATGGGTCATGGGTTCCAGGAAGTTTGTTCTGGGCCTGAGGAAAAAGAAAGTGTCTCAACCAAAATAAACAATACTTTGAAAGTATTTGCTTTTTATAAGGTGCTTTGCTACAAACCAGACTAACTCCTTATTAACCCATTTTGCAAATAAGAACACAGAGAAAAGGCAGTTTTTTCTAAATCATAGGCTTCCTTACATCTCCAGGTACCTGGCCCTTTGCTAGAAATGGAATAAACAATGGATGAAGAACAAAGATTCCATTGAAAACTGTCATTGATCTTACAAAACCATTACCGTTTTCATCAATATTTACCAAATATCTGTTAAGAACACATGATGACCAGCCCTCATACAAAGTAAGGTGGGCTAACAGGGAAGGGGTTGAGGGCGGTAGGGCAGCAGGTGAGGAATGACGCCCACACACCCCCAAATCAAGGGTCATCTAATAGATAGGTCAGGCTGGAGTACAAGGTCCTATCAAGGTAATCATCATGAGACACAGCCACATGTGACAGGGCTAAGAAATTTAGATTGTAAACTTAGAGTGATGACTTGTTTATGGGACTGATGAAGGATGGGTGGTGGCAGGGGGTGGGCATGCAGGGGCACAGACAGCAGGGAGTCCAGCCATGTGTCAGCACAACTGTCCAGGGCATGCAGAAGCATGGTGGTAGCAGGAAAGGAAAAGACGGTGGGATGGTAGAACAACAAAGGGAAGGGCAGGAGAGACCGGCAAGCTTAGGGAGGAGCTGACAGTAGTGATGGAGACACAGGAATCGACCAGTTCAGTGGATGGAGTCAGTGTGAATGGAGTCCACAGCAGAGTCAGGGCTTCCATCCAAGTTTCCTAATCTTCAGGGCAGTGCCACTTGAGATGGAGCCTTTAAGCCTTACTTCCTGATTCCACCTCCCCTTCTCTACCCATTGCCAACCCTGAGGGCTCCAAGGAGGCTACAGCCCTATTTAGGAAGGCTTTTTGTAAACATGGATTTCTAGATTAAAAACAAACACCATCTTCCATCACACCCTCCAGCCTCAAATATTTGATTTAGCCTCATAAATGAAAATATTACATGTAAAGCCTCCATGTGGGAGCACCCTCAGGATTTAGCTTGTTCCCAGCAATAGCAAAGGGGACATACAGGCAGGATATACCTGTTCTCTATGAGCCTTTGGTCAAAAATATAGAGACACTTCAGGCCTGTCTGACTACAGAGTCTACACTTTTATTGCAGCTATGTGTAAAGTCTGTATGCACATGGATGAACAGAAGCAGTTGTGTTATAGTACAGGAACAGGAGTAATTTCAAAACACATTTTATTATTAGTAGATGCTTGTACAATAAATAAAAATGTAGGGGAAGTACTTTGGAGAACTGTCCTTTAACTAAGAAAGCTTATTCAGGGACAAACAAGTTCCCAGTCTGGGAGGGGTCTGATATACTAGAAACGCCTGCTAAATGGCTTGTTGCGAAGCATGGAGATGACAAGAAGTTCCATATGTTAAAGTAAATACATTTTAAAAACAGTAACAAATCACTTTCATTTCTCTCCCTCCCCAATTCCCATTCCTCCGCCCACCTTATTTTCCTAGATTGCAAGGAGGCTTGGAATTTGGAGGAAAGAAAGCAAACTCCCAATGTACAATATCTTCTGGTGCCAGGTTAATACTTTCTTATTCAGAGGCCAGAAAGTACTGGAAGCAATCATCTAGTACACTTGGGTCCTCTTCAGCTTCTTCTCGCTTGGTTAAAAGATACGGAAGGAAAAACTCTTATTTCTTAACCATCCTGGGGACTTTGTCAAAAACTGAACTCAGACCCCCAGGGTCCCATGGAAGACTATGACCACCAGGTTCACGTCTCACCATCCCAGCTTACACCCTGGGGATCCCTGGCAAAGTCCACTTAATTATTCCATGAGTAAAATCTCTTACTCCTTCTTAGGGTATGGAAACCACAGGCAAGCTGCTTAAGAGAACTAGAAGCCCAAACATTTGAAAGAGCATTTCAAAGAAAGGAAAATTTCTGGACCCATTTGGAGGAGGGAAGAGAATATAAATTACCCTCTTAACACAAGTTGACCAACCAATCAACAGCTAAGCAGGGTTCTCTCTGTCCCCCCTTTCCCATCCCAGCTGTGGTCAAGGAAGCAACTATCCTGGCTTCTATCAACTTCCTCTCTCCAGTAAAGCCAACGCTGTGGCTTGGGCGATTTCTCCTGAGAAAATGTGTCTTGTAATGTTACTCTTCTGAGATCTCTTGACAGAGGATGAACAGGACAGTGTCTCAACCCTCAGATTTTATAGATGTAGATGGCCTCCAGCTTCTTAAAGAGCCAAGCTCTGAGCAATAAGTGTGGGCAGGAAATGTCAGCAAAGCAGCAACTCTGACTTCTTTCATTTTCCATACACTCAAAAACTCATGCCGCAGGAAAACCGTAACTCCAGTGCTGTTTCCCCCACCTCCCCCCACCTCTGTCCCAGGGACCCCAAGGTGCTTCAAGGTTACCATGGGAACCTTCTGGGTTTCAATTATGAAACCATTAAAAAGTACCAATTATAAGACCTCAGAAACGTTCCTGGGAAACCTGTTACACACCTCAAAATGGTCAAACTCTTGCCTCAGATTCACTTTAAGTAAAGTTCAGAAAACAGGTCACACAGATGTTTGGGAGCCTCAGCCCCCACTTTAGTCCAAGGAGACTGTTTCATGCTGCCCTTGAGAAAATGAAGACTGATTTATTGGCTATATCCAAAGGGATGACAAACCGTGACAGGACTGGGCTGCCTGCAGGCCCAATTGTGGAATAAATCAGAAATGTGTGTGCATTCAAGAATTTTGAAAAGTTCATTCATTCACTGGCCGATGTTCGCCAAGTTCTGGGTAACAAAGATCTGGGTGATGAATGCCAGCTGGGTACAAGGCACCCGGAGCCGCGCACCGGCCTGAAACCAAAACATACTTTTCACTCAGTTCATTCAAAGAGGTAACTCCGGGTCAAAAACTTATTCGAACCCATCTGAGCTTGCTGAGAAGGGATGGGGGAGTGGCAGAATACCCCACCACACCCAGAAAGTGCCTGTTTAGGATTGCTGGTGTGCGGTTTGGGTATTCTTAGCTCTACTGCCACATCTCTGGAGGCACACAACCTTCCAAGCAACCGTGCCACTGTAACCCCATCCCCAAAACAAAACCAAGCAAACAAATCCCCAGGGCTCCTTAATCCCCTCCAGTTTTCTCCCCACCCCCCAACCCCCAATTCTCCTACCATCTGGAAGAGCATCCTGAAAGTTAAGCAGAGCCTTCAAAAATCCAGCAGAAAATTCTTGGGTTTCCTGCCCTTCCCCACAGCCCCTTCCCACTTGTTCCAAAGGATCATTTCCCCACCTCTCACAGTTACACAAACAAACCCCCGCAAGAGCACAACCCCAGGAGGACGTTGTGCATGAAAACACACACACACACACACACACACACACATTTGACCGCACGCTGCTCCAAGCCCACAGACACCTCTGGACACCCCTACTTCAGCCTCACCCCTTCCACCTTTCCAGNGTAAGGTGAAAAGACAGCCTTCTGAATGGGAGAAAACAATAGCAAATGAAGCAACTGACAAACAACTATCCAATTATTTTTTTAAAAAACTCTGCTAGATAACTATTTTAATCATACATGATCTGTCCCAATAAAAAATGTCCCTCTAGCCTATGCTTTCCTTATAAAAGTCTGTGCATGCACTTATTCCTAGATTGTTCACATGTAGTAAGACTGTCTGTAACTGTCTAAGGAAAGATATCATGATTCACTAATTTTGAGGGATGAAGCTTAACAATGCTTGAAAATGAAAGGAAGTCAGTGAAACAGAGCAAGACAAGAAAAGTTATGAAACTGAAAATATGTCACAAGTTTAATCTGTGATTACCTGGAGAAGTACTGGACTCTATGGACATCCAACATAAAAATATGTCTTATAGCTTAAGGAAATAAATAAATAAATAGTTTGTATTATATGATTTTATAAGAATGTGATCTATGAAATATTGACAACTGTGAAATAAGTGAGTGTTTCATGGAGTAGTTAGATATAAAAAATGNTGTTGTTGTTGTTGTTGTTGTTGCTGTTCAGTTGCTAAGTTGTGTTTGACTCTTTGGACCCTGTGGACCAAAGCATGCCAGGCTCCTCTGTCCTCTGCTATCTCCCTGAGTTTGCTCAGATTCATGTCCATTGAGTTGGTGATGCTATCTGTCCATCCCATCCTCTGCTGCCTTCTTCTCCTTTTTCCTTCAATCATTCCCAGCTTCAGGGTCTTTTCCAATGAATTGGCTTTTTGTATCAGGGGCCAGAGTATTGGAGCTTCAGCTTCAGCCTCAGTCCTTCCAGTGAATATTCAGGATTGATTTGCTTTAGGATTGACTGGTTTGATCTCCTCGTTGTCCAAGGGACTCTCAAGAGTCTTCCCCAGCACCACACTTCAAAAGCATCAATTCTTCAGTGTTCAGCCTTCTTTATGGTCCAACACTNCTTCCCACTCCAGAAGCCTTGCTTCACTACCCAGTCCAAGAACTTTCACACTGGAGTCTGCATTGCTGTGCCTGCATGTCCCTTCCCTGCAGTCATGGAATTCTGGAAGGCGCGGGTTCTGGTATTAGTCCGGGCACTCAATAAAAAATGTGTTGAAAGGATGAAGGCTCCAACCGACACACGAGTCATCACCCTCATCTTGTCCACTGATGTCCAAACTCAGTTTGGAGGCACATAAGCATTTCTTTGCCGTATTTTCTGCTGCTCAACTCCTTTTAGATGATTTTTTTAAAAAAATTCAACCCATATTATGTACTTTCCTGTTACTAACCGGGAGAAGTGGTTGAGACTTTTCTCAACATTTTCTCTGGCAAGCAAGGTAAGTTGATTGTGAATCATGGGCTCTCATTTTTCTCCTGTGATTTCAGAACTCTTACTGCCCAATAACTTTGTCCCAAACATCAAAGACCTTCTTTGAAGATAAGGCCAAATTCTCCATTAGGAAAAGATAAACTATTTCCTAATTTTATTTCAGAAGATGGAATAAAGATGGAAGATCGAACGACGTGGAATCCCTCTAGGTTTTGTGAGATAAACATTGCCCGGTACACCAGACCAGAAGGCATTTGCTGTAATACCGTTGGTAGACACATGAACACAGGGCTTTCCTCACCCACACCCAAGCAGGACTTTTCCACCGTAGCCTTCGCCTCCAAATCCATAGTAAATGGTTTACATCCAACAGGTTGAACAGAATTTGGCTCAGGAAAGGAGAGTCCACTTGGTCACCCGAGGGAAAACAAGCTCTGACTACAAAAGTATACAAGCTGAACCAACCTGTTTTGTCCAGATTCCACGCAAAACTGGACCCTTCCAATACTGAAGGACGAGAAACATTCTATGCTCACATGGTAACACAAACTATGAAAATATGACTGACCCAAGCAGCCAGACATATTAGACTGTGGGCAGGAAGCCTCACCTGCTTCTTCTACTTCATTGCTGATAGCCTCAGATGGTGTGAGTGTTGACAAGACTTCATGGGTCATGGGTTCCAGGAAGTTTGTTCTGGGCCTGAGGAAAAAGAAAGTGTCTCAACCAAAATAAACAATACTTTGAAAGTATTTGCTTTTTATAAGGTGCTTTGCTACAAACCAGACTAACTCCTTATTAACCCATTTTGCAAATAAGAACACAGAGAAAAGGCAGTTTTTTCTAAATCATAGGCTTCCTTACATCTCCAGGTACCTGGCCCTTTGCTAGAAATGGAATAAACAATGGATGAAGAACAAAGATTCCATTGAAAACTGTCATTGATCTTACAAAACCATTACCGTTTTCATCAATATTTACCAAATATCTGTTAAGAACACATGATGACCAGCCCTCATACAAAGTAAGGTGGGCTAACAGGGAAGGGGTTGAGGGTGGTAGGGCAGCAGGTGAGGAATGACGCCCACACACCCCCAAATCAAGGGTCATCTAATAGATAGGTCAGGCTGGAGTACAAGGTCCTATCAAGGTAATCATCATGAGACACAGCCACATGTGACAGGGCTAAGAAATTTAGATTGTAAACTTAGAGTGATGACTTGTTTATGGGACTGATGAAGGATGGGTGGTGGCAAGGGGTGGGCATGCAGGGGCACAGACAGCAGGGAGTCCAGCCATGTGTCAGCACAACTGTCCAGGGCATGCAGAAGCATGGTGGTAGCAGGAAAGGAAAAGACGGTGGGATGGTAGAACAACAAAGGGAAGGGCAGGAGAGACCGGCAAGCTTAGGGAGGAGCTGACAGTAGTGATGGAGACACAGGAATCGACCAGTTCAGTGGATGGAGTCAGTGTGAACGGAGTCCACAGCAGAGTCAGGGCTTCCATCCAAGTTTCCTAATCTTCAGGGCAGTGCCACTTGAGATGGAGCCTTTAAGCCTTACTTCCTGATTCCACCTCCCCTTCTCTACCCATTGCCAACCCTGAGGGCTCCAAGGAGGCTACAGCCCTATTTAGGAAGGCTTTTTGTAAACATGGATTTCTAGATTAAAAACAAACACCATCTTCCATCACACCCTCCAGCCTCAAATATTTGATTTAGCCTCATAAATGAAAATATTACATGTAAAGCCTCCATGTGGGAGCACCCTCAGGATTTAGCTTGTTCCCAGCAATAGCAAAGGGGACATACAGGCAGGATATACCTGTTCTCTATGAGCCTTTGGTCAAAAATATAGAGACACTTCAGGCCTGTCTGACTACAGAGTCTACACTTTTATTGCAGCTATGTGTAACGTCTGTATGCACATGGATGAACAGAAGCAGTTGTGTTATAGTACAGGAACATGAGTAATTTCAAAACACATTTTATTATTAGTAGATGCTTGTACAATAAATAAAAATGTAGGGGAAGTACTTTGGAGAACTGTCCTTTAACTAAGAAAGCTTATTCAGGGACAAACAAGTTCCCAGTCTGGGAGGGGTCTGATATACTAGAAACGCCTGCTAAATGGCTTGTTGCGAAGCATGGAGATGACAAGAAGTTCCATATGTTAAAGTAAATACATTTTAAAAACAGTAACAAATCACTTTCATTTCTCTCCCTCCCCAATTCCCATTCCTCCGCCCACCTTATTTTCCTAGATTGCAAGGAGGCTTGGAATTTGGAGGAAAGAAAGCAAACTCCCAATGTACAATATCTTCTGGTGCCAGGTTAATACTTTCTTATTCAGAGGCCAGAAAGTACTGGAAGCAATCATCTAGTACACTTGGGTCCTCTTCAGCTTCTTCTCGCTTGGTTAAAAGATACGGAAGGAAAAACTCTTATTTCTTAACCATCCTGGGGACTTTGTCAAAAACTGAACTCAGACCCCCAGGGTCCCATGGAAGACTATGACCACCAGGTTCACGTCTCACCATCCCAGCTTACACCCTGGGGATCCCTGGCAAAGTCCACTTAATTATTCCATGAGTAAAATCTCTTACTCCTTCTTAGGGTATGGAAACCACAGGCAAGCTGCTTAAGAGAACTAGAAGCCCAAACATTTGAAAGAGCATTTCAAAGAAAGGAAAATTTCTGGACCCATTTGGAGGAGGGAAGAGAATATAAATTACCCTCTTAACACAAGTTGACCAACCAATCAACAGCTAAGCAGGGTTCTCTCTGTCCCCCCTTTCCCATCCCAGCTGTGGTCAAGGAAGCAACTATCCTGGCTTCTATCAACTTCCTCTCTCCAGTAAAGCCAACGCTGTGGCTTGGGCGATTTCTCCTGAGAAAATGTGTCTTGTAATGTTACTCTTCTGAGATCTCTTGACAGAGGATGAACAGGACAGTGTCTCAACCCTCAGATTTTATAGATGTAGATGGCCTCCAGCTTCTTAAAGAGCCAAGCTCTGAGCAATAAGTGTGGGCAGGAAATGTCAGCAAAGCAGCAACTCTGACTTCTTTCATTTTCCATACACTCAAAAACTCATGCCGCAGGAAAACCGTAACTCCAGTGCTGTTTCCCCCACCTCCCCCCACCTCTGTCCCAGGGACCCCAAGGTGCTTCAAGGTTACCATGGGAACCTTCTGGGTTTCAATTATGAAACCATTAAAAAGTACCAATTATAAGACCTCAGAAACGTTCCTGGGAAACCTGTTACACACCTCAAAATGGTCAAACTCTTGCCTCAGATTCACTTTAAGTAAAGTTCAGAAAACAGGTCACACAGATGTTTGGGAGCCTCAGCCCCCACTTTAGTCCAAGGAGACTGTTTCATGCTGCCCTTGAGAAAATGAAGACTGATTTATTGGCTATATCCAAAGGGATGACAAACCGTGACAGGACTGGGCTGCCTGCAGGCCCAATTGTGGAATAAATCAGAAATGTGTGTGCATTCAAGAATTTTGAAAAGTTCATTCATTCACTGGCCGATGTTCGCCAAGTTCTGGGTAACAAAGATCTGGGTGATGAATGCCAGCTGGGTACAAGGCACCCGGAGCCGCGCACCGGCCTGAAACCAAAACATACTTTTCACTCAGTTCATTCAAAGAGGTAACTCCGGGTCAAAAACTTATTCGAACCCATCTGAGCTTGCTGAGAAGGGATGGGGGAGTGGCAGAATACCCCACCACACCCAGAAAGTGCCTGTTTAGGATTGCTGGTGTGCGGTTTGGGTATTCTTAGCTCTACTGCCACATCTCTGGAGGCACACAACCTTCCAAGCAACCGTGCCACTGTAACCCCATCCCCAAAACAAAACCAAGCAAACAAATCCCCAGGGCTCCTTAATCCCCTCCAGTTTTCTCCCCACCCCCCAACCCCCAATTCTCCTACCATCTGGAAGAGCATCCTGAAAGTTAAGCAGAGCCTTCAAAAATCCAGCAGAAAATTCTTGGGTTTCCTGCCCTTCCCCACAGCCCCTTCCCACTTGTTCCAAAGGATCATTTCCCCACCTCTCACAGTTACACAAACAAACCCCCGCAAGAGCACAACCCCAGGAGGACGTTGTGCATGAAAACACACACACACACACACACACACACACACATTTGACCGCACGCTGCTCCAAGCCCACAGACACCTCTGGACACCCCTACTTCAGCCTCACCCCTTCCACCTTTCCAGCGAGGGATGTTTCCCTGGCGCTGTTTTGCTCCCAGTCCGTTCAGTCTATCTAAAAAAAAAAAAAAAAAAAAAATTTTTTTTTTTTAAACGCCAAGACGGTAAACTCCGACCCCACTAAGAGGCCAAAGGGGCGTGCGATAGTTTTGTGTATTTGCAGACTTCACGTGGGCTTCTCCCCACGGCCCTGCTGCGCTCTGAGCCTGGAACTGGTGTCACCCTTTGGGGGAAGTTTGGGAGGCTGTCCCGGCCCTTCTTCCACAAGGGAAGCTTCCGGGAATGAGCGGCCAGACCGCGCCCGCAGGGAACGAGACGCAGCGCTCCCGGGCCCGGAGACGGCAGCCCGGCACCCCGCAGCCAGCCTGGGCCGCAGTGCCCCGCCGGAGCCCGCGGGCGGAGCGCTCGGACCGCTCCCGCCGCCGGCGCGTCCCCACCAGCCACCCGCCGGCGCTTCCTCGGCATCGCTCGGCCTGCGGCCGCCAACCCGCCCCCTCCCCTCCCCAAACCAACAAACACAACTTTTTATGAAAAGAAAACAAACTTCAGCGACGTGACTCACCTCTGGTGCAGCGGGCTCCTAGGAAGGGCGAGCCGGGGCCCGGGGGCCAGCGCCGTGGGCGCGGAGAGAGCCCCACAACCCGGGGCCGCACGGACACACAACCCGCACAGTGACACCCAGGGACACACAAGACAGGAGGACGGCCGCGGCGGGAGCAACAAAGGAGCCCCGGCCGGAGGAGTCGCCCGCCGGAGAAGGGGGGCGCGTGCGGGCGCGTGTGGCTGCGGCGGGCGTGAGTGTGAGTGTGTGCGCGCGCGTGTGAGTGTACGCTCGCGGCGGCTGACACGGGCGGGCCGGGGCTCAGGGTCCCCGCGGCAGGGAGCTGCGGCCGCGGCGGTGGCAGCAGGAGGACAAGGCAGGGAACGCCGCGCCCTGCGCACCCCGTCCCTCCATGTGGAAGAAGCTTTTTTGGATGACTGAACTCGCAAACAATTCCTTCTTTTGCTTCTCCTGCCTGGGAGCCTCCCATTACCGCGCGCGGGGGAGGGGGAGCAGAGGAGGCGGGGAGGCGGGGAGGAGCAAAGTGGAGCCGAGAAAGTCTTGGAAAGGAAGCTGGAAGAAAAAAAAAAAGTCTCCCCAAACTCAGTTTTTCGCCTAATACCCATTTTCTTTCTGTTGCGCCTGAATCCCGTGCTTTCCCCCAACTTCTTTTTCTTTCCCATGCCCAAATCAAAGTCTTCTTTCTCCCACACTTACGGCTCCCCTGAACCCCCACTTGCTCTTTAGCTTCACCTCAGACCCTAGCTCGCCTACACTATCCTCTCCTCTCGCCTGTCTCTTCTCCCCAGGTCTTTTTATGATACCCATCCCCGCCCTTCTTAATGGTCTCCTTCATTCTGCAAACAAACGATTGCATAAATCATTAAAAGCAGACTTTGTTATTAAATGCTCCCCTACCCTCTACCCCCAAATGGGGCAGCAGCTGTCCAGAAAATTATAAGGAAACCGACGCCCCAGTGCTACCTCCCTTGACCTACCCGGTGGGTCGGGGGAGAGAGAGTTTGCCGCGTCCTCCTCGGTTTACAGCGCCCTGCCCTGACCTCCATTCATCATCCCAGGATGGAAGCTTGAGGAAAAGGATGAGAGAGCTGAGGCCAGGGAGGGGGAGCGGCTGCAGAGGAGTTAGATACCTCCTTGTGTGCGTGTTTTAAGCCCTTCCTTTAGTGTTGGGCAGATAACACTCAGAGTATCAGCTCTCAAACTTGAGCTACACCAGAACCCTCTGTAGGCTTATTAAAACCTTGCTGAGCCCGAGGCGGCAGGGTCTGGGATGGGCCCAAGAATTTGCACTTCTGTTAAGTTCTCGGGTGATGCTGATGCTGTGGGTTCCGGGCCACATTTTAAAACCTACTTTTGCAGGATATTGAGAAGTCAAACATGCTTTGAGTTGGGGCAAATGGGGTCTTCTTAATCTGTAAGGGATGGAACGGAGATAGTGAAGGGTAATCTAGCTCATACCCTTACACTGCAGTTTGAAGACACTGAGACCCAGGGGGGTTAAGACAGAAATTTGTTCAAAGTGAACCTGGAGTTTGTGCCAAAGTGGAAAGAAAGCTGTTCTAAAAGTTGGTCAGGCAGGCCTAGAGTGGGGTGAATGAAAGGGCTGCAGCCTGTGTGGCAGGAGCACTGCCCCCGCCCCCAGGCAGGGGCCACCGTGTGACTCTCAGAAAATCACCTAACCTTTCTGACTTTGGTTTTGTCCTCTTGAGTTTCTCATCTGCAAAAATTCACTTTACATTGAATATATGATTTTAATTGAACCTGAATCAAAAAAATGTTTAAAAGGGTAACATAAATATCTTTCAATCAATACATTGTACTATCTTTTTTCTCATGCTTTTGGAAAATTCAGGCATGAGCTGTTTCTTTATTGATGTATCTGGTATGTTCAGCCCCATGTGCCTGGATTCTTGAGTCTGTCCCCAGGGGAAAGTGGATAAGGAGGATGATCCATTTTCAACAAGGTGAAAGACTATGAACTCCTTCTTTGAACTGTGTACCTGTATTCTTCCCTCTCCTTTCTTCTCCAGTCCCCCACCCTCCCCACTTAATCTCCACCATTCTCCCCCTAATATTCTCCAAGACATATTTTTCTCTCCACTCAATAACCATACTAGCTTCTACCTTATCCTCTTCTAGGGTTCAGGATTACAAGGCTTGGGGGCCATCCTGGGCCATTCTCGAAGGAAACGGGCCAGCCAGCCTTCCACTGCAGTGAAAACACTCTGTGTCCCCAGAGCCTCAAGCAGAGTACTGAGTTGTCTGCTTTTCAAAGATGACTCCAAGTTAAACTCCTGCTGACAATGTGAGACACCAATGCATGGAACTCTTACACTGGTTCTTCCATATTTCTTCATATGCTATTCAAAATGTCTCACCCCTTCCCATTGTCTTCTTCTGAAGACTTTCTCCTAAGACTCTTGATTCCCTCCATTCTGGCCTTTGGGTGTCCCCTGAACTCTGAGTCAACCGCTCAGAGCACAACAGAAAAGAAAGAAGCTTGAAGTCCTTACCAAAAGTATTTAACCAAAAGAAAGACCCATGGCCTGTACTCCTCGCCATCCCAGACAGCTCATGCAGCTGCTCTTCTTTCCCATAGAGTTCAGGCCGCATGCAGATCACAGCCTAATTGAGTAGGCTTAATTCTGCAGGAGCACTAAGCACACTGTTGGCACCTCTCACGTGTTTATTATTTTTATGGCTCTTTGTATTAACATAATTGTGTTTATTATTATTATTCCCATAAGAAACTCTCTCTCCCTTTGCCTGGAGCAAGTTCCTTGCCTAATTCTCCCCTCTCCACTCTATCAGTTTCCTTATCCCTGCCCTCTCGACTCCACTCTAACCCCGTTCCCACCTCCAACCCCCAACCATCTCAAAACAGAGTGTGGGCTTTCGGATCAGGTGCTCTCTGCTACTCTTGATCTTGTTCGTGGTGATTTCCCTCTGGCATTTCACTNAGTTTCCTTATCCCTGCCCTCTCGACTCCACTCTAACCCCGTTCCCACCTCCAACCCCCAACCATCTCAAAACAGAGTGTGGGCTTTCGGATCAGGTGCTCTCTGCTACTCTTGATCTTGTTCGTGGTGATTTCCCTCTGGCATTTCACTCCTTGAGGGATTCCTGGGCCTTAATCAAGAAGGAAGCATTTAGTAAGGAAGTGATCATCACATTTATTATGTTGGGGGTGGGCAGGCAGAGGCTGTAGGTCACCATATAAGGTCACTATATAAGTCACCATATCACTAAGTGTGCAGAGTGAGCTGGAAGGAATCACAGTGAGTGACATTAAGAGAGGATGCTCCCTCCTTAGTGTATTGCAGGCTCTCCATTTGTATCGTGAACAGNTGAGAGTCCCTTGGACTGCAAGAAGATCCAACCAGTCCATTCTGAAGGAGATCAACCCTGGGATTTCTTTGGAAGGTATGATGCTAAAGCTGAAACTCCAGTACTTTGGCTACCTCATGCAGAGAGTTGACTCATTGGAAAAGACTCTGATGCTGGGAGGGATTGGGGGCAGGAGGAGAAGGGGACGACAGAGGATGAGATGGCTGGATGGCATCACTGACTCGATGGACGTGAATCTGAGTGAACTCCGGGCGTTGGTGATGGACAGGGAGGCCTGGTGTGCTGCAATTCATGGGGTCACAAAGAGTCAGACACGACTGAGTGACTGAACTGAACTTAACTGATGCTAATTTCACTTCACATATAACTTCCAATGTTCTGTATATTAAAAGTACAGTTAAGCATGAGTCCTTCCTGCCAATATAGAGAAGAGTGTCTCACATTTTTCTTCTCCATCTTTTCCGCAAAATTTCTGTGGAATTCTGGACTGCTGAGGTAATTCTATTTATAAGGACATTTTCTTAATCCTTTTCTAAATGTCTGAAGTTGCACCTACATGTAAATTCATCACTAATTTTCCCTTACTTCTCTAAGATCCCAAGACTGAAGCACATCCCAATAGGATTCTCAGAACCAAAGCCTCCCTGGGTTGATCTCACACAAAGGGAATGTTTTCACCAGTTGAGAATCATTAATTCATGTTGAGAATTCATCATATTCCATAGAAAGCCGGGATACAGACAATGCAGAAAAGATTCTAGGACTAAGGAAGATGTAGTCTAAAGAGCCAGTCTTCACTATTATAAGAAAAAAAAAAAAAAAGGAAAAAATAAGTTGATAACAAATGCCCTGGGCAAAAATATTAGAAGCAGAGAAGTAAAGGTTTGCAGATTCTCAGTCCAGGCATTGTAGGAGGAAAAGCAGACACAGCCCCAGACCCAGGACAGGACATTTACCTGAGAAGTTGCCATTTCCTCTTCTTCCTCCTGCTCTGTCTTCTCTGGAAATGTTATGTTGCAAATTCACACCCGTGTCTTGAGAAAATACCTTCAAAGACATCCGCACATCTCTTTAAGCTGCAACCACTTCACCTACAGACAAAACGACCTTGAAAAACTGAAAAAAACCCACCTCTCCTGTCCTTTGTTTCAGGAGAGATTCGGGAACAATCACTTCCTACCTGGATACCAGCCTGTGGACTTATTTCTTGATCGTTCTCTCCCCATAGAGAGCTCCTAACACTCTGTTCACACAGACGATGTGGGCTGACTGACTTCCCTGGTCCAAATCCAGCTAGACCAACCCTGCTGCCTCTCCTCAGACTGAAGCTGGGCCTCAGCTCTCACAAACGGACCAGGAGCCACATCCTTAACCTGGGCGTCCCCTTAGGATCCCCTGAAGCACTTCCTACAAACCACACTGGTGCTCCCACAGGACCAACACAGAACTCTGTTGGGAGGGCCTCAGTGAGGTCATTTCCTGACACGTGATCCTGATGGGGAACAGATGGAAACCACTTGGCTAAAAATTCTTTCTGAATCATTTCAGTGAATACAAATCCCTGGTGGTCAGGTCCCCACTCCAAGAAGTTATGAATCTGCAGGTCTGAGGTCCAGAAATGAGTCTTTACCAAGTTTCCCATATATTCTGATATTTCTTCCCCAAGACCCACATTCAGATACCCCGAGCTCCAGCCCTCACACTCAGCACAGCTGAGACCTCTCAGGAGGGTAGGATTTAGGGTGGGAACTTCTGAGGGAGGTCAAGGCTAGAATCAGGCAGAGAAAGGTCCAGTACTTGGGGTTCAGGCCTTTCTAAGTGACCCTGGGTGAAGTGCTGTGGGCTCCCAGGCTGAGCGTGGATGGGTCCATTCAAACCAGAGGAGCAGGAATATGGTGGGTGTCATTGGAGGGGGGCCTGTTAAGTAGACCCTGGGGTTCAGCAAGACTGCTGGTCTCAAGGAAGGGGAGTCATCTAGTGGAGGTGCTCACAGGACTGGCTGGTGTGAGCTCCAGACAGACGCCTGCTCCCCAGNTATGGTGGGTGTCATTGGAGGGGGGCCTGTTAAGTAGACCCTGGGGTTCAGCAAGACTGCTGGTCTCAAGGAAGGGGAGTCATCTAGTGGAGATGCTCACAGGACTGGCTGGTGTGAGCTCCAGACAGACGCCTGCTCCCCAGACAGACGCTGAGGCAACAACAGCATGGAGCAGTCAGAGAAGCTCTCAACAGTACTCTGCATGATCCTTCTTATTAGAACCATCACAATATCCCCGCAGTTACAGAGAGGCAGAAAAGCACAATGGAGAAATGATGGGAAATGCATGATCAAATGATTTGAGGCATAAGGGTAGTAAAGAAACTGTTACAGATGCCATCCCACTGTACTACAAAAGAGTTTATTGTTATGTGCTCTTCCCTGCAACCTTAATAAGAGGTTAGTGGTGGTGGTAGGTTAACACTTCATTCATTCACACCAACTTTGCCACAAGAAGCCATTCAGTTTTATTGATTAACATGTATAAACATCACACACAGTCAGAATAGAAACCTTTTATACTCCACTGTGTAACTTCGATTAAAAGACAGATTACGAGCATAAACAATGATATTCATTCCTCTGATATAATGATCTGAGAGTTGTGATTTCTATGGTTACAAAATGGAGGCCAATCATTTAAGAAAGAAGACTTATAGTAATTACAGGAATTTTCTGGGAAAGGTTTCCCATACATTTTAGGGACTCAGAGGTTATTTGAAATATGTCAAATATTCATAATTTCTGTTGATGTTATAAAACACATCAAGATTTCAGTGAGCTGTCATTATATTAACCTTGAAAAGCATAACTTGATAATTTACATCTTTAGTATGTGGAATTATTCCCTGAACACTTACATCATGGTGACCTACAGGGATGTTTGACATGAATGACAAACACCTCCATTTACATGTTTACTGTACATGTTACATTACTGTGCCCTTAATCTTCTAATGGAGAATATATATAAATGATTTCTCCTTAGATAGAGAGCTTCTCACATCTTTGAGGTACCAGCCATCAAAAACATAAGTTTGCATACGCACTAGAAATGAAGCATAGTAATGAGAGTAGAATTACATTCATTTTCAAATAATCACAAATCATGTCAATATAAACAAGGATACATTACTAATAATTGTACCTTTCTAAACATCTTGTGATCAAGATGTGATGTAAACATCTTTGATCTTGTGATCCACACTAACATATCAATTTTCTATCTGTTTTAACTGTGGATTACTATGTATAGTTCAGTTCAGTTCAGTAGTCGCTCAGTCGTGTCCGACTCTTTGTGACCCCATGAATCGCAGCACACCAGGCCTCCCTGTCCATCANGTCTTTGAAGGAAAAAAAGCACGGTAGCTAATGAAGCACATTTGCTGAAAAGAAAGGACTCAGAGCTGCCATTTTCCATGTGCAAGTCTTAAGCTGTTTGTTTCTTTTAAACATTGCAAATATGCTTCTGCCAGCTAAACTTCAGTGTGTTAAAATGATATTTTTGGAAATTGACTTTGCAAACTGTAAACTCAGAATAAATTTTGGTCGCTATAGTTGGATATAGCAGTCAAATATTGTATTTTTTTAATAGAACAAAGATACTTAAATTAGTGTACGGGAAGTACACATTCAACAAATGTTTCCCACAAATCCAGGGGCTTTTAGATATGGGGTTATAATGTTGCTTTTAAAGCTAGAGTGATTTTTAAAAAACTTGATTCCCACTAAACATGTATTTTTCAGGGAGGAGTTGAAAACAAAATGGAGAAAGAATATGAGAGCTTTGTTTTGGTAGGATTTCAAGGAAATGATCAGAAAATAGTTATAGAATGGTACCCTATTTAGGAAATAACATTTTCATATGAGATAAACAACCAACTATATTAGTTATTATATAGGTCATAATATAGTTTATACTTTGAAAATAAATACTTTAAAAACACAAATTTTGCTGTTAATAACAAAAATTAGAAAAAAAATTTAAAAGTGTAAACCCCAGGTACAACCATTGTTAATATTTCTTTGTATGTCTGTTTAATGTGATTTTTTTGTTTTTAATGTGATTTTATATAGTTTTTCTCCTTGATAAATCCTTTTATCCTGTTTTTTTTTGTTTTCCATTCAGCATTGTAAAGTATGCACTTTTGTTATTATACAATCTTTTGTAAATATAACCAGAGTAAAGAAATTCTCTGTCAGATCAGGATAAAGACCTTCATGGCTCTCAAATGAATAGTTTAGAAATATCCATTTGATTAGGTCTAGGTTATCTATTATGAGTGAAATGGAGATAGAAAGTGATTTTCTGTTGGAAAAATCAAGGCAGTTGCAAGGTCTATTCGATATTTTAAGTTTTGAACTGAAAAAAATTTTTATATTCATCCGAGAAAGAATGTAATCCTGGGTTGAACGGAGCCGCACTGAACTTCTATGAAGTCCAGACAAGTGACAGCTCTTATGCCAGGATTCAGCACTTGGAAGGCTCTTCGTGGGAATTCACACTTCTGAATTAAACCCCAAAGTGAACCTTTGGGGATAAATAGGATACGGTACTGGTGATTCTTGTCAGTCCAGGGAGTTCAAGTCTCAGCAGAGCACAAAACAATACAAAAAGTCTGTATATACAAACATGGATTAAGTGAACTGATATCAATAAAGTGCTTAGAATAATTCTTACCACATAGTAGGAATATAAATGTTAGCTACTGTGTAAAGAACTGAAGAGAGGTTAAGGCAGCTTTATGTTTAATGTTAAAAGTAGTGTAAGTAAAAGTTCAATTTCTTTGAACCCTGAATATGCTGAACCAAGTTGAAAATAATGATTAAGCCCATTTGCCTCTCCTTCTCTTTCATGTTTTACCCCTGTTACTGAGGACCTTTCTCAGTGTTACCTATTTCTCTATTTTAAGTCTTTTTTAAGATTCCTACAGTAGAGTAGGAGGTGAATCTTATTATTAGAAGCAGGGGGAATTAGCTAATAACCTCATTGGTAACTGAGAGCAGTAACTTAAATTTAAGGTCCTAGGCTTCTGTTCCTTTAAGGTTTAAAATTTTCAGAAATAAATGTACTTGCTCTGTTAAGGAAATTCTTTGGAGCTTGTTTTCATTAGAAAATTTTCCTGGCATCTAAACCTGACTTGAACTTGACAAATTNTCAGTCGTGTCCGACTCTGTGTGACCCCATAGACGGCAGCCCACCAGGCTCCCCCGTCCCTGGGATTCTCCAGGCAAGAACACTGGAGGGGGTTGCCTTTTCCTTCTCCAATGTATGAAAGTGAAAACTGAAAGTGAAGTCGCTCAGTCGTGTCTGACTCTTAGCGACCCCATGGACTGCAGCCTACCAGGCTCCTCAGTCCATGGGGTTTTCCAGGCAAGAGTACTGGAGTGGGGTGCCGTTGCCTTCTCCGATACAAGATACACTAGGGGATGGATTAGAGGCCCGAGTCCAGTTGTCTGTTGAGAGTGCTATAGATCTTCCAACCCAGGGTGGGGACAGCCACTGCCTTGACCTTCGCTGAGATGCAGTGCTGTACTTCCACGCTCCCCATACTTGTGCTCTGGCCCCCGCCAGGGGCAGAGGGCAGCTGAGGAGCAGGTATATGGTGGGGAAGGCTGGGGGAAGCTAGGGTACTAGGGTTCAAATGACTGCACAGCTGAGAACCTACCCCAGGAAGGGAGAGGGAGACAGGACCCATGTGAGCTAAGACCCCAAGCCTCCTGTGTATGCTCCATTGTCCAGTCTAACTTCATTTACAAAATACAAATTCAAAGACAGACTTTCAAGATGATGGCCACAGAGATTAAAACCAAACAGGAGGCCCTTCTGAGTACCAGACTCTATGTAACCACACTGGCCACATTCCCATAAAGCTGTCTGAACACACCAAACTCAAACCATCCTGAAACTGTAACTTTCTACTCTCCCGTGAGACTGGAATCATCTCCTTTATTCTACAGTGGTGTCTAAGAATAATGGCATGGAGCAGTGAAACTTTCTTATATTTGATTCTCCTCAGTAAAATGAGTAATGTTAGCAAAGAAAAAATCTGCTTCTTTCTCTCACTCTTTTTTTATATCTCTCTGATGTAAACCTACAACAAAAAAAGAGAAGTTAGTCTTAAAACTGCCTTGGTGAGTAACACCATGATCTATTTAACTGTTAGAAAAACTTGGGGATTATCTTTGGCACCTTTTTTTCCCTTCACTCTTTTCATTCAATAGTCACCAACTTTTGTAGTGCCACCTCCAAAGTCTCCCCAGAATTTATTACCTGCATTCAGTCCCTTCTGCAAGTGCCTTAATCCAGACTTGCATCATTTCTCATATTGCAGCAACCTCTTGATTAATCTCCCTACTTCCCATCTGCCTCCATTTGTCACATTTCTGATAGAGACATCTTTAGAAATAGCTAATTCAATCATGCCATATCCATTCCTCTTCCTGACCTCACCACTTTTAGGATGAAATCAAACTCCTTAGCAAAGCACACAGCACCTTTCACACAGTCCCTAGCAAGTATCCCTTCAATATGCTCTACTACCATTTCCCACTCCTGACCCTATTCCCTCCCTCACCATATAGAACTTCCTTAGAACACTCCAGATCATTCATTTCTCTAGGTCTTTGGGTATGTGGTACCCTGGCTTGGAATATCTTTTCTGACATCTGCACCAGACTCCTAGCTGTCCTGCAAAATGGAGCTCAATTATTAGCTCCCCTGGCCCTCTGTGCCCATCTCACCTTCCCAGCATGTGAGCGGTGCCTGTTAACCAAGGACCCCTATCACTTGCTGTTTACTCTTATCATAACATCTACTGCACTGCTTTAACAATTATTTCAAACTGTCATTTTTCTCAACACAGGGGATGCCATTCACATTATGGTGTATTTTCAATTTTCCTTACCTGATGTGAAACTACCCTAGTCAGGTCCTGGGCCTTAATTATCATTGAACAACTTCTGGAATATGAAAGGCAGTGGGCAAAAGAAAGAAAGGAAAAGAAAAAGGAAGCCTTGCAACTGCCAGTCTGTAATATTTCTTTCTGTCTCAACCCTGGTCCCCCATGCCCTCCCTCCATCAGTTATTTGATATCTTAAGAGCCAATATAGATTGACAGCAGAGCCACACTGATTGTGCAGACCTGGGTTCCTTAGGTGATGGAAAATCATAATTTGACCAAATCTGAAGCAGTGGCTGCATGCAGACTCAGCTTCGTTCCTCAACTTGGGGCCTTCTGATGTGGAACACAGAGATGCTGAAACTTTTCTCCCTCAGGAATGACTGATTCATAACGTTATAAAACACTTTGAAAAACAAATGGAAATGCCTAAATATATAGAGCCAGAAAACATTTCTGAACATTTTATGAACATTAAAAAAACCTTAAAAATGAATAACATGCAGTTGTCAAAACTCATAGAATTATATTTCATAAAAAAAAAAAAAGAAAAAACAAACTACTGCATAGCTCAAATGGTAAAGCATCTGCCTATAATGCCAGAGACCCGGGTTCAATCTCTGGGTCAGGAAGATCCCCCTGGAGAAGGGCATGGCAACCCACTTCAGTATTCTTGCCTGGAGAATTCCACGGACAGAGAAGCCTGGCGGGCTACAGTCCGTGGGGTTGTAAAGTGTCGGACATGACTGAGTGACTAACACACACACACACATACACACACTCATACTTCATAAAGAAAATTTACTATATAGAAAATTTTAAAAATGAACCAGGATGAAGGAGGAACCCCAAATGGAATATAAACTGTAACAACGGAACCTAACTATATTACAAATGAATAACAGAATCATAATGTAGGGCTGGGGAAGAAAAAAATTAAGTACTTTGGAAATCAGTACTTTGGCTGGATACTGTAAAGCTAATGGACTGTACACAAATACTATATTCTAGTTAGTAAATCTACTATTTGGGTACATATGAGGGTTGAACATATACTTAGATACACTGTAGATAATCAAATTCAGGCTTTTCACTGTCAGAGTAATACGTTACAAATAAGGAAAGAAGGAAGGCTAGAATGAAATCTAGGTTTTAGATGAGAGTCAGCGGTACCAGTGTGTCATGGCTGTGTGTGTGTGTTTTTGGAGAGAGAGAAATGCAGAAGTATAGGCGTATTTAGGTACCTACTATGCTCCTAGTATTCATCTGTAGATTTCCTAGCTCTACCTGCTGAGAGGCCTAAAAGCAGTGACATCCCAATAACAGCGAACACACCCACCACATAAATCCTGGTTTTTACATCCTATTCTCCAGTCTGAGGAATTAGGGATTCTTAAAAAAGTGTTTGATTCCAGGGCTGCAGCTGCTACTGCTGCTAAGTCACTTCAGTCATGTCCGACTCTGTGCGACTCCATAGATGGCAGCCCACCAGGCTCCCCCGTCCCTGGGATTCTCCAGGCAAGAACACTGGAGTGCGTTGCCATTTCCTTCTCCAATGCATGAAAGTGAAAAGTGAAAGTGAAGTCAGTCATGTCCTACTCTTAGCGACCCCATGGACTGCAACCCACCAGGCTCCTCCGCCCATGGGATTTTCCAGGCAAGAGTGCTGGAGTGGGGTGCCAGTGCCTTCTCCGGATTCCAGGGCTGGGGTGAGATAAATATAAGTTGAGGTAGGAGCATCTAATGCTGCTAGAGAAGCAAAGAAGTACTCAATAAAGGGCAAAGTCGCCAACCTGTAACCAAAGCTGGAATAATTTTAGCAACAAAACAAATATGGATTGTATTAGATTATAACTCATAGAACAAAATAAATACCCATGAATTCAGGTTGATATAAATAAATAGCTGAATGAATGAATGAGGTAGAAGGGGGAGCTTTTCCTTAGAGAAGAATTCCAAATAATAAATGTAGAAGTAGTTAGGGAAATAGAAAATATTTATTAGAACACCACAGCAGTAATTTTTCAGGCAAGACTGAGTGACGGATGGTAAAATTAGCAGACAAAAGTTTGAAGAAAAACAAAGTATTTGCATAGTCTCAAACTATCGCTCCTAATATTAGTCACAACAATTAAAACCTGCCTCTACTGTGAAGAAACCCAGGAGATACCACCAAGTGATTAATGTTAACATCACTGGTGGTGAGATATATTGATATTATGCCACCCCAGCATGGTACACTGAGAAGGACATATCACATCTGTGACATTCTTGTCCCCAGATGGAAAACATCAGACAAATAAAAGTTGAGGGACAGTTGATAAAATAACTGACCAATTTCCTCAAAACTGTCAAGGTCAAGAAAAGACTAATGAACTGCTGCAGATTAAGAAGATCAAGGATACTTGAAAACTGAATTCAGTGTGGGATCCTGCACTGACTTCAGAGCAGCAAAAGGACGTTAGAGGAAACACTGATGAAATCTAAAACAGTCCATGGTTTAGTTAATAGTAATGATGTTTCTTAGTTTTGATTACTGAACTTGGTTGTTAAGGATGATAACAATAGAGAAATCGAGTGGAGGACATAAAGGAACTCACTGTACTATTTTTGCAACTTTTGTAAAGTTACTTGAATAAAAAGTTGAAAAAATGAAGGGGGTCCATGCAGGTAAAAAGGAAGAGGAGGATGAAAGAGAAAAGTGAGTACAGCATGTCTGAAGTTCTCTGGCAGTGAATGTACTGTGGGAATGAAGTAAGTTCAGAATGGCTCAATAGAGCGGGGAGGTAGGGATTTTCTCCTTTTAAATCATAATGGAAAAATCAGTTTCTCATTTTAAGTCACTCATTTAAAAACTGGAGGACGATTCAAGTGGCCATGGGCTAGTCCTGGCCTTCACAGATGTTCAGGCCTACTCTGGAGCTACAGACAGCACCTCCAGGATTTGCGCCGGATGTTTCAAAAGAGTATGTGAGTGCTTGGCCAGGGATCAGACTAGGGGTCACCTGAAGAGCCTGGGGACTTGAATCTCACAGACCCCTCAGGCATATTAAGTAGGGAAGTCAAACCTTAGGGTTACTTAAGAGCGCATGGAAATGACACAGGGGACTAGGGCTTTGGGTCCAAATGTTAAAGGACATCTATTATCACAGTGAAGCTGTGCATGCCACTAGGACTGCAGGGGTCGTCATGGGGCCACATCTTCCCCTAAGCTGAGCTCAGGTGGGTCTTGCCACATTTGTCTCTGGAATGATGACCAACTCCCCCTTCTGCCTGTCATCTAATTTCTTAGATGTGTCATGACATCTTAACAGATTTAGGAGGCATTCTCCCCATAAGTTGACCTGGGATATCTCTTGTCTACTAGAGCTAACTTTATAGTTTCATTCTCATGAAGTGAAAGTGTTAGTTGTCCAGTTGTGTCTGACTCCTTGCGACCCTAGGGAACCTACCAGGCTCCTCTGTCCATGGGATTTTCCAGGCAAGAATACTGGAGTGGGTCGCCATTCCCTTCTCCAGGGGATCTTCCAGACCCATGGATTGAACCTGGGTCTTCTGCTTTGCAAGGACATCCTCTACCATCTGAGACACCAGGGAAGCCCTGGTTCATTCTCATAGGTAATCTTATTTCCAACTTAGTTAACCATCAACTTAGACATGGTTTTCATGACCTTACACACTTCTTTATCTCTCAAAAATATTTGAAACGAACAAAATATTGAGGCAGCTGGCTCTGAAGCTACACTACAGCAGNCTACCTGCTGAGAGGCCTAAAAGCAGTGACATCCCAATAACAGCGAACACACCCACCACATAAATCCTGGTTTTTACATCCTATTCTCCAGTCTGAGGAATTAGGGATTCTTAAAAAAGTGTTTGATTCCAGGGCTGCAGCTGCTACTGCTGCTAAGTCACTTCAGTCATGTCCGACTCTGTGCGACTCCATAGATGGCAGCCCACCAGGCTCCCCCGTCCCTGGGATTCTCCAGGCAAGAACACTGGAGTGCGTTGCCATTTCCTTCTCCAATGCATGAAAGTGAAAAGTGAAAGTGAAGTCAGTCATGTCCTACTCTTAGCGACCCCATGGACTGCAACCCACCAGGCTCCTCCGCCCATGGGATTTTCCAGGCAAGAGTGCTGGAGTGGGGTGCCAGTGCCTTCTCCGGATTCCAGGGCTGGGGTGAGATAAATATAAGTTGAGGTAGGAGCATCTAATGCTGCTAGAGAAGCAAAGAAGTACTCAATAAAGGGCAAAGTCGCCAACCTGTAACCAAAGCTGGAATAATTTTAGCAACAAAACAAATATGGATTGTATTAGATTATAACTCATAGAACAAAATAAATACCCATGAATTCAGGTTGATATAAATAAATAGCTGAATGAATGAATGAGGTAGAAGGGGGAGCTTTTCCTTAGAGAAGAATTCCAAATAATAAATGTAGAAGTAGTTAGGGAAATAGAAAATATTTATTAGAACACCACAGCAGTAATTTTTCAGGCAAGACTGAGTGACGGATGGTAAAATTAGCAGACAAAAGTTTGAAGAAAAACAAAGTATTTGCATAGTCTCAAACTATCGCTCCTAATATTAGTCACAACAATTAAAACCTGCCTCTACTGTGAAGAAACCCAGGAGATACCACCAAGTGATTAATGTTAACATCACTGGTGGTGAGATATATTGATATTATGCCACCCCAGCATGGTACACTGAGAAGGACATATCACATCTGTGACATTCTTGTCCCCAGATGGAAAACATCAGACAAATAAAAGTTGAGGGACAGTTGATAAAATAACTGACCAATTTCCTCAAAACTGTCAAGGTCAAGAAAAGACTAATGAACTGCTGCAGATTAAGAAGATCAAGGATACTTGAAAACTGAATTCAGTGTGGGATCCTGCACTGACTTCAGAGCAGCAAAAGGACGTTAGAGGAAACACTGATGAAATCTAAAACAGTCCATGGTTTAGTTAATAGTAATGATGTTTCTTAGTTTTGATTACTGAACTTGGTTGTTAAGGATGATAACAATAGAGAAATCGAGTGGAGGACATAAAGGAACTCACTGTACTGTTTTTGCAACTTTTATAAAGTTACTTGAATAAAAAGTTGAAAAAATGAAGGGGGTCCATGCAGGTAAAAAGGAAGAGGAGGATGAAAGAGAAAAGTGAGTACAGCATGTCTGAAGTTCTCTGGCAGTGAATGTACTGTGGGAATGAAGTAAGTTCAGAATGGCTCAATAGAGCGGGGAGGTAGGGATTTTCTCCTTTTAAATCATAATGGAAAAATCAGTTTCTCATTTTAAGTCACTCATTTAAAAACTGGAGGACGATTCAAGTGGCCATGGGCTAGTCCTGGCCTTCACAGATGTTCAGGCCTACTCTGGAGCTACAGACAGCACCTCCAGGATTTGCGCCGGATGTTTCAAAAGAGTATGTGAGTGCTTGGCCAGGGACCAGACTGGGGGTCACCTGAAGAGCCTGGGGACTTGAATCTCACAGACCCCTCAGGCATATTAAGTAGGGAAGTCAAACCTTAGGGTTACTTAAGAGCGCATGGAAATGACACAGGGGACTAGGGCTTTGGGTCCAAATGTTAAAGGACATCTATTATCACAGTGAAGCTGTGCATGCCACTAGGACTGCAGGGGTCGTCATGGGGCCACATCTTCCCCTAAGCTGAGCTCAGGTGGGTCTTGCCACATTTGTCTCTGGAATGATGACCAACTCCCCCTTCTGCCTGTCATCTAATTTCTTAGATGTGTCATGACATCTTAACAGATTTAGGAGGCATTCTCCCCATAAGTTGACCTGGGATATCTCTTGTCTACTAGAGCTAACTTTATAGTTTCATTCACATGAAGTGAAAGTGTTAGTTGTCCAGTTGTGTCTGACTCCTTGCGACCCTAGGGAACCTACCAGGCTCCTCTGTCCATGGGATTTTCCAGGCAAGAATACTGGAGTGGGTCGCCATTCCCTTCTCCAGGGGATCTTCCAGACCCATGGATTGAACCTGGGTCTTCTGCTTTGCAAGGACATCCTCTACCATCTGAGACACCAGGGAAGCCCTGGTTCATTCTCATAGGTAATCTTATTTCCAACTTAGTTAACCATCAACTTAGACATGGTTTTCATGACCTTACACACTTCTTTATCTCTCAAAAATATTTGAAACGAACAAAATATTGAGGCAGCTGGCTCTGAAGCTACACTACAGCAGTGTCAAGGTCTGAGGGGGTAACTGATGTATCTGTTCTCACTGTTCATTGGGGTTCCTGCAGCAACTGTGAAGTCATGGATCTTGGGATCAGAAGACCTGAGATTGGATTCTGTTGCCACAATTTCCAGTTGCATGGGTTTAAACAAATCTTTCTTATCTGTAAAACAAGGACAATGATAATACCTATCTCACAAGATTAAGAATCAATAGAGATATTATATGTGAAAATACTGTTCAAAGAATAATGTGGTTTAGTTGCTAAGTCATGTCCGACTCCTCTCTCCGTGGGACTTTTCAGGCAAGAATACTGGAGTGGGTTGCCATTTCTTTCTCTGAGGGATCTTCCCAACTTAGGGATTGAACATGAGTCTCCTGCATTGTAGGCAGATTCTTTATCAACTGAAAACGTTTAACAAATGTCCATTTTAATTTTACTGTTCCAACACAAAAACATATGGCATTTTAAAAATGTTAAATAAAACCCCATAGGCACAAATAGAAGCCAATAATTTCAGTGAAGCCATCCCTTTTGTTTTTAAACCTAAAACATAATTTTCTACACTCAGCCATGTAGTCAGATGTGAGACGTGGGATTCTTTTCTATGGCATCCTTAGTAGTGAGAGCCCAGCCTGGTTGCCAGGACCATAAAAACAGAAGGCTGTTGATCATTAGCCTGCATAAAACACAGCACGTGGGCATCTCACTTGGAACTCACTTTTTAACTTGTTTCAAGAGGTGGTGCTTAGAACTGAAAAGACCATTGTATGTCTGAATGAGTGCACCAAAACCCCAGGCCAGACTGGGGTGTGGGCACCCACTTACGTGTGCAACTGCCTTTTTACCTAATTAATCCTCTCCTTGCAAGCCTGAACGTGGCCTGTGAACTTCACATTCCACTGGTAACTGGAACTGTGGATCCTACAAAACCTGGAGGCTTTAATGGAACGTTATTTGTTCAGGGTCCTTGAAGCAATGATATCTAATGGAGAAGAAGCAAAGAGAAAATGCCCTGAGAGTTAGTGAGAACAGTTGATTTCCATCATGGATCTGGCCCTGTCACTGCCCTGCTTAGAAGCCTTGGATGGTTCCCCTCCTGGACAGAGTCCAAACTCTTCTCAACCAACCCGGACACTTCTCTCTGCACACTCAGGCCACACCCACTGCCCCCACCTCCCACATCCCAGGGCCTGCACTTCTCAAGTGTGGTTTGCAGACTACCTGTAAGAAAATAAACCAGCTGTGTTTGCACAAAATGCAGGTATCACTGCTGGCCCTCAGGGCTACTGAAACCACATTTCTGAGTGTAGAGACATCAGAACTTTGCACATCAAAAGTAGCTCCTCTAGCCATTCTCACAGACACAAAGGTTTTGGGGACGCCCATCTAGCCACAGTTAACAAGCTCTCTGTTCCTTGAACTCGGCAAGCGTTTTATTTCTCAGTTCCTCTGCCTTATTCTTCTTTTCCTCTCACAAACTTACTAAGGGAAGCGCCCTTTCTTGAGTTCCTTCTGTAAGCCAAATGCAGCCCATACAATGAGGCGTCGAGGCTCAGTCCAGATTCCTGGATTCTCTGCTGCCTTTCCTCACTCCCTCTCAAACAACGAACACAAGTAACTGAACACTTACTAAGCCTCATGTCCCCAGTGCAGAGAGAAAATAGAATGAATTCAATTTAGTCTCTGTCCTCAAGACGCTCAACAAGAGTGACAGAGATCTCCTATGTCTGTGCCTCTAGTCTCTCAGTTGAGGGAGGCTCTCAGAATCAGGGCAGTGGAAAAGATGGGGTGTCAGCCAGCTGGGGCTGGGGTGGCAGGTGGCTGTATGGGCAGTAAGATGCACAGGCACCTTTGTACCTAGAATTGATCACATGCCAAGCCAGCAGTCTTTTTCTTTTAAAAGTGTCTTTCACTGAGGGAATACCAAAGTCCTCTTCTAGCGAGTTTGATTTGGGTACAGGTTTTAACAGAGGGTAAAACTGAGGCTCTGGGGTACTGAATCTCCTTCTGTAGGTTTTTGAGTAAGATGTGGCAGAACTGAGTCCATGAAAACTTCTCTGAGTGTATGCTGGCACGGGGCCTGCACGTCAACGGCCCTTTCCTAATGCGCTCCAAGTGAGAGAGTGAATCGGTGAACAATCCATCTGCTTTATAATTTTCTAAAAAAAATAAACCACCTCTGACAGAACCAGCCTAGAGCTTGAGTCTCTGCTCCAATACTGAATTTCCCTCACATTCTGAGACTTTGGGCCTACTCTTCTTCCTCTGTATTTTTCGTCCCTTATTCTCTTTTCAGACTTTTAGCTTTAATTTCTCCAAACTGTCTTTTCCCCTTAATTTTGCAGATTAGTGTCCTTTTCTTCCTATGTTTTTTACTTGATACTTCCAAGCTGCTTTTTCTTCTCTCACCTTATACCCCTTTTCCCACCCCCTCCCCGCTACTCCCTCCCTCCCTGTGGCCCACATCCTGAGTCTGAATGCAAGCAGGATTAATCCAGCAGAGAACACGATGTCTGAGAGCCGTGACAGATGCACTAAAGCGTGCAGCGGTGATAAAAGGCAGCTCTGATGGGCTCTGTCAGGAATCCCTCAGAAACACTGAGGGGAAACATTTGCTAACCCCTTTCCTGGCTCCAGGCCCCCGGGCCCCACAGCAGGATCATACCTAGAAAAGCCAAGGGAGAAAAGTAGAGAAACTAGAAAGTCTCCTTCCCCTCCTGTCACCCTACACAAGAGACTTTTCCCCACGGCCCCAATCCTCTGACTCTTCAATCCTCTGACTCTTCACCTGAAAAGCCCCCTAGGTTAAAACTGTGAGTGGCCACAACCTTTGATTTAAGTCCTGGGTTGTTGAAGGAATGCTGTAAGGCATCTTAGGAGAGAAGCCTGCATAACCTACTGCTGGCTTATAAAGAGCAAGATGAGTGGTAGGAAAAAAGATCCCTATAAAGGGTCTGATCCAATACCCAGGGTATGTGTACAAATGCACACGTATGTATGTATGAATGTATAAACATACCAGTGCATTCTGCTTCTACTTCCCCTCCAAGTACACTCAATTAGAAAGGATTTGCCCAGCTCAGAGAGTGTGTGGGTGTGTGGGACAAGAAATAGAACATGATTTATTACCTAGTGAATTTGTTTACTAAACAATACAAACTTTTACCCAAATTGACTTAATTAACCAAACAAATGATTGATACACTCTATGTAAAAGAAATAGAAAGATCAAAATACTTCCCAGTACTTATTCATGTTTCCAACTTTGTTTTGTCCCCTTGGACTTACTTGATTCCCTAGACCCACTCCATCCTAAATGCTTCTACATTCATCACTACTAGTCTGTTGGGACACTGAGCGCCTTCCTTGTTTCACAGGGCTGCAGCCTGGTTATTTAAACACTGTCCTACTGGTACTGTCTGTCTCTGGTTCTCCCTTCCTCCCCCTTGATTTCTGGCCCCTCCAGCTCCAATATCCAGATGGGCAGGGGCCTAGCCAGGCTAATGGTTGACTGTTGGGGTCTTCTGTGGCAATAAAAACTGGCTTTCTATAAAACTCGGTTCAAATGCTCACCACTTCCAGAGAGCCTGAATTTTAGCCCTTTTCCATTATTACTTCAGAAAAAAAAAATAGGTTTACCTGGTTGGTACTAAGGTGATAAGTTGCAGGGCTTTAAAGTTTCACTAGGGAAAAGCAAGGTAGTTTCATGGATCATAGCCTTCTCCTGGCGAACGGACTTGTATAACTCTACGAAGCTATGAGCCATGCAATGCAGGGCCACCACCTAGATGGGATGGATGGATCATAGAAAACAGTTTTGATAAAACTCAGTCTACTGGAGGAGGAAATGGCAAACCGCTCCAGTATTCTTGCCTAGAGAACCCCATGGACAGTATGAAAAGGCAAAAATGACATATCCTGATATTTCAGCCACCAGATACAAACAGCCAACTCATTGGAAAAGACCCTGATGCTGGGAAAGATTGAAAGCACGAAAAGAAAGGGCTGGCAGAGCATGAGATGGTTAGATATTATCACTGACTCAATGAATTTGACATGAATTTGAGCAAACTCCAGGAAATAGTGGAGGACAGAGAAGCCTGGTGTGCTATAGTCCATAGAAAGTGAGACACGATTTAGCCACTGAACAACAACAAAATATCCAATCATTCACCAAATAATATTCAAATACTATCACATGCCAAGCTCTACACGCAGTGGCAGAGGTCTGCATGGCAACCTTAGAAAGGGCTACTTCTTTGAAACACAGAAAAGCAAATTCAGTTGTTTTTTTTTAAACAAATAATCTCTGAATTCTTATTATGTGCCAGCCATTCTGCTTGGTAATGGAGACATGGAGAAACAGGCCTCTGTCCTTGGATGCTCATACAGGCCTTCAGTGACATGATCTGAGAGAAGCTCAGCCTAGTGGGCTGGGTGATCTCAGGACTGGAAGACTGGGGGAGTTGGGGAGAGGCATGAAAGGTGAGTAAACAAATCAATTAAGTCTTCCAGAAGGAGGTAGCCATTAGCTGTGGTGTGAATAAAGGAAAAAAAGGCTAAGACTTTGAGCCTAGGAAGCAGGGACATTCTCAGAGGAAGAAGAAATCTGATAAATGACAGAGATAAAATTGCTCAAAGGACAGAGTATTGACAGGCAAAGTTAGGTGTTTTTTTTTTTTAATAGTCATTACAGAGCATTAAGGTTTTTGAGCAGGAAATTGACATGCTTTGAGTTATGGCTTGTGGAAGAAGGTAGAGATACAAGCTAGAGTACTAGAAGATTAATAAGGTAATTATAATAATCTAGGTGAGATGAAGTGAGAGTCAGAACTGGATAAGTGGGAGAGGGAACTGAGAGAATAGGTGAGATGGTCAACAGGCACATGAAAATATGCTCAACATTGCTAATTTTCAGAGAAATGCAAGTTAAAACTATAATGAGGTATCACCTAACACCATCAGAATCGCCATCATTATAAAGTCTATAAACAGTAAATGCTGGAGTGGGTATGGAGATTTAACCCTAGAGGAGTTGAGGTGGTACAGCCTCTGAGGGAGGGACTTCTGCAGCACCTTCCAGCCCAGGAGAAATGTTACCTCTGACTAACCAGGAGGGAGCCAATTCTGCAAATTCTGGAAGTCTAAGAAGTGGTGCTTGCAGAATCAGGGGCTCCTGTCCTACTGATTCCACACTGATTCAGGGTCCTAGTATTTTCCAACAAGGCCCCTGATTTAACATAGCAGTCCTGCTTTGCTGAGCACTGAAATATCTCTGGAGCTCTGCAGCTTTATCTATGAGACCTGTCTTTTGCACATTCTACTCTTAGCTGCATCTTTGTAAGCTATGAAAGTAGCATTTGGGCTCACACATTCAGTCTTCAGCTGTTTACTAATGGCCTGGTTTCTCATTAGCCCTCTGCAGGGAGTCAGTACAACTTACCAGTGATCAGACTCCACTCTCCTTGTGGATACTGATTCCCTCATGGTTTTTCAAAGTCTTGACTCATTGGACCTGCCGGCATTGCCCTCCATGGAGACATTTTTATTTCTTATGAAACCTTCACCACCACTGTGTGACCATCTGTGCCACACATATCACTGACGATGGTGTCCTCTTGACCCGCTGATGGTTGAAAGAGTCAGGCTTAGAACCCTACTTATTGCCCCTATCCTCAGACCACTCCTGGCACGGTGTTAGTTTAGGTCTGTTTCCCTGTTTTACAGATAATGACACTGAGGTTTAGGATTAAGTCTTAGGTTAAGGATTTTGCTAAAGACCACACAGCATAGGATTTGAACCTGGGTCTGCGTCTGTGCTCTTTCCATAGGTAAATAGGGAAGAGGTGACTGATGGCTGTGAGGGTGAGCCATCTCCTGATCCTTGGCCCAAAAGCCAGCCTAAACAATGCCTTGGCCCAAGAGAGTTCCCAAGGAGCTGAAGTGGACAGCGTTAGTCATTGTTTAGCTATATCATACCTATTTAGCCTTTAAAAATTTTTCTGAGAAATCATTTCTATTTCCTTAATCATTCTTGAATATCTTCTTATAATAAAATACACAGAGGAAGATGCTTGTGGCTGAAAGTGGAGGCCTGTATAGGGCAGGATTGGAGGCAGGATAAGGTCTAAAGCCTGTTTTCTGCAGAGGTGGATGAAGCAGGTACTACTAGCTCTGTGCAGACACCCTGCCCAGGGACCAGCCCTGAAGGTAGCCAGGGACTCCCTCTGTTTATCTCAACAGCCTGAAAGACTCTTTGCTGACAAGTGTAATCTTTCTTGATAAACATGTTAATTTTCTGTCTCAGCTCAGTGGAAATGATCACTGTGATACAAGTTCTAATAATATTTTCCTTTTCTATGGAGACTTCTTGGTTGGCTTAGATGGTAAAGTCAGAGGTGACCTTTTGTTCATAAAACAGCAGTCTTTGCTCTCGAAATGAATGAGATCACAATGTGCTCTTCTGCTGCCCCTGATGGATACGACTGAAGCGACTTAGCAGCAGCAGCAGCTGCCCCTGATGGGCAGGTGACAACTGCCAAGTGGGCCAGGCTGATACAAAGGGAGAGCGAGGAGCAGAGGAACAAGAGTGGTCAGTGAGTGTCCTGAGCAAGCTGACGGGTGCTTGACCTTCTACTGATCACTGGTGACTCTAGCACCTCAGAGTCAGGAGTATCATACATAACACTATCCACCTCACAGGGAGTAAATAATAAAAAGCAGATTAAGTACTTTGCAAGTGCCTGACAAGCACTCATTGCATATTAGCTATTACTACAAAGAAACCTATTAAGTGCACCTATTTTATTCTCAGAGAATGGATTTATATTGACAGGACTTTTGTAGAAGCAGAAGACTTTTGAATCCATATGCAGTTAGAGCCATCAACCTTTTCCTTTCTTGTTTCTCCTCCCCTATAAGTATATACCTATATATTCTTAGAGTTCTTCTATAGTTTCCTCTTTTAAAAAATATTTACACATTAATCCATCAGGAATGTATGTGGTATGAGGCAAGGAGATAATCTAATCTTTTTCCAAATAAACAATTTCCCCAAAGCCATGTATTGATTTCAGATAATTTTCCTCTTATATTGATTCTTCCATATATTTGGGTTTATATATTATGAAGTAACTTCTATACTAACATTTCTCAGTAATGTTAATTGTGTCCTACACTAAGAATTTCTATTTAATTAGCTTACATTTAAAATCCTGCTCAAATTACTACTGTCTTTTGAATGGTCTTCTTATACTGTTGGAGAAGGAAATGGCAACCCACTCCAGTGTTCTTGCCTGGAGAATCCCAGGGATGGGGGAGCCTGGTGGGCTGCTGTCTCTGGGGTTGCACAGAGTTGGACATGACTGAAGCGATTTAGCAGCAGTAGCAGCATATACTGCTGGAATTTAAAATTTTAAGAGTAACATAGACCAACTTTCTAGAGAGCAATTTGGTTTAAAAAGGTTTATTCACCAAAGTTGTCCAACTCCTGGTAATTTTCCTGACAAAAATAAATTCAGNGCAGTAGCAGCATATACTGCTGGAATTTAAAATTTTAAGAGTAACATAGACCAACTTTCTAGAGAGCAATTTGGTTTAAAAAGGTTTATTCACCAAAGTTGTCCAACTCCTGGTAATTTTCCTGACAAAAATAAATTCAGACATTTGTATATAATGCTGTGCTCTCATTTGTAGAAGCAAAAAGTTGGAAACTATATTTTGAAAGGTAAAGTCAAGTGGGCCTTAGAAAGTATCACTACGAACAAAGCTAGTGGAGGTGATGGAATTCCAGTTAAGCTCTTTCAAATTCTGAAAGATGATGCTGTGAAAGTGCTGCACTCAATATGCCAGCAAATTTGGAAAANCTTTGGAAGGAATAATACTAAAGGTGAAACTCCACACTTTTGGCCACCTCATGCGAAGAGTTGACTCATGCTGGGAGGGGTTGGGGGCAGAAGGAGAAGGGGACGACCGAGGATGAGATGGCTGGATGGCATCACAGACTCAATGGACGTGAGTCTGAGTGAAGTCCGAGAGATGGTGATGAACAGAGAGGCCTGGCGTGCTGCAATTCATGGGGTCGCAAAGAGTCGAACATGACTGAGCGACTGAACTGAATAGTGATGCAAATTATATTACATTTATAGAATGGATTATTACAAGTCATTAAAACTATATTTTTGAATAAAGTAATACATAGGAAATGCATTTTTATGTTAGATGAAAATACAGTATTTTATATGCAAAATTTTATATGTACTATTATCTCATTATGTTTTTTAAAAACTAGCTGTAGTCACAATGGTCTTCTTTCATTTCCTTGAACAAACTTTTTCAGCCTCAGAGACTTTGCATATTCTGGTTCCTCTCCCTTGAAAAATTTTCTACCTATTCTTTATAAGACTAGCTTTTTTCACTGTTTGTTGTTGTTTGGTCGCTAAGTTGTATCCAATCCTTTTAGAACCCTATGGACTGTAGCCTGCCTAGCTCATATGTCCATGACATTTCCCAGGCAAGAGTACTGGGAGTGGGTTGCCATTTCCTTCTCCAGGGGATTTTCCCTACCCAGGGATCAAACGCATGTCTCCTGCCTTGATTGGCAGGCAGATTCTTTACTACTGAGCTACCAGGGAAGATGGTGGCTCTTTAGGCTCTTTCAGTCTTCAGGTCTTTGCTTAAATGTATCATTTTAGAGCTTTCCCTAACTACTCTGTTAAAGGAGATCTAACTCCCTCACCCATTAGTCTTCACGTTTAAGTATATATGGGGCTTCCCTGGTGGCTCAGACGGTAAAGCGTCTGCCTACAATGCAAGAGACCTGGGTTCGATCCCTGGGTCAGGAAGATCCCCTGGAGAAGGAAATGGCAACCCACTCCAAGTACTCTTGCCTGGGAAATCCCATAGACTGAAGATCCTGGTAGGCCCCAGTCCATGGAGTTGCAAAGAGTTGGACACGACTGAGTGACTTCACTTTAAGTATGTAATTATCTATTCCACATTGGGTGAATTCTGCCTACCCATTTAGAAGGTTACTTCCAGATATCTAAGACATTTTTTTCTATTTTCTTTCAAAACACTCATTCCTGTGATCTGATTGTATTGAATATGCACTGAACACTGCCCAATCACTTTTCCATTCCCTAAAATTTTAAATCACCTGATACATCCTTTAAATAATCAATACATAAAAACACCAAAAAAGCATGGACCCTTATTTTACATCACTCACAAAAATTACCTGGAAATGGCTTAGGCACATAAAAGTAAGATTGGAAACCACGAACTCCTAGAAGAGAACATAGAGAAAAGTTCCTTGACATTAGTCTTAGCAATGATTTTTTTTTTTTTTTGATATGACACCAAAAGCACAAACAACAAAAGCAAAAATAAACACTTGGGACTACATCAACCTAAAATGCTTCTGCACAGGAAAGAAAACTATCAATAGAATGAAAAGGCAATCTATAGAATGGGAGAAAATATGTCCAAATCATATGTCTGATGAGGGGTTAATATCCAAAATACACAAGGAATGCATGTAACACAATAGCAACAATAATAATAACCTGATTTAAAAATGGGCAAAAGACCTGAACATTTTTCCAAAAATGGTATACATATGGCCAACAGGTACACGAAAAGTTACTCAACGTCACTAATACCAGGAAAATACAAAATCAAACCATGATGAGCTATACCTGCTAGAATGGCTGTTATCAAAAAGAGTTAACAAATGCTGGAGTAAAGGGAACACCTGTGCACTGTTGGTGGGACTGTAAATTGGCGCAGCCATTACGGAAAACAGTATGCAGGTTACTCAAAAAATTAAAAATGGGGCTACCATATGATGCAGGAAATCCACTTCTGAGCATATACCCAAAGGGAATGAAATTACTGATATTATTTCAAAGATATATCTGCACCCCAATGTTCATAGCAGCATTATTTATAATAGGCAAGACATGGAAATAACCCAAGCATTCAATGATAGAAAATGAATAAAGAAAACGTGAGCTATATATATATATATATATACATTTCAGCCATAAAAAAGAAGGAAGTCCTGCCATTTGAGACAACACAGATGAACCTTAAGGCATTATGCTAAAATAAGTCAGAAAAATACAAATACTGTGTGATCTCATTTATATGTACAAATCTTAAAAAACTAAATGCAGACAAACAGTAGTGGTTTGGTGGTTGTGGTGCATGGTGGGGGAGTAGTATGAAGATGGTTAAAGAGTACAAACTTGCAGTTATAAGGTGAATAAGTTCTGGGGATCTAATGTATACAGCAGCATGGTAACTGTGGTTAACAATACTATATTGTGTATTTGAAAGTTTCTATGGACAGAGAGGGAGAAGGCAATGGCACCCCACTCCAGTACTCTTGCCTGGAAAATCCCATGGACAGAGGAGCCTGGTGGGCTGCAGTCCATGGGGTCGCCAAGAGTTGGACATGACTGAGCGACTTCACTTTCACTTTCATGCATTGGAGGAGGAAATGGCAACCCACTCCAGTGTTCTTGTCTGGAGAATCCCAGGGATGGGGGAGCCTGGTGGGCTGCCATCTCTGGGGTCGCACAGAATCGGACACGACTGAAGCGACTTAGCAGCAGCAGCATGGACAGGGAGGCCTGACGTGCTGCAATTCACGGGGTCGTAAAGAGTTGGACACGACTGAGTGACTGAACTGAACGGGAAGAAAGTAAATCTTAAAAGCTCTTGCCACACACAAAAAGGATAACTATGTGTGTTGGTAAATGTGTTAACTAACCTTATTGTGGTAATCATGTCATAATATATATAAATATCAAACTATTACATTGTACACCTTAAACTTACCCATTGCTATATGTCAGTTGCATCTCAGTGAAGTTGGGGAAAAAAAATAAGCATCTCATTCTCTAACCAGAACAACCAGTGCAGAGGAGTAAGTTGCTGATGATCAAACTTAAGACTGTTGTAACACATGAAACAGTGATGAAATCCTGGAGGGTGTATTTCAGCAGCCCTGGTCCCCTCTACCACTTGCATTCCTTTAAGTTCATGTGAGAAAGAGGATGAGAGTCTGGTGAGAGTGAAGTCAGTCTGGGAGAGTCAAATGCAGTTTTTTCTTCTAGGTAGATGGGGTCCTGGATAATTGGACCCAGGTGCCTGGGAGAGAGGCCACAAAGCTTTCAAGGTGTAATCAAGCCTACTTAACTTAAGATTGTAAACAGCATGTGTCCTTTGCTTGTCAGGGCTCTCTCAGCCTCAAATCTGACAGGACTCTCCAGTTCTTTCCTTCAAACAAAAGTCCTCGCCTTCTCCTGCTGTTTCCCACAACCCAGTTCCCATGACTTTTGTTCTTCCCACTGCTGAAGGGATTCTGCTTCAGTACCTTTTCCCAAACCCAGAATCAATCAGATGTATCTCCAATGTCAAGGATTCCTGGCAGGAGCCCCAAATGAACAAGAGTGGAGTCCAGGTCCTCTGCACAGATGGAGTTGGCCCATGGCGGCCCTGCACAACACAAGATCATGGCAGGGCCATGATCCTGGCTAACCCCACAGTGGCTATCAAGCTTGCAGTACCATGCCTGGCATACTGGAGCTCAAAGAACCACACCAAGACTCATCACAGCTGACACCTGACACTCACAGGTTAAGAACGTGCAATTTTGATGAATCTGCCCAAACTTCAGCACCCATGAAATTCAAGTCTTTCATTTTCTTGAAGTTCAAATTTAAATTTCCTCTTTGTGAGGCTAATCCGTGGGGACTAGTGATTTAGCTGAGTCCACTGTTCAATTTCAAAGCAACTTGGTGTATTTACTTATATCACATGGACAGGGATATAAACTCTTCTCAGGGGACAGAAGGAACTCCTAACATTCTCACTTATACCCTGCTGTAATTTCTGGAGGAAATTATATGCTATGCAGTGGTCCCCAAACTTTTGACCCCAGGGACTGGTTTCGTGGAAGATAACTTTTCCACAGATCGGGGGAGGGGGATGGTTTTGGGATGATTCGAGTACATTCTATTTATTGTGCTCTGTCCATGGGATTCTCCAGGCAAGAGTACTGGAGTGGGTAGCCATTCCCTTCTCCAGGGGATCTTCCCAACCCAGGGATCAAACCTGGATCTCCTGCACTGCAGACAGATTCTTTACCATGTGAGCATCAGGAAATCCCCAACTAACTTTTATTTCCATTATTATTACATCAGCTCCATCTCAGATCATCAAGCGTTAGATCCCGGAATTGGGGATCCCTGCTATAGAGGCAGGTAAAAAAGTGGAGCTCCGCAAGGAGATCCTCTTGATTTTCATGGATCTGTTATGGGCCTTGGGGCTTCCCTTGGCTCAGATGGTAAAGAATCTGCTCACAATGTGGGATATCCAGGTTCGATCCCTGGGTCAGGAATATCCTCTGGAGGAGGAAATGACAACCCACTCCAGTATTCTTGCCTAGGAAATTCCATGGACAGAGGAGCCTGGCGGGCTACAATTCATGGGGTTGCAAAGAATCGGGCATGACTGAGTGACTAACACAAACATGTTATGGACCTTATTTTCTAACTCTTCCCCTAGCTTCTGAAACAGATAAACTCCATGTCCTCTTATAGTCAAGACTCATTTTGTGTTTTCAGGCTGTCAGAAGGTCAGTAAAACGAACTTAGAAGGGGGTCCCCATTATGTACCTTAGCCACAGAGGTGGGCAAACCTGTGACATGTCCTGAAACTGTCCACAGGGTCACTCTCCTTCCCCCAAAGGGAATAAAGCTCCTGTTGCAGGCTGCCCATGGGTCAGCTGTTGGCAGTCCAGGGCAGGCCTCCAGATACCCTGCAAATCCTCCATCAGGCCCACGTGGGGGTGGTTAACACAGGGCCTCCTCCCCTGTGGAGAATTAATTGGAAATGTTACACTTCAAGAGGAAAAACAAGAGTAATGGAAAAGGCATCTGTGTGTGACCAAAGCCTTAACTGAAAACAGGTTTTCTCTGCTTCCAGGCTGGGAACCCAGGAGGAGCCCGGGAGCCCAGGAGGCAGCAAGCACAGTGTGCATCTGGGGATGGAGTGACCCTGCCGTGATCTGTGCATAAGCAGGGAAGGTGTGCGTGTGGAGGGGGCTGGGAGGTTCAGGGGAGGAGGGGGAGAGAAGGAAAGTGGGGATGAAAAATGAGGAATGAGGCACAGCTGTGGTGGGGGGTTGCTACTTTCTTTGGGGGTTGGGGTAGGGTAATGGAGGTAGGATGAACTAAGGTTATATCTGCTGGCTTCTTTGGAAACTGGGGCTTTTGAGTAATGACTAAAGTAATTTGACAAATACATGCTNAAAATGAGGAATGAGGCACAGCTGTGGTGGGGGGTTGCTACTTTCTTTGGGGGTTGGGGTAGGGTAATGGAGGTAGGATGAACTAAGGTTATATCTGCTGGCTTCTTTGGAAACTGGGGCTTTTGAGTAATGACTAAAGTAATTTGACAAATACATGCTCAGTACCGCTTTAGTTGTTTCTCCTCTCTTCTGAACTTATTCCCATCCAGATAAGCCCACCCCTTCCGAGGCTCCCAACCCCAGCTTCCCTTGGCTGCCCTCTACCAGCCCCTGTTACACTGACCTTGTTTTTATAGACAGCCATTTTTTCCTCAAACCAAACTTAGGGGGACTGTAAATCCAAATATTAGAAACAGAGTTTCCTGGCTTGGTATGTCTCTGGGTGCAGTCTATTGTTTTCAAATATGTTAATTAATTTCATAAACTTTTACTGAGCCCGCTCTGGGTCAGAAATGATGCAATGCATTGGAAATACAGGCACAGCCACTTTTCTCTAGAGTAGTGAGAAACATGGAGAAGGAAATGGCAACCCACTCCAATATTCTTGTCTGGAGAATCCTATGGACAGAGGAGCCTGGTGGGCTACAGTCCATGGGATTGCGAAGAGTTGGACACGACTGAGCAACTAACACACACAGTGAGAAACAAATAAATTAGCAATTGGGATGCTAGGGGAAGAGTTACAGAGAGATGAAAACTTCCTGGAGATGACATCTGGACTGACTCTTGAATGGCGTGTGGGAGTTGCAGGCACTAAAGAGGAAAGGGGAACTCAGAAAAGATGACTTAGGTCACATCCCAGCACTGCTTATTTGAAATTGGGGGGTCCAAGTTTGGCCAACTATGTAATGTCTCTAGTAACAATAACCCCACTGGGGGTTATGAAGATCATTGAAAAAACAAAGTGCTCTATGTAGGCCAGCCTTCTGGATTCTTAGTCCCAGCGGCCTTCATCTGCCTCTTCTTTCCTTCAGGACACACCTGAGCGACCACACCGTAAACTGCTAGGGCTTAGCTGCTAAACCACTAAGATCTCAAACCATGAAAAGTCCTTGTGTCTCTCACCTTCCCACCTCTCTCCCACTCGTGCTGATGCTGGACTGCCTCTGTATCCCCTCTGTGAACTTTAGTCCCTTGATATTACCCGCCTTAGTTCATCTGATACTTGACCTTTTTCCAGAAGTGAGAGGCCTTGGTCAGCAAATAAGTGGCCTCTCTGGCTTCATCCACACCCTTACCTCAAGGCTTCTGCTTGTGTATGCCCAACCCTTGCTCAGCGGCACTGTCTTCTTCAGATTCCTGCTCCTGTCACTTATGTAACCTACAGAAAGCCTGGGCTTCCCCAATGGCTTATCAGGTAAAGAAGCCACCTGCAATGAAGGAGACACAGAGATTCAAGTTCGATCCCTGGGTCGGGAAGATTCCCTGAAGAAGGAAATGGCAAACTGCTCCAGTATTCTTGCCTGGAAAATCTCATGTACAGAGGAGCCTGGCAGGCTATGGTCTAAAGGGTCACAAAAGAGTCAGACAGGAGTGAGTGACTAAGCACACGAACACATAGAAGGCCCAGACTGCTTAGTTCCATTACACTGGATGCTTTCCAATCTCTCAGGAGCCCTTGTTACTTCTGAATTATCTAGTTTGTTCCTATTGAAATAAGTCAATGTATGCAAAGGGCCTAAAGAACTAAAGAGCCTCCTGATGTAAGTGAAAGAAGAGAGTGTAAAAGTTGGCTTAAAGCTCAGCATTCAGAAAGTTAAGATAATGGCATCCGGTCCCATTACTTCATGTGTCAAATAGACGGGGACACAGTGGAAACAGTGACAGATTTTATTTTGGGGGCTCCAAAATCACTGCAGATGGTGATTGCAGCCATGAAATTAAGACGTTTACTCCTTGGAAGGAAAGTTATGACCAACCTAGACAGCATATTAAAAAGCAGAGACATTACTTTGCCAACAAAGCTCTGTCTAGTCAAGGCTATGGTTTTTCCAATGGTCATGTATGGATGTGAGAGTTGGATTATAAAGAAAGCTGAGCGCAGAAGAATTGATGTTTTTGAACTGTGGTGTTGGAGAAGACTCTTGAGAGCCCTTTGGACTGCAAGGAGATCCAACCAGTCCATCCTAAAGGAGATCAGTCTTGGGTGTTCATTGGAAGGACTAATGTTGAAGCTGAAACTCCAATACTTTGGCTACCTTTTGTGAAAAACTGACTCATTTGAAAAGACCCTGATGCTGAGAAAGATTGAAGGCAGGAGGAGAAGGGGATGACAGAAGATGAGATGGTTGGATGGTATCACCGATTCGATGGACATGAGTTTGAGTAAGCTCTGGGAGTTGGTGAAGGACAGGGAAGCCTGGCGTGCTGCAGTCCATGGGGTCGGACACGACTGAGCGACTGAACTGAATTGATGCAAAGGGCCTAGCATGTGGCCTGAGACAGTAAAAGTCCAACACGTTCACATCTCTCTCCTCTTCCCCTGATTTCTTATCACATAAAAGTGCTTAATCAAAACCATTTCCATTCCTCTCACATCTCTGATTTCTTTAGGCCTAAACTTTTACATTTTGCACCATCTTGTTCTAGTTCCTCATTCTCAGCTTACGTATAATGATTAAAAGAACAGAGCTTGGTCTGGTCTGGTCATGTCTTTAAGCTTCCATTTTCTCTTCTGTAAGAGGGAAATTATAATAGATATTATAAAAAGTACCCATGCCACAGGTCTGTTCAGAGGACTAACTGAAGAAGAGTGATTCTTACACATATGCACAAGGAGACATGTGAAAAATTGTTTATAGCTCATTGCTCAGATTAGCAAAATGGAAAACAACTCATATGCTTAATGATGAGAGATAAGTAGTGTATTTTCACCCAATGGAATATAAACAATAGTGAAAACTAGTGTTATTCAGTGTCACGTAACAAGTCTAAATCTCAGTGACATAATGTTGAGTGACCAAAGTAAATTCCAACAGACATTATAGTATAACGTGTTTAGAAAGTTCAAAAACAGCAAAATAAGTCAAATTTATTTTTAAGATAAGAATATATACGTAATAAAACAGAAAACAGAGCAAGGACTCATAGACACAGAAGTCAGGATCATGGTTCCCTCTGAGGTGGAGGGGTGGGATATGGATGAACACCTGGGTAGGTGTGGATTACTGGCAATGGTTGGTTCTTAAGTTGGGTTATAGGTTCATCATGTTCACCATATTATTAAAGATTAAATAAAATAAGATAGGGTCATGCATGGATCAATGATAAGAAAACCTAGTTCTAACCTGTCTCTTAAACTCCCTTCCTGTTTTCTGTCTGCTTACTAGCATCTTCGTTTGATTATTTCATTAGCTCTTGAAACTCAAAATATGAAAAACTGACTTTATATTGCCTTCAAATTTGCTTAGGCTCCTTAATTCCAAATTTTTATAAATACACTTCATCTCTTCTAGGGCAGTTTGTCCTATACCTATATTTCTAAAAGACTCTCTGTTTCCCCTTAATTCAGCTATTTGACAAGTCTTACTTTCATGCCCAGAAAAAAAAAATGCATTTAGAAAGAGGCAGAGCCAGAATTCTGTGTCTGTTATACTACTTGGTACAGCCTACACTTTTACTCACTCACCTCTGTGATACTGGCTCAGTGTGACCCTGAAACAATGACCTCTGGCACTGAGGCCTGAGGATGCATCTGCCCTTCCCATCAGGGAAGCTGAAGCACCCATCTACTCTTACTGTTGCCTCTACCTTCTGTTGAGCACTGGCCTCTCCAAATCCAGGCTGCTGAGTACCCAGACCCACCCCCTGAAGTCCTGCCCAGTGTCTGGCTTTGACAAAATTTGCCAGGCCTGTTGGACAGCTCTTAAGGCCACCCGGTAGGGAGGAGGGCTACACTAGGCTCAGTGTTGGTGGGAATAAACAGCTCTTGTGAGCAGCTGGGATCAAGGTGGACTCTGCCAGATGGAATCCCTGGCTTTTTCTTTTCTTGGGCCCTGCTGAGCAGCAATCTCCAAGAGCAACCATGGAGTACAGCCTCAATGAGTTCATATAGCAGCAATGGGGAGGACAGGCTGGGGCCAGGAGATATGAAGGAGGTTTCGAGCACAGCCTTGACAGCCACTTCTCTGCTTGCAGAAGTGATTATTCCTAATAAGGACACAGCAGTTCCTGTTTACAGTTGTTCCAAACATCCCTCACGCCACAGCCCTTTGTGAAATATATGCCAAGGCCCAGCAAACTTTTTATTTAAAGACTCAGACACAGAGAACAGACTTGTTCTCTGGCATGGAGGTAGGGATGTAAATGGTGGAATGAACTGAGAGAGTAACATTGAAACATATGCATTACCATATGTAAAATTAGATAGCTGGTGAAACTTGCTATATGATGCAGGGAACTCAAACCCAGTACTCTGTGACAACTTAGGTGGTGGGATGGGATGGGAGATGGAGAGAGGTTCAAGAGGGAGAGGACATACGTATACCTATGGCTGATTCATGTTGCTATGTGGAAGAAACCAACACAATATTGTAGAGCAACTATCCCCCAGTTAAAAAGAAATAAAAATTAAAAGTAAATAAAGAAGAAGAACAACAAAAATAAAGGCTCCTCTGACTTTACAACTGGTTAGGTCTGCAGCCTTGCTCGATTCTGGTCTCTGCTCCATTATGGAAGAGACTTGCTTTCTATGTCTCAGCTCAAATGCTCTGCCCTCTTTTCCCTCTTTTGTGTCTATCCGCAGGGTTCCCCTTGTGACTCGAAGCGCATGAACAATGAACACCTACAGACAGCGCCGTTTGGTGAGATCATTAATATTTCTTCAGATGTCTGGTCACCAGACGCAGGAATTCTCCAAAATGCAAAGCAGACAATTCGTAAGAGATTGCCTATAAAGGGAATTCATGTAATTTAGATCCTAGAGTTTTAGGTTCCGTGAGAGGAGAGGACTCTTGACTGGCTCTGTTGTTCATTAGGAGGTAGGTCAGCATAGGAGGTGAAGGGTCTCAGGACACAGAAAGAGAAGTCTGTAAGAAAAGTTTCCTTTCTTTAGGTAGTTTGGGGAATGCTGGTTTTTTTTGGTTTTTGTTTTTTCTGAAACATTCAACAAACATTTATTAAGGAACTACAGTATAAAATCATGCTGTTCCAGGACTGCTGTTTCCTTGAGATTTAAAAGAACTGGACTCTTGACTACTAATTTCTTTTCCTTCTTTCCTCTTCTCTTCACCCCCTCCCTACCTCCTTCATCAAAGGGACCTAGCTCTCTCTCAGGACTCTGTCACAGTACCCTCTGTGAGAGGGGCTGGGCTCTGACATTAGCTGGGGCTTGTGATGTCAACTTTGCAGATAATTCACTCTGGGACCTTGGGCAAAGGATGAAATCCTTAATCTACAGGGTAGAGATCAAAAAGTTACCTCACAGGGTGGTGATAAGAATTAAATGAGGTAATATACACCAGACACTTAAAATAGTTCACATTTTATCATCAACAAATAATGGTTATTGTAATTTTTTGTTAATACCATTCTCTCATCTAACTGGGACTCATCACAGAACCTCATCTATCTGGAAGTCAACCGAAAAATACAAAACACGTCAAAAGAAAAAGATCTCTGAGCAACTAAAATGAGTGTCTATGGATTGAAATACATTTTATTTACAGATGAGATTCTTGTTTTGAGTCTGTTTAACATTGCATATGGAATCCTATTAAGCTCACGGCAGATGAGGACCGGCAAACTAAATAGGGAAGTAGGCAGAGAGCATCAGTGTGAGGGAGGAACTCTGATGATCATAAACTAGAACTACGGACTAAGATGTAAGAATTACAACCATGCACTACTCAAGGGCATTCAGAACAGGTCAATTTATTGAACACCCAACAGACAACAGATACTCTATTTGGTGTATTGGGCATATTGTTCAATTTAATCCTCACAGCAATCCTCTGTAGCATCTATCTTTATTGCTATGTTTCAAAGGTAATGTGGAGGTTCCTAGAGTTTAAGACATTTGTCACAAAGCTAGGAAGGGTGTATACCTCAGAGCCTGCCTACAATTTTTTTTTTAATTGAAGGATAATTGCTTTACAGAATTTTATTTTCTGTCAAACTTCAACATGAATCAGNAAGGAGAGGTTACAACAAACAATGCAGAAATACAAAGGATTATAGGAGTTGATTATGAACAACTATATGGTAATAAATGGATAACCTGGAAGAAATAGACAGATTCTTAGAAAAGTTCAGTCTTCCAAGACTGAACCAGGAAGAAATAGAAATTATGAACAACCCAATTGCAAGCACTGAAATTGAAGATGTGATAAAAAAAAAAATCTCCCAAAAAACAAAAGCTCAGGACCAGATGGCTTCACAGGAGAATTCTATCAAACATTTAGAGAAGAGCAAATGTCTATCCTTCTAAAACTCAAAAAATGGCAGTGAAACAAACACTTCCAAACTCATTCTATGAGGCCAGCATCACCCTGATACCTGCCTACATTTAAAGCCCCACATTTCTGATACTCCACACTTGCCCGCATACAGCTCTTTAGATCTCTAAAGATCCCATGTCTATCTGTCTGTCCTCCCTCCCTCCCTCTCTCCCTCCTTTCTTTTCTTACTTTCTTCCTTCTATTCATCCACTTGATAACTGAAACAGAGTCCCTGATGTCAGGGTGCTAAAAAAAAAAAACTTACTTTGAATGATTTTAGATTCACAAGAAGCTGCAAAATTATTTCCTATGTGTACCCTTCCACTAGCTTACCCCAGTGTATTATATTAGTTCATAATCAAAGGGAAAAAAACTAATGCCAGGACAATGCCATTAAATGCACTATAGACCTTATTTGGATTTCACTTATTTTTGGAGCATTCACTTCTCAATGAACTTATAGTCTAGTATTTCTTATTATAGCAGTTTATAATTGGCATTCCTCAAATAAAACTAAGTTCATATTTAAGAAGTTAAGGAAAAGTATATGCCTTTGGAAAAGATTTCATTCAAAATCACTGAAATAAAAATTTTCACTGAAAAGGGTAAATTCTTTGCTCTCTGGAATATTTACTTCTTCAAAACAATACATTTTCCAAAGCATTCTAGATAGCCAGAGGTGACACTCTATGATTTCTCTTTATGGGATGAAACTGGCCAAGTCTTTAGTGATATAGAAATCCCTAAAGAACTTAGCTCATGTTCAAGGTGTCCACATTTAACTGTGCAGAGGTTTTCCCACCATGGTTCTTTTCAGTTTCCAAAATGCATCAGGATGCCACATTATACAGTGTGGGTGGGATATTTTTAAGTCTAGCTATCTCCTCAATTCCTTCCATGTGTGCCACGGACTTTAACTGCTGGAGTCAGGCATTTCTGAACACAATTTTCCATAAGTAGATTCACCACTCCCCACTGAAGTACACACATCTGATCTAGTTTATGAGGCTGTGAGATGACTCTTTTCTCTCACTTTGAGAACACTTAAAATGATCAAAAGTTCTGACGTAGGCAAGCTGGGGCCGAGAGAGTTCACTGTTTCTGCTGGCCTCCCACCAGGCAAGAGTGCAGCCCCTTAAACAGGGCTTTCAGGCTCTCTTACCTCCTGCTTATCTCATTTTTCTGCATTCACTTTTTTCTTTCTAGGCATCCACTTTTTTCTCCCCAAATGAATAAAGGTCTCCTATAGAGCCCTTTTACAGAGACATCCAACTAGACTGAGCAGGTAGGTTCCAAGCTGGTTGTGGCATCTTCCTTCCCAACTGCTTTTTTTTCCCTCTATAATCCCTATTTTTGCTAATATCATCACCATCCTCCAAGACACGGAGACTCGAAACTTCAATAATACTCTTAATGCTGCCATGTCCTTTGCCCCTCACATCTGCTCGGGGCTGTCAGTTCCATCTCTTGCTCATGTCTCCTTCTGTCCCGTTGTTTCCATTTACACTCTCTTGAATCCTGGGCGGGCAGGAAGGAAGCTGGCTGCTTGCCTTTGCCAGACTGTGAACTCGCTGAGGGTGGGATCTTCATCTTAGCCACCTCTGTGGCTCTGAGACAGCTGTGCCATGCTTGACAGATGGCAGGCCTCTGTGCTATCTACTGAGTGGTTAACGCAGCAGCTGAATATCAATTCTGGAGGACTCACCCCCCAGGCAGAGCTCTGCTCATTTCAGGCTGGGCTCCAAGGTCCCAGAGGAAAAAGCACAATGGGGAGGCAGGCCAGGTAGCCTGGAAAACATAGATCTCCCTATGCCTCTCACCACTTGCTTAGGCCACTCCTACTTGCCCAAGGGCCATCTTCCTCTCTTCTCTTACCCCAAACTTCCCTGTCCCCACAGGTGAGCCTATTATCTGAGAGTTGGTTGTTATGGATTCAGATTTCCTATTACCTGTGCTCAGCAACATGCAGTCCTTTCTCATTCAGCTATTGAGTTTGTTCTGCCATTTACAATCTCTTACTTTCTCTGTCCTTGCTCATTGTGTTTATATGGGACATTCTTATACAAACATTCTGTGTATGTGTGTGCTTATGCATATATCAGCATCATTTTGAAACTTACGCATCCCAGTCATTTCACCGTTTCACCTGTAATTGAACCAGAACTCAGAGACCAAAGTGATGGCGCTGAGTTTACAGGGCCTGTTTGAGGCAGAGCCTTAGCAGATAACAGGACGTCATACATCCCCTGCCTCATGGCCTGCCCTGAGATCAAACTGATCATTGAAAACCCATCCCACAGAACTACATCTCTGAGCTGCATTCTGGTGGATTTTCTTTGCCAGGTACTTTCAAACTTCAAAAGTTGTCTCTAACACCCTAGATTTGTGTTTTATCTGCTTCAGAAGATAATCAAGATCACAGTCAGGCATTCTGCAGGATTACACATGGAACATGCATCTGGAGTATTGGCTGCGAAATATGCTCTGGAGTCTCCAGACAGATTAAGCTTTGTCCCCATTGGATATTGAAGGGTCATAGAGTTTGCCAAGCCTAGGACTTCCAGCTATGCTTTGATTCACTGGAGAGACAGGGATGTGAGCCTGGATTGTGCTGGCTCCAAACCCCTTAAGCCCTGCAAAATGAGGATTCTGAGAGGCCTTCAAATCTTTTTTGTGTTGAAGGCACTGTGTTTTTGGAAAAATACAACTTCCTGCTTTTTATGCTGAACGCAAGGTTTTTAAATCCCCAAATAATGCTCATTAAGACATCAAACAGATCTCGCATAACAATATTTTGATGATTTAAGGGTAAGTAAATCGAAAGCATACGCATTAAATGTCCCTTACAATACACACATGTTTTAAGATTATGGGGGAAAGTGCTTGACAAAAGGCAAACTGGGTTTCCCCAAGCCCTGAACGTTTAAACAATAAGACATCGGATGAATTTCAAATAAAACCAGGTTCTCCTCTCTATAGGAGAACATAGTAAGCCAGTTTTGTGTGTTTCCAAGGTAAATGATCTGCTTGATTCCGGAAAAAAGCAGCAGCCCTCACCCCGGCAAGCATGCGCTGCACTGTGAGCCACGGTTTTCAGTGGAAAAAAGGGAGTGAGGTAATGGCCACAGGCACACCAGTTAACCCTCCAGAGTGGCCTGATTTATAACTGCTTTGGAAGCCTCACCGTATTACGTCTCTTGATTTTGTACACACAGAATGTTTCAGCCTTCCCACCCACAGATGTGTTAGGTAGTATTAAAGACTTTTCTACTGGGGCATGTGAAACCTTGGTTTCAGTCCAAGCCCAAATTCAGCCAATCCATGGGCTTTATAATTGAGGTCTAAATAGAACTTGGCATCATCCTAGGGTCTCTCAATCAATCAACTGCCATTAAATGCCTCCTAGAGCAAGGCAGTGCTAAGGTGGTTGGGGAATGGAGGAGGAAGGGCATAGAAAAAGTTCAGAAACTTAGAAGACCAAGTCCCAGTTTTAAGTAGTAAATGATCTAGTTAAAGGGCTGAGACACATGGGAAATTAACAAATGTCACCAGGCTGGCCCAGAAAAGCTCTCTGAAAGAGAAGACACTTGTGATGGGCCTTGAGGATTGAGATGGTTCATTCACCTGTGAAATGTTTATTTACCACCTTCTGTAAGCCACACCCTGGGCTAGTACTGGGAATACAGAAGTAAATCAGACAGGCCTGGTCTTTGCCTTTGGAGAGCTTGCACTTGACTTGGAGAGATAGGCGTCAAGTAGTAATTGTGAGTGCTAACAAGGAAAAGAACCGGTACTGGGAGAAGCCTTTAGCAGGGGTATTTGACCAACATTACATGAGTTGAACTTATATGAGTTGAACTGTCCTAGACTCTTGAAGTGTGGTTCATACATCAGCTTGTTATACATGCAGAATCTCAGGCCCTTCCCCAGTCCTAGTGAACTGAAATCTGCATTTTTAACTCAATGCCAGGTGATTCTTAACACACTGGATTTCTAGAAGCAGTACTAAGGTAACAGTATGCAGCAAGAGAGTATAGGACTCCTGGATCACATGAGTGTTCAAATATCTGGATTGAACAGAACAGACACCTCTTTTCCTGGATGACAGTTCCACCCCTGAATCAAATGTGGAGATATTGAAGGACACCCAAGGTCAGTTAACAGGCCACTCATCTTTGACTCTCATGGGGGCCCTCTTTGTCTATTTGTGTCTTATTTTCAGTTATATGTCTACTGGGTCAGGATCCTTTCATGTTCCAAAATAGGAGTTCTGTTCTGTTTGGCATCAATATTTCTCTCCTCTTTCCCTCCCTCCACTCTCTGTGCTGGCTAATGCTTTCCAGATGAGGTGCGAGCAGCTGCTAATTGTACCCGGATCAGTTTTGATTTGTGTTTCAGTCAGCAAGGCACCTCACTAATGGGTCTGAAACTTGGCAGCAGGCCTGGGACCGGTGTCAAAGCAAACAGATCCAAAAGGCACACTGAGAAAGGCAAGGAGACAGGGAGTAGATAGAAAAGGTTTGGAGGATGGAAGGAGGGGGAGGGAATCAAAGGGACAGGAGAGAACTAGAGAGCTTCTTGTGGGGAAAGAAGAGAAACAGATTGAGGAAAGCAGGGGATATGGAGAAGGGGGAGGGGGCAAACCCAGGAAAAAGAGGTGGGAGAGGCACAGGGAAAGGAGCAAAGGCATCTATACCTCTGGGAGGAGGCAAGATAATCGGGCTGTGTTTTGTGATATAATACTGGCGATGCCTGGGGTTGCTCACCCAGCTTGCATGAAACGGCAACTCTGTACACAGAGGGTATCAGATAGGGTGGCCCCCTTCTTTTTGCATGCAGTAATCTGATGCCTCTCTGTTCTCCCTGGCCCCCAGCTTTCCAAGGGCTTGACAGGGAGCACTGAACTCTGACAGCAGCCAGTGAGGGAAGGCTCAAGTTCCAAGCCTGAGAGAGTCGGGGGCCAGACACACCTTGGCTTTATGAGCTGAGGCTCGGGGAAGGGCCTCTCCTGGCTTGAGCTCCTGGAGCCTGATTTCCTGGAATTGAGTTGGAAAGGGGCCTTGTTAGAGGAAGCTAAGGACTAAGGCCTAAGGCCTTTCTGAATTGTGCACATTCATTGTATTTATTAAAGAAAGAAAGAAAGAAAAAAAAACACCTGTGTAAGAGGAGGAAATATACTTGCCAATATGAATTCCAAATTGTTTGAGTTGGGGGAGGACCCACATATACTTGCAGATCTGTACAGGGAAGAGAGATTAAAGGAAAAATAAGGAGACAGAACATCAAAAGGCACAAGAACAAGGAACAGAGGAAGATTGCCAGTGGATAAGCTGAACCTTGCTTAGGGCACCAGAATATGGAGCTGTACCCACCTCTGCCCTCAGCAAGAAACAAACAAGCCTGCATTTTGGAGAAAAAAATTAATATTTCCCCAAAAAACAAGCATTTTTGTTCAAACAAAAACTTGTACAAAAAAGTGCATAGCAGCACTGTTCACAATCTCTGAAAGATGGAAACCACCCAAATATCCATCAACTGACGAGCACATGGATAAACAGAATGTGTATATTCATAGAGTGAAATATTATCCAGCCATAAAAAAGAAATGAAGTCCTGATGCATGCTACAACAGTGATGACCTTTGCAAATAATATGCAAAGTTAATGAAAATCATATATGATTTCATCTATAGAAAATGTCTAGAAATGGCAAATCCATAGTGACAAAATGCAGTTTAGTTGCTATTGTAACCTTCGGGAAATGGAGAATGGGGAATGCCTGCTTAATGAGCATGGAGTTTCCATTTGGCGTGATGCAAAAGTTCTGGAACTAGACAGTGGTGATGGTTGCAAAACTTTGTGAATGTACTTAGTGACACTGAATTATTTTAAATAATTAATAAATAATGAATTATTTTTAAATGGCACATTTTATGCTGTATATATTTTACAAATAAAAAATACAAAAAAAAAAGCACTGAAAGAACTTTATTGTGAAAATCTGAAAGAAAAAATAATAAAAACAATTTGTTTTTCCATAAACTTGTTCTATGGTTAGGTACTGCTTTTATTTAAACTCATGTTTGGACGGGTGTTATTATAACTGTTGTAACATGGCCCTAAAAGGGAAAGAGAGAATAGGAAATTCTAAAGAAGGAAGGAAAAGGGTGATGGAGTTCAGTTCAGTTCAGTTCACTCAGTCGTGTCTGACTCTTTGCGGCTCTGTGGCAAATCTGGAAAACTCAGCAGTGGCCACAGGACTGGAAAAGGTCACTGTTCATTCCAGTCCCAAAGAAAAGCAATGCCAAAGAATGCTCAAACTACCGCACAATTGTACTCATCTCACACGCTAGTAAAGTAATGCTCAAAATTCTCCAAGCCAGGCTTCAGCAGTACGTGAACCATGAACTTCCAGATGTTCAAGCNTAAGTGACTGAACTGACTGACTGACTGGACTGCAGAACACCAGGCTTCCCTGTCCATCACCAACTTCCGGAGCCTACTCAAACTCATGTCCATCGTGTCAGTGATGCCATCCAACCATCTCAACCCCTGTCATCCCCTTCTCCTCCCACCTTCAATCTTTCCCAGCATTAGAGTCTTTTCCAGTGAGTTGGTTCTTTGCATCAGGTGGCCAAATTATTGGAGCTTCAGCTTCAGCATCAGTCCTTCCAATGAATATTCAGGACTGATTTCCTTTAGGATGGACTGGTTGGATCTCCTTGCAGTCCAAGGGACTCTCAAATCTTCTCCAACGCCATGGTTCAAAAACATCAACTTTTCAGTGCTCAGCTTTCTTTATAGTCCTGCATTTTAAAAAGCAGAGACATTTGTGATGGAATTAGGAGAGGAAAAATCAAAGAAAGCCAGTTACCTATAGGGTAGAAAATAAAAGAGCAGGGATGGCTACCAAAGAGCAGTGGCTGGGATGAAGTGGGGAGAAATAACTTCAACATATTTCATTTGGAGAAAAAGAAACCTCAGATATAAAAAGAGAGAAACAGAACAAAGCTAACCTTTGAATGGTGCCAGACAGCATGGAAAAGAAACTTAGATGAACTAAAAGAGACTCTGAGTCAAAACAAAGCAACAGAGAAACAACAGAAAATGCCAGTTCTTCATTTCAGCCCCCTTTTATTTCCCATGGGATGAGCTCTTAGGGCCATGAAGTGCCATAAATATGGGGGCTAGGATCTGAGGGTGCATGTCATGTGCAGATAGATCCCTCCTCTCTGTAAGGTAGACTTTCTTAATTAAGGCCCTTATCCAACAACGGCTGGTCTCCCCACCCTGTGGTCCCCATCCTGGGACATGAGTAACCAGAGACTGGACAAGCCCCACTCAGGCATGCAGAAAGGAGAGCTGTGCCCTGAGCAGGCAGTCAGGTATGATCACTTCCAAAATCTCTGCCCAGTTCTGTGATCTTACATGTGAATGGTTCTAAACCATGTGCAGACACTTAACAAAAGGGGTTTGGTCAGTGGGTCAGGGGATCAGTCCATGCATGTTTACCACACACAAGTGTTCTATTTAAAAGAGGATTTGTTGGAGGGACTTACACGGCCCTCCCTTGTAAGAGAGCTGTTAGATGGAAAGTACTGAGGTTGAGGCAATGACTTTCTGATACTGTATCCAGGTAGATGAAATGTAAGGATTTTAAAAAAATATTTGAAAATGCACACAAAAAAGATGAAAATAAAAATCATCCATAATGCATCACTTTGGTATTTATAACTATGCATAATTACCTATACTTAGAACAGACACGCAATGATACTGAGCATACTGTTTCACGTGAATATCTTTCTAGGTCGTTAGTCTTCAACAATATTGTCAAGATGAGTGTGTGTGTATGCATGCACGTGTCCAAGTGTGTTCAAAAACTTTATGATAAAAACGAAATAGGGAGATGGGAACAAGAGCATGTTTCTAAGCCGATGGAAGCTTATTTTGCAAAGAAAGCACAGAAGTTGCACCCTATTTTGCAAAAACCATCAGTGTTTGGGAACAGTTCTGAGGAGGATGACGAGCATGTTACAGCAGACACTCCCCCTTCAGCCTCAGTGTGAAGGAGGAGGAGTGTCTTCACTGTCTTCACTGGAATGAAGACAGTAGGGATCTACAGCCATGTAGAGTGGACATGTTGCGTGAGCAAGAAATAGACCACTGTGTTGTAAGCCAAACACACACACACATACAACCCAAAATGTACAAATGACAAGATCACCACCAGTCTCTAAGACTTCAAAAATAAGCTGCTGTTGTTCCTTTGTTAAGTCATGTCCAACTCTTTGCGACCCCATGGACTGCAGTCTGCCAGGCTTCCCTGTCAAGGAAGGACACCTGTAAAAGAAATCAACTTCTGGAATCTGAGTTCCTTCCTTGTGCATATCTGCTAATGCATTTGAATCTAATAAGGAGTGAGGGGTTTTCCAGGCTGAGTCTGTAAACTTTCTAGACAAAGCCCATTCTTTAACTGTATGGGGACTTTAGGGGGATATCTCACTTCCTATGCAAGGAAGAAGCTTGCAAAGGCCTGCCTGGTCCTTTGTCCCAGAAAGATGTTCACAGCATGTGTTCTCCTAGGCTCTGTTAAGCAGAGGCCTGGTCTATGGAGGGGTTAAGAGGATGAATATAGGGAACGGGAAGCAAATACTGTTTTCTGAACACTGGAGTACCAGCCACTTACTAGTATAAGATGCAACTGAAGTCAGAAGTCAAGGTAACCCCCACCTATGAGGCTGCAACTGACATCATCCAGATGAAGCTTTGCTCCCGTGGCCTGAGATTTGCAGGCTTTGTCTTTCTTTCCATGTCAGGCCTCTCTGCAGCCCAGAATTACACAACTAGAGGTTGAGGTGCACACCTGTTTTCTCTGTAATTGAGCTTTGGGGGGCAAAACCTTTCACAGGCTAGGAGGCAAGTACAGCACTGGAGAATCACACGTACATGTCAGTGCAGTGTCTTTGAGGCTGTGCAGTAACCTGATGAGTATGTGATCCTCCAATGGCCTCTCAATGCACTCAGAATATTAGGTTGGTACAAAAGTAATTATGGTTTCAGACTCTGAATTTTAAACCATTCTAACTAGTTTCAAACACATTTTTATTAATCAAAATAGAAACCATTCAATCAACACATTTTTGCCAATGAGAAATAGGTTTGTCTTTTCCTGTGGAGTAAAAATTCATGCTTTGGGATTCAGTGAACTCTTGGAAAGCATTTTCTGCATCCTGCTGGTTATGGAAGCATTTTCCTTGCAAAAAGTTGTTGAGATGCTTGAGGAAGGATAGTTGGTTGGTGAGTGGTCAGGTGAATATGGCAGATGAGGTAAAACTTCATAGCCCAATTGGTTCAACTTTTGAAGCATTGGTTGTGCAATGAGTGGTTGGGAGTTGTCGTGGAGAAGAATTGGGCTCTTTCTGTTGACCAATGCCAGCTGCAGGCATTTCAGTTTTTGGTGCATCTCATCAATTTGCTGAGCATACTTCTCAGATATAATGGATTCATCAGGATTCAGAAAGCGGTAGTGGATCAGGCCAGCAGCAGACCACCATGACCCTTTTCTGGTGCAAGTTTGGCTTTGGGAAGTGCTTTGAGGCTTCTTCTCGGTCCAGCTACTGAGCTGATTGTCAACAGTTGTCATATGCAATCAACTTTTTGTTGTATGTCACCATCTGATTGAGAAATGGTTTGTTGTGGTGTGAAATAAGAGAAGACAACGCTTTTAAATGATGATTTTTTTTGATTTGTGGTCAGCTCATGAGGCACCCATTTATTAAGCTTTTTCAACTTGCTCCAAATGCTGAATGACCATAGAATGTTGAGTTCTTTGGCAACCTCTGGTATAGTTGTAAGAGAATTAGCTTTATTGATTACTCTCAACTGGTTGTTGTCAACTTCTGATGGCCAGCCACTATGCTAATCATCTTCAAGGTTCTTATCTCCTCTGTAAAACTTCTTGAACCATCACTTCACTGTACATTCATTAGCAGTTCTGGGGCCAAATAGGTTGTTGATGTTGCAAGTTGTCTCCACTGCTTTATGACCCATGCTGACCTGAATAAGAAAATCACTTGAATTTGCTTTTTGTCTAATATCATTTCCATAGTCTAAAATTATATAAAACCATCAGCAAGTAATAATTCATTAGCAAAAGACATAAAACAAGAAATGCACATTAAAATGTATAACACAATCACATTTATTTAAGAATGTATTCCAATATCAAATGACAAAGTTCAACAATGCAAAACTACAATTACTTTTCACCAATCTGTTATTCATTTGCTAAGTTATGTCTAACTCTTTGTGATCTCATGGACTGCAGCACACCAGCCTTCCCTGTCCTTCACTGTCTCCCAGAGTTTGCTCAGATTCATGTCCATTGAGTCAGTGATGCTATCCAACCATTCCATCCTCTGTCACTCTCTTCTTCTTATGCCCAGCATCAGAGTTTTTTCCAATGAGTTGGCTGTTCACATCAGGTGGCCAAAATACTGGAGCTTCAGCTTCAGCATCAGCATCAATCCTTCCAATGAATATTCAAGGTTCATTTCTTTTAGGATTGACTGGTTTGATCTCCTTGCTGTCCAAGGGACTCTCAAGGGACTTCTCCAACACCACAATTCAAAGGCATCAATTCTTTGGCACTCAGCCTTCTTTATGGTCCAGTTCTTACATCCGTACACGATTACTGGAAAAACAATAACTTCAACTATACAGACCTTTGTCAGCAAAGTGATGTCTGCTTTTTAATATGCTGCCTAGGTTTGTCATAGCTTTCCTTCCAAGGAGCAAGCATCTGTTAATTTTATGGTTGCAGTCACCACCTGATTTTGGAGCCCAAGAAAATAAAATCTGCTACTGCTTCCACTTTCTCCCCCTCTATTTACCATAAAGTGATGGGATCAGATGCCATCACCTTAGTTTTCTGGATGTAGCTGCCTTCCCGTTGGACCCAACCCCTTTCCCATCAATCCTGGGTCCCCTGACTCCAGTGAATCCCCTCTTCTTTGTACACCATCAGAAATAGGTGGGGACTAGCAATGTCTCACATGTTTGATAACTAATGCCCCAAATGTTAAATGACCTCATCCAGCTGCTGACTATGTAGGGCAGCCCTAGAACAGCATCTCCAGGCCTCTATCATCTTGGCTTTCACACAGATCTGTTACCACGACAATCACAAACCTCCCCTATCCTTTAGCCCCCACTTCTAACTCTACCCCAAGATTCGATGTCCATGATGCAGTCTATGAGAATGACCTGAGGAAATCTGACCTCCCGGCACCCACATCTCCTAATTCTGATCTCTGTGGCTGCCTATCACTCTGTCCTGCTGGACCCCAAGCAGCCCACTATTTACCTCCCCAGAGCCCAAGTCCTGGGAGCACCTGACGACAGAGGCTAATATCCTCAGAGTGACCCACCGTGTATGACTCAACGGCAGCAGAGCTTCTGACCACTCCTCTCAGTGAAGAACTTTGTGTAAGTAGGACATTACCTCAAAATGTCCCCAAACTGAGAAAAATCAAAGGTTCAGTTCAGTTCAGTTCAGTCGCTCAGTTGTGTCCGACTCTTTGCGACTCTTTGAGAAAAATCAAAGGACAAATCCTTAAAGCCTGAATGTTGCTTCTTGGAAGTAAGTCAAGGTGCTCTGGAGCCAAGTGTGGGTTCATAAGTGGCCAGCTTTATTGTTCTTCTGAGGTTGTAAAGACACCAGGAAGGGGGCTGTTGCTTCTACAGTCTCAGATGTTGCCACCTTGGGAATTGATAGAGGTATTCCAATTCTGCAACAGGGCAACTTTTTCTGCTTAGGTGCCTGTCGGGGATTCTGGCCTCATTTGAAGGAGGGAGCTAGGACCCGTGAGATTGGGAGGCTATGACAGGGGCCGATGGAAGAGGCAGGATGGCTCCAGCTTCTTATAGGCACCTCATTACACATGTCAGAGCCTGGTTCCCTCTTAAGCAAAGTATCCAGATGTCCAACAGGAGATATGACACTACTATATGCAATGGTGAAGAAATTAAAATGTCTATGCACACATGTCATCAAATCACCTTAGAATCCTCCTTTCACTTCCACATACACCTAGCCTGTGGAGCTTTGGTCATATTCATTCACCTACAGCAGACAAATGGATAGAGTGGATGTCAGAATAAGCCTTTTTACCTAGCAACATAACCAGGAATGGAGAGGATCTGAACCCAGAATCTTACCACCTGTATACCCTGTCCCCCACCTGCTTTTTATTCCTGATCACCCTAAGTTGTACCAGTCATTTAAGAAACAACTTCTTGACTGAGGTTCATTATAATGTATGATCAAGAAGAAACTCCTCTTCTATCAGAAAACTAGAAATGATACAAAACTAGAGAAAACCCCTGGTGGTAGACTGGAAAAGAATTTGCCTATTAATGCAGGGCTTGATCCCTGGTCTGGGAAGATTCCAGATGCCACAGGGCAACTACTGAGTCCCCAGGCCACAGCTACTGAAGCCTGCATGCCCAAGAGCCCACATACCACAACTACTGAGCCCCTGTGCCGTAACCACTGAAGCTTGTGAGCCTAGAGCCCGTGCTCTGCAAGAAGAGAAGCCACCGCATGAGAAGCCCGTGCAACAAAGAGTAGTTCCTGCTTGCTGCAACTAGAGAAAGCCCATGAGCACCAGTGAAGACCCAGCAAACCAAAAAGAATGCTCTCTCAGCGTGAAATGATGCATATATACTACTACTTGCCTGAGTGCGTGCTAAGTCGTTCTAGTTATGTTTGACCCTTTGCAAGCCTGTGGACTGTAGCCTGCCATGCTATGGTCTACTCTGTCCATGGGATTCTCCAGGCAAGAATAGTGGAGTGGGTCACCATGCCCTCCTCTGGGGGATCTTCCCGACCCAGGGGTCAACCTTGCATCTCTTACATCTCCTGCATTGGCAGGCGAGTTCTTTACCACTAGTGCCACCCGGGAAGCCCCAAGGTATGTAGTATATGTCATCTTTTTGTGGGAAAAAATGAAGTGGGAGAATAGGTGTACATATTTAGCTGTATACAAAATAGCTATGTAAAGATACACACAAAACTGGTACTGTTGGTTGTGCTGAGCAAGGGAGCTAGGTAGCAGATGTGAGGGAGATGTTTTACACGTATACTTTAAAATTCCTCAAATTTTGAACCATGTGAATGTATTACCTCTTCAAAAATTTTCAAGCAATTATTTTTTTTGCAAAATATCAGTTAATTTAATCATCAACTTATAAAAAATTAAAATCTTGAATAAAAAATCTCTTTAATAAAAGCTGCAAGTAATATTAAAAAAAAACACATTATTCTTAACTCACAGTTGGATAAGGGAGAGAACAATGGAGAGTGTGAGAAAGCAGGAGATAAAGATGCCATCCAGGAGACTAAGGGGAGATGATGGGGAATGAGGCAGGAGATAACAAGGAAAGAGGAATGCATAGACAGAGTCACAAATTAGGGAAAAAGGCAAGGACAGGGGCAGCTGTAGTAGGTGCTGCCCTGGGTGAGAATGCTGCTACTGTACTTTGCCATCCACTTCTGGATGTGTTTCAGACCAAACTGTCCTTTGTTACTACTGCTCTTTGAGACTGAGTTTATTTTTCCATGGACTTCTTGGGGTTTCTCTTGTATATAAGGAATTGACAAAGGTTTGAGAAATTTGTGTAGGAAACATGGAGGTCCTCTGACCCCACCAGAGAAAATAAACAAGTGTAAAGTGGTACTTAAGGGAGGATAAAATAACTGTGACTTCATGATTTGACAGGCAGTATCAATAATATGAATTGTGGCTATCCAATGAGTTTACTGTATTTACCTGTATACATGTACACAGGTATATATGTATTATAAGGGGTGAGAATAACTTATAATGCCACACAATTTATTCCAATACATTTTGCTTCCTTATTAATATCGGTGACTGTTCCCATAACACTTTAAACAAACCTCCACTCTAGAAGGTATTCACTACACTAGAATGGTTTACTTAAGTATTTTCTCTTGTGCACTAGTCCGTGAATTTTCTGAGAGCAGTGGGTTTTATCTTTCTTATTCTCATATTCCCAAACCTAGAACATCATAGGTGATCACTGCTGAATTTAATTCAATTTAAATTGCTAGCAGTTAGCGGTTATGCTTGGTTTCAGGCAATGAAGACCCAACAAACAGTGGCTTAAACAAGATGTGACTTACAGGCAGCAGGCCAGCGTTAGCGCAATGTCTGCAGGGACTCATCAAACACCTGGCTGCTTCGCTATTTCTGCTCGCCAACCTGGTATTCTGCGGTTCTTTTCTTGGGGAAAGAGGTGCTCCAGGTGTCCACACTCATAGCACAAAGGGCAGGAGGTCAACAAGGTGCAATCGCTCAACGGCCAACACCAGCAAGGTCTGCTCACATCTTGTTGGCCAGAAGTGGATCACGTTGCCCATCCTGACTGCAATGGAATCTGGGAAGCTAAATGGTTTAACTGATGGCACAGCTGCAGCTTACAGTAAAATCAAGGTTCTCTTGGTATGGAAGAAGGGGATAATGAACAGGAGTGTTGGTCACAAATGTGTAAAGGCCAAAAATACAAACATATTTCCAATTCTGATACCTCCCTCTCATCAGCAATATTTCTCCTTGTCTATAGATTCTCAGTGGTAATGGTCCATGCTCTTGCAAATCCTAGCCAGTTCAACTGGACTATAGAATCTCAGAGGCCCTGCATTACCTCCCTCCTATCTACCCACTTTCCCAGGAGTGATGTTCCTGGCATCTTTTAAGACTCTAAAATAACATAAGTACTTGGGGGTGGGGTGGGGCAGTGCATTCTCTGGACTCCATGGGAGTCTTCAGGGTTGAGGGCTGGATATTCCCGAGGAGCAGAATTGGATGCAAATTCCTTCTCACTCTGCTGCTCTTCGGCAATACCAGCCCCCTCCCCACAACGCAGCAGTCCTCTGTGGATTGTATCATGGGATTGTCTCCATCCGTGTATTTCTTACAAACATCTGGCGGTACAGCCTTGCCTGTGCCAATGCTCTGAATCCTCTCAGACCACAGGCGTTCTCCTGGATAGTCAAGTGATCTTTCCCCTGAGTCTGAGAAGGAAATCTGTGCTGGTCTCCCGAGCTGCTTTCTGAGCGGTGGAAAGTTGTTTATTCCACATAATTAATGGACAGAGGAACTGAGCCTAATTTATTTTACTCATAGGAATGCAAGTCTGTTCTTTCAAGAGAAGAATGTGTGTCTTTGCCTCACCCAAGTCGACTCACACTTTCTAAAACGCATAGATACACTTGGGTCAAAGGTGAAGGGAAGGAGCAATTTTCAACCTAAAAGGGAAATTAAACATATTTTTGATCTGGGAGAATGGCATTGAAGCATATATACTATTATATAAGAAACGAATCACCAGTCCATGTTTGATACAGGATGCAGGATGCTTGGGGCTGGTGTACGGGGATGATCCAGAGAGACGTTGTGGGGTGGGAGGTGGGAGGGGGATTCAGGATTGGGAGCTTGTGTACACCTGTGGTGGATTCATGTTGATGTATGGCAAAGCCAATAGAGTATTGTAAAGTCAAATTAAAAAAAAAATAGTATACAAAAATAAAATAAAATAAAATAAAATAAATCATGTTTCTGTTTTGGTCTTACCATTTTAAGCTCTTTGTGTGATCATCTAAAATTGTGAAAGGTGTTTAATGAGGATTTTGGATTATGGCTATATGTTACAAATTAGATTTCTGTGGCCTTTCAGAATTTTCTAGCTAGCTCTTTTAGGAACTCAACATCCTTTAACTTATCTTGATCATTGGGTTTTACTCACATATCTGAAGCTAAATAGGGAACAGTACATTTCAAATGCCTGCCTGCTGTATACAGAGCAATGCGCTGAGGACTGTGGTAAATTACAAAGGCTGTGGCTCTGAGACCTTGTCAAACTGCATTTGCAAAACTCTTTGCAGATGAGTTTTATGAATTCTTAAGAGCAAATCAGCAAAACTCATGTCTTTCTCAGCACAGGTCATTGATTCCACACTGGTAGTAGTCACATGTTTGTGTAGTGAAATGGGAAAAGCATGGGCTTCATACCCAGGCATATGTCTGGATTCCAGCTCTGCTGCTATGTTAGAAAAGTTATCCCTAACAAGGAACCTCTCTTTGCTTGATTCTTCATCATGATCCTGCCTTGCAGGATTGTTGTTATGGAATGTACAGTTCTTGTCTCACGGCAAGGTATTTAGTAAATGATGGTCATCATTAACATATAAAGCTTCTCCCAGTGTTGAGCTTCCTCTGAAACTTGCTAAACTCAGAACAAGGTGGGAATTGGCCTTAGTGCTACCTTCCGTGACATGAATTCTATTATCACTGTCTTGGTACGGCATCTCTTCTCTCTCACTTCCAGTTACTCTGCCTGCAATGGTTTCTCCCAGCCAGACACTGACTCCTCCAGGAAACTTCCCTTGAGCACCAGGACTGGGTTGGTTGCCTGAGTGCTCCCACAGTCCCCTGGGCTCACCTCCATGGCAGCTCATAACTGACAGCATTCTAATTATCTGCCTGCTCTGGGGGCTGCATTTTGCTTTCTTTTGACAGGCTAAAAGTCACGATAGCTGCTCTCCTCTTTTAATCAGCTTTATCAAGGTATAGTTAAAAATCCCATAAAATCCACTCACTTTCAGTCTATAATTTAATGGGTTCTCAGTAATTTTACAGAGTTGTGCAGTTATCACCACAATCAAGTATTAGAACAACTTATTGCTGTTGTTCAGTTGCTCAGTCATGTCTGACTCTTCGCAACCCCATGGATTGTGGCACACCAGGCTTCCCTGTCCTTCACTATCTCCTGGAGCTTGCTCAAACTCATGTCCATTGAGACAATGATGCCATCCAGCTATTTCATCCTCTGTTGTCCCCTTCTCCTCTTTCCCTCAATCTTTCCCAGCGTCAGGGTCTTTTCTGATGAGTCAGTTCTTCACATCAGGTGGTAAAAGTATTGAAATTTCAGCTTCAGCATCAGTCCTTCCAATGGATATTCAGTGTTGATTTCTTTTAAGATTGATCGGTTTGATCTCCTTGGTGTCCAAGGGACTCTCAAAAGTCTTCTCCAGCAACACAATTAGAAAGCATCAATTCTTCAGCCCTCAGACTTCTTTATGGTCCAACTCACACGACTGCTGGAAAAACAATAGTTTTGACTAGATGGATCTTTGTCAGCAAAGTGATGTCTCTGCTTTTTAATACACTGTCTAGATTTGTCATAGCTTTTCTTCCAAGAAGCAAGCATCTTTTAATTTCAAGGCTGAAGTCACCATCTGGAGTGATTTTGGAGCCCAAGAAAATAAAGTCTGTCACTGTTTCCATTATTTCTCCATCTATTTGCCATGAGGTGATGGGACCAGATGCCATGACCTTAGTTTTTTGAATGCTGAGTTTTAAGTGGGCTTTTTCACTCTCCACTTTCACCTTCAACAGAGGCTCTTTAGTTCCTCTTTGCTTTCTGCCATTTTGGTAATGTTATCTTCCTATTGGAGGTTATTGATATTTCTCCTGGCAATTCCAGCTTGAGCTTCATCCAGCCTAGCATTTCACATGATGTACTCTGCATATAAGTTAAATAAACATGGTGACAAAATATAGCCTTGACACACGCCTTTCCCAAATTTGAACCAGCCAGTTGTTCTGTGAGGGGTTCTAACTGTTGTTTCTTAACCTGCAGTTAGGTTTCTCAGGAGGCAGGTAAGGTAGTCTGGCATTCCCATCTATTTAAGAATTTTCCATTTTGTTCTGATCCACGCAGTCAAAGGCTTTAGTGCAGTCAAGAAGCAGAAGTAGATTTTTGTTTTGGAATTCCCTTGCTTTTTCTATGATCCTGTGGAGGTTGGTAATTTGACCTCTGGTTCCTCTGCCTTTTCTAAATCCAGCTTGTACATCTGGAAGTTCTCAGTTCACAAACTGTTGATACCTAGGTTGAAGGATTTTGAGCATGACCTTCTTAGGATGTGAAATGAGTGCAATTGTGTGGTAGTTTGAACATTCTTTGGCACTGCCCTCCTTTGGTATTGGAATGAAAACTGATCTTTTCCAATCCTGTGGCCACTGCTGAGTTTTCCAGATTTGCTGGCATATTGAGTGCAGCACTTGCACAGCATCATCTTTTAGGATTTGAAATAGCTCAGCTGTAACTCCACCTCCATGAGTTTTATCGTAGTAATGCTTCCTAAGGCCCAATTGACTTCAGATTCCAAGATGTCTGGCTCCAGGTGAGTGATCACACCATCATGGTTATCTGGGTCATTAAGATCTTTTTTGTATAGTTCTTCTGTGTATTCTTGCCACCTCTTCTTAATATCTTCTGCTTCTGTTAGGTCTATACTATTTTTGTCCTTTGTAGTGCCCATCTTTGTATGAAATATTCCCTTGGTATCTCTAATTTCTTGAGGAGATCTCTAGTCATTCCCATTCTATTGTTTTCCTCTGTTTCTTTGCATTGTTCACTGAAGAAGGCTTTCTTATCTCTCTCCTTGCTATTCTTTGGAACTCCACATTCAGATGGGTATATCTTTCCTTATCTCCTTTGCCTTTTGCTTCTCTTCTTTTCTTGGCTATTTGTAAAGCCTCCTCAGACAACCATTTTTTCTTTTTGCATTTCTTTTTCTTGGGAATGGTCTTGATCACTGCCTCCTATATGATGTCATGAACCTCCTTCCATAGTTCTTCAGGCACTCTGTCTATCAGATCTAATCCCTTGAATCTATTTGTCACTTCCACTGTATAATCGTAAGGGATTTGATTTAGTTCATACCTTGAATGGCCTACTTTCTTCAGTTTAAGTTTGAATTTGGCAATAAGGAGTTCATGATCTGAGCCACAGTCAGCTTCTGGTCTTGTTTTTGCTGACTGTATAGAGCTTCTCCATCTTTGGATGCAAAGAATATATCAATCCAGAGTCAGTATTGACCATCTGGTGATGTCCATGTGTAGAATTGTCTCTTGTGTTGTAGGAAGAGAGTGTTTGCTATGACCAGTGTGTTCTCCTGTCTCTTATACACATCTGGATTGGGGGCAGGAAGAGAAGGGGNCCAAGAATTGAACCCGGGTCTCCTGCATTGCAGGCAGATTCTTTACCAACTGAGCTATGATGAAAGCCCTCTGCATATAACAGTGTCACATTCCTGCTCACCCAAGATGAAATCTATAGGCTCCAGGTTTTCCACTGCAGACTGGAATATGTGACATTCTTCCTTTGCTCAGTTGCTCAGTCGTGTCAGACTCTTTGCGACCCCGTGGACTGTATCCTGCCAGGCTCCTCTGTCCGTGGAATTTTCCAGGAAAGAATACTGGAGTGGGTTGCAGATTCCTCCTCCAGGAGATCTTCCTGACTCAGAGATTGAACCCATTCTCCCGCATCTCCGGCATTAGCAGGTAGATTCTTTTATCACTGTACCACCTGGGAAGACTGGCATTCTTCCTATCCCACTGTTAAATTTCACCTTTAGAGAACTGGCAATTTGCTTGGTAAGCTAAGGCTCTCCCACGGTTTTCCTGACCACCCCTGTCTTACCAGAGCTTGCCACTTTAGGAAACTGAAAGTTTCATGTGACATAAGAAGCTCTTAAAGCCAGGGGGCTTTGGGTAGGCCACTAACTCTGAATAGTCTGGCCATGATGATTAGAGGGAGATTTGGGACGAGATGAAAAAGCCAAGTGGATGGTGACAACTGGAAGACACTAAGAAGGCGCTTGTGGATCTGTGCCCCTAACAGCCCTGGGGAGGCCGAGCAAGAGGAGGGGCTGTGTCCCTGGGGCCTGCTGGCTCCTGTCTCCCCTCCCAAATGGATAGCCCCTTCCATTCAATCCACATGTGTCTGTCCTCTGCCTCTTGAGTATGTCTGAAACGGGAAAACATCTGCACTAGTTTCATCTGGGTGTGATTTATAAGGACTCCCTGCAGTCCCCTCTCCCTTCTCCTCCTCTTCACCTCTGGGGCTTGGGGGTTTGGGGTTTTTTTTTTTTTTTTTTTTTTTTAACACAGGCTTGTGTTTCTTGAGACGGGATCACCTTGATTTATTATGCCCTAGACTCATTAACAAAAGACTCTGGGACAGGTCATTTATTTTGTGAGTGGCGATTTCCTGTCCTACCCCAGCCCTGCTCGGCAGGGGCCTAGGGGAGCGCAGACTTTTATGAGCTTCACTGTCACCATGGGAGAACAGGCTCGAACACAAGAGGATAAGAGGGCAGAAAGCATCTCTTAAGTCATTCTTCTCACTTTAATGGCTTCCTTCACAGACCCTTTAGACAGTTCTTTCTCCTTTTCCTCATCCAGCAAATGGGTCAAAGTGTAGCAAATAAGTTGTAGGGTTGCCTTATGAAAGGAACAAACACTGACCTTTCGTTATCTTATATTTGAATTGTTTAACATTTAAATACAAAAATATTACATACATGTATATATATCAGTTCAGTTCAGTTCAGTTGCTCAGTCGTGTCCAACTCTTTGCGACCCCATGAACTGCAGCACGCCAGGCCTCCCTGTTCATCACCAACTCCCGGAGTTCACTCAGACTCACGTCCATCAAGTCCATGATGCCATCCAGCCATCTCATCCTCTGTCGTCCCCTTCTCCTCCTGCCCCCAATCCCTCCCAGCATCAGAGTCTTTTCCAATGAGTCAACTCTTCTCATGAGGTGGCCAAAGTACTGGAGTTTCAGCTTTAGCATCATTCCTTCCAAAGAAATCCCAGGGTTGATCTCCTTCAGAATGGACTGGTTTGGGCGTTCCTGGTTGCTATTGTTCAGTTGCTAAGTCATGGCCAACTCTTTGTGACCCTATGGACTGTAGCCCTTCAGGCTCCTCTGTCCATGGGATTTCCCAGACAGGAGTCCTGGGGTGGGGTGTCATTTCCTTCTCCAGGGATTCTGACCAACTCAGGGATCAAATCTGTGTCTCTGGCATTGGCAGGTGGATTCTTTACTGCAGAGACACCAAGGAAAACATATACAAGGGCTTCGTTGGGAGCTCAGTGGTGAAGAATCCACCTGCAATGTCAGAGACCTGGGTTTCATCCCTGGGTCAGGAAGATGCCCTGGAGAAGGAAATGGCAACCCACTCCAGTATTTATGCCTGGGAAATCCCATGGACAGAGGAGCCTGGCAGTTACGGTCCATGGGGTCGCAAAGAGTCAGACACATCCTAGCAACAAAACAACAAATACATATTACTCTACCTGTGGGACACTGGTGGGCACCCAGCTAGGCACAAATTAACTTAATTAAACTTATGTTCACTATGGTCAATGTTTTTATAGGGTGGGCCCTTATTAAAATTACACATTCATGTTTGGGCCCTAAAAAACAGAGTTGTTAATAATTTGGAGATAGGCCATCAGGCAAAAATACAATTGTTCAAGATTTTCAGATAGGACTTCAGGAGGAAGATGAATGAAACCGGCATTATTTAGCCTGAGGATCAGAGGCTGAAGAATGATTTATTAACTGTTTCCAGGTCTCTAGAAGGTAGTTATATGTAGGAATGATGGTGACCAGCTGTTTTTCTGACTGCACTAAGGATAGAATGGAGGAAGTGGAATTAAAGTATAGCAAAGTGACAGAGTAATAATCATGAAAGTGAGTGGCCATGGCTAAAGTCTGTTAAGAAAGACGTGATACTTCTGTAAGGTTGTAAGTCCCACTTTATAGATTAAGGAATGAAGGTTTAGAGAAGTTAAGCAATTTGCCCAAGGTCACACAGTAAAGAATATGACAGAATCAGGTCTAGCTGACCCCAGTGTTTAAGAAGGTTGATTTATGGAACGAAGACATTAGCCAAAACAAACAAACAATCTTACCTGGTTCCCTCCTAGATTGATTTGTGTTGAGAGTTTGAATCTAGGATCAGAAACGGTTTGATCCTGAAGGCTGCATTCTTAACTTCATGCTTAGAATTAGGTGTTCAGATTCCCTTACTTCCTCCCACCCACCCATGGAGGAACTTTTGCTCTGAGGTCACTGACTCGACATTACTTCTTGCTGCCTAGGTTATAAGAAGTACTGACAACTGTAAATAGTGTTTTGTTGTTCAGTCAATCTGCCCTGTCTGACTCTTTGTGACCCCATGGACTGAAGCACGCTAGGCTTTCCTGTCCTTCACCATCTCGCAGAGCTTGCTCAAACTCACATCCATTTAGTCAGTGATGCCATTTCTGGCATGTCAACCATCATGTCCATCTCAGTCAATCATCTCATCCCCTTCTCCTCCTGCCTTTAACCTTTCCCCACATCAGGGTCTTTCCAATGAGTCAGGTGGCCAAAGTATTGGAGTTTCAGTTTCAGTCTTTCCGATGGATATTTAGGGTTCATTTCCTTTAGGATTGAATGGTTCGATCTCATTGTAGTCTAAGGGACTCTCAAGAGTCTTCTCCAACACCACAGTTTGAAAGCATCAATTCTGTGTGCTCACATCCATACATGACTACTGGAAAAACCATAGTTTTGACTATATGACATTTGTCAGCAAAATAATGTCTCTGCTTTTTAATATACTGTCTAGATTTATCAAAGCTTTTCTCCCAAGGAACAAAAGTCTTATAATTTCATGGCTGCAGTCACCGTCTGCAGTGATTTTGGAGCCCAAGAAAATAAAGTCTGTCAATTTCCCTTGTTTTCCCATCTATATGCCTGGAAGTGATGGAACAGGATGCGTTGATTTTAGTTTTTTAAATGTTGAGTTTTAAGCCAACTTTTTCACTCTCCTTTTCCACCTTCATCAAGAGGCTCTTTCGTTCCTCTTCACTTTCTGCCATAAAGGTAGTGTCATCTGCTTATCCGAGGTTATCGATATTTCTCCCAGCAATCTTGATTCCAGCTTCTGATTCATCTAGCGTAGCATTCTCATGATGTAATCTGCATATAAGTTAAATAAACAGAGTAACAATATATAGCCTTGTTGTACTGCTTTCCCAATTTGGAACCAGTCTGTTGTTCCATGTCCAGTTTGAACTGTTGCTTCTTAAACCTGCACACAGGTTTCTCGAGAGATAGGAAAGGTTGTCTGGTATTTCCGTCTCTTTAAAAATTTCCACAGTTTTTTCTCATCCACAAAGTCAAAGGCTTTCACCTAGTCAATGAAGCAGAAATAGGTGTTTTTATGGAATTCTTTTGGTTTTTATATGATCCAACGGATGCTGGCAATTTGATCTCTGCTTCCTCTGCCTTTTCTAAATCCAGCTTGTACATCTGGATGCTCTCAGTTCACAAACTGCTGAAGCCAAGTTTGGAGGATTTTGAGCATTACTTTGCTAGTGTGTGAAATGAGTGCAATTGTGGAGCAGTTTGAACATTCTTTGGCATTTTCCTTCTTTGGTATTGGAATGAAAACTGACCTTTTCCAGTCCTGTGGCCGCTGCTGAGTTTTCCAAATTTTCTGACATATTGAGTGCAGCACTTTAATAGCAACATCTTTTAGAATTTGAAATAGCTCAGCTGGAATTCCATCACTTCCACAAGTTTTGTTCATAGTGATGCTTCCTAAGGCCCATTTGACTTCACAGTCCAGGATGTCAGGTTCTAGGTGAGTATAACATCATCTAGGTGAGATAACACTATCATGGTTATCTGGGTCATTAAGATCTTTTTTGTATAGTTCTTCTGTGTATTCTTGCCACCTCTTCTTAATATCTTCTGCTTCTGTTAGGTCCATACCATTTCTACCCTTTATTGTGCCTGTCTTTGGATGAAATGTTCCCTTGGTATTTCAGATTTTCTTGAAGAGATCTCTTGTCTTTCCCATTCTATTGCTTTTCTCTATTCCTCTGCATTGATCACTGAGGAAGGCTTTCTTATCTCTCCTTGCTATTCTTTGGAACTCTGTATTCAGATGGGTATATCTTTCCTTTTCTACTTTGCCTTTCACTTCTCTTCTTTTCTCAGCTATTTGTAAAGTCTCCTCAGACAATCATTTTGCCCTTTGTATTTCTTTTTCTTGGGGATGGTTTTGTTTACCGCCTCATGTACAATGTCACGAGCCTCCATCCATAGTTCTTGAGGCACTCTATCAGATCTAATCCCTTGAATCTATTTGTCACTTCCACTGTATAATCATAAAGGATTTGATTTAGTTCATACCTGAATGGCCTAGAGGTTTTCCCTACTTTCTTCAATTTCTGCAATTAGGAGTTCATGATCTGAGCCACAGTCAGCTCCCTGTCTTGTTTTCGCTGACTGTATAGAGCTTCTCTCCACCTTCGGCTACAAAGAATATAATCATTGTTCTAGTTGAAGCCTTTCTCGCTTTATCTTCAAGAAGCAAACATTTTACACTCCCCAACTCAGGTCTTGGGTATTTAGAAGTTAATTCTTCTTTAATTGCTCAGTTAGTTACTTGGAAGGTGTAGGAGTAGGTAGAAAAGGAGGGTGGGTTTTTCTACAGTCAATCTTATTGGAAGGGGCAAGGAAAGAGAACTGGTGTGTGCTAAGTGCAGACCTGAGCTACATGTTTTCCCATTAGTTACTGCATTTTCATCTTACTAGCAGTTCTTTGAGACAGGTGTTATCAGCCCAGTTTTACAAATGAGGGAGGTTAGGTAACTTGCCTGAGGTCAGGCTGCCTGTGTACTAAGAGTTTGGGATCAGAACCCAGAATATCCCCCTCCAGAGCTGTGCCCCAAACACCATACTCCATTCAATGCAAAGCACAAGACAGAGGACTCAAGAGGCTCAGCCAGCAACAGATGAGAGCACAGACATGGGGTGACCCTTGAACTCAGGTTGAGCTCAACTTTTCTGCTCTCCTGGGCGGATTTCAAACTTTCGTGTGTGGAGCAGCAAACTGGACAAACAAGAAGCCATTATTTCTGGGTTCTGCTCTGCCAGGGGCCTGGGGCATGACAAGATGGTTAATGCAAACTTTGGCATGCCTTCCCTTCTTAATTTCAGCCTCCTCCCAGGAGGGAATCCAGAGGCAGGGAGGGGAATGTGAGAAAGAGAAAGGAAAAATAATAAGAGATAAGTGAGAAAAGAGAATATTTATAGGGCTTGGAACATCTAATGGAAACCAGCTGCCTGATTGGGGGTGGGGATGGAGGGTCTCTGGTTTTGCCTGCAAGGGATCATGAAGGCTTCTCTTGTGCATACCTGTTGCACCTTCTTTTGTGTGTGATGTGGGGGATGTCTGGGCAGAAAGGGAGAGAGAGGAGGGTACCAGGAGGCCTGGGTGAAGGCTGCACACTCAGAACAATGGGCACAAGAGAGCCGATATCCCCTCCTGGCCTCACTCCCCCACCTCCTGGCTTCATTTTAAGCTGGAGCTGATTCAAACCTGCTGCTCTTGGAAAGAGGCCATCAGTACAGGCTCCAACAGAAAGATGATCTGCAAGGGGATATGAGTGTGAGAGAGTGGGGCAATCAGAAAGAATGAGACAAGGGAATGGAAAAGGTGAATAAACAGGGGACGATGGAGGAGGGAGTGAGATTGAAAGATTAAAATGTTGACTCAAGTGGGGAGCTTACAGAGAAGGGAGTGACTGAAGGACTCGAGTTGGAGCAAATCCAGAGCCGATCCTTCTGGGCCCTGTTCTTTCTCACGGATCCAGAGGCTTGCAATAAAGATGTGTCTGTTTGAGGTTTTCCAGGTCTCTTTCCCATAAATCTGTATTTTCTTCTTAATTAAAGTCTTCTGGCCCAAAGGTATCATCCAAGAATTGTGTGAAGAACACAAAGATAGGAAGAGGAATCATCAGTGGGACAAGTATGGTAAGTAAAGGGCAGAGTCTGGGACACATTTAGAAAGATGGCAGTGAACAATAAGGCACTTTCCAGAGGCCAACTGATCCTGAAACTAAAGCCTCAAGTATTGGACCCTACTTTTATTTCTGGCTCTCACTTAGGTTCTTGGGAGAGGATATGCCCATGAACCACAGAGTTGAGTATCATGTTGTTAACTGACATGAGTTTAACAATATGTGTTAGGAAAAGAAAAGACAGGGAAAAAAAAGAAAGAAGGAAAGGAAAGAGGTTCATTTAAATAGCGAGGATGATTTGCCCATCTTTCAACTCAGTGAGTAGCTGAAATGAGAGATGTGAATCCACTCTTGTCTTGGTCCTTTTTGATCTTGGTTCCTAAATATATCTCATAACATGATCTGATTGGGTTTAAAGAATTTATTTTACAAAACATGATCCTTTAAACAAAAGTCTACTACTTTAACTCTTACCCAGCTGAAGGAAAACACCCACAAAATTATGCTGCACTTGTTGAAGGATGGTATAACAATGAAAGGTGGTATGAAGATGTTGTAACAACTTGTTGAAAGATGGTATAACAGGAAATTTAAGGGATTTTTCAAAAGTTACTTTAATTAGATCTTTTTTTCCCCACCTAAAAGTGCTGCCTTTACATGTCATTGTCCTTTGGGGTTGGTGAGTGTGTGAAAGTGTTGAGAGTATTTGGACCTATGGTTGATTAATGGACTGCTTTCTCCTGATTATCCCTCAGTCCACAGGTATATAATAAATTGAGAAAACTCCATAGACCTCTGAACTCAGGGAGAGCAATAAGAGGGGGCCAGTGGAGACTCACTCCTTTCAACTGTNTCCCTGACTCAATGGACATGGGTTTGGGTGAACTCCAGGAGTTGGTGATGGACAGGGAGGCCTGGCGTGCTGCAGTTCATGGAGTTGCAAAGAGTCGGACATGACTAAGAGACTGAACTGAACTTGGCTGTTTCTTACAAAATTAAATGTACTCATACCATTGTTCTCCTTGGTATTTCTGCAAAGGATTTGAATATTTACATCCACACAAGACCTGCACACAGATATTTAGAGTAGCTCTATTCATAGTTATGAAAACTTGGCAACAACCAAGCTATTCTTCATTAGGTGAGTGGATAAGTAAATTGTAATAATCTAGATAATGGAATATTATTTAGCACTATAAAGAGGTGAGCTGTCATGGCATGTAAAGATATGGAGAAAACTTAAATGAATATTTCTAAGTGAAAGAAACAGTTTTAAAAAGGACTACACACTGTGTGACTCCAACTACATGACCTGTTGGAAAAGGTAAAATTATGGAGACACAAAATTATAAGTGGTTGCCAGGGGAGAGGAAGAGAAAGATGATTGGACAAACCCAGAGAATTATCAGGGCAGAGAAACTATTTTGTACACTAGTCAAAACCCACAGAATGTACAACATCAAGAATGGACTGTAGCATTAACTATGAACTTTAGGTGATATTGTATCATTGTAGGCTTATCAACTGTACCACTGGGGTGCAGGATGGATATTGAGCTTGGGCAAGATTGTACTGTGTGAAGAAAAGGGGTATATGGGAACTCTCTGTCTTTGCCACTCAATCTTGTTGTGAATCTAAAATTGCTCTAATAAAAAATAATTTATTTTAAAAATACTGACAAGCACTTATATAGAATCAAGTAAAAGTTTTTTAGCTTATTTTTCCTTTGGGTTATATTTTATTCTTTACAGTGGTCAAATTTATAATCAGTATGGTAAAGTTTTTGTTTTCCTCTTCGGAGATATATTTAGATAAGATGTATGTTACATATGTTTACACAGGAGAATTCTCATCTCCAGTTCACTCATTATCTCTCTTTCAACAGAGGCCACTACTGCCAGAGTTTAGAAACTACCCAAATTCCTGATACTAAGTATGGACTAGATGTCTGTATTTTCAGTTTGAAAGTATTGCTACTGTTCATTGTCTTCAAATTGTATATCTGGTATTCTCCATGGCAACTGGGCTTGGGAGGGAAGAAGTGGAAGGATGAAGGGAAGGAATGGAGGGAAATATATAAAGCCATTCTGGATCCTTGTGCTTTCTCTCAAAGGCTGGCAACAAGGGCATCTCTGGGGTGTAACACCAAGTCATCCTTAACTTCAGAGCCCACCCAGTTTGCTGCTTCCGTCTTCTGCTACTGCTGCTGCTGCTAAGTCGCGTCAGTTGTGTCCGACTCTGTGTGACCCCATAGACGGCAGCCCACCAGGTTCCCCCATCCCTGGGATTCTCCAGGCAAGAACACTGGAGTGGGTTGCCATTTCCTTCTCCAATATATGAAAGTGAAAAGTGAAAGTGAAGTCGCTCAGTCATGTCCGACTCTTCACAACCCCATGGACTGCAGCCCACNCGGCAGCCCATCAGGCTCCCCCATCCCTGGGATTCTCCAGGCAAGAACACTGGAGTGGGTTGCCATTTCCTTCTCCAATATATGAAAGTGAAAAGTGAAAGTGAAGTCGCTCAGTCATGTCCGACTCTTCACAACCCCATGGACTGCAGCCCACCAGGCTCCTCCATCCATGGGATTTTCCAGGCAAGAGTACTGGAGTGGGTTGCCATTGCCTTCTCCGGCTTCTGCCTTCTAGCTTTTCTTAATAAATTGCAGTTAAATATTGATAACCAAAGTAAAAACACAGAACAAAAACTTGTCGGTTGACAGAAAGAGCAGGTACAGCTGAATTACAAATTAATGCTCAAGATGAGAACAATCTAGATCTTATCTCAGTTAGGGCCCTTAGGTGGCCTCATTTTCTTAATAGCCCTTTACAGTTAGGCAAAAGAGTTACCCTTACTGGAGGAAGTAGAAGTTGCTTCATCTTTACAAATGGCGAGGCAAGTCCCAGTATCTCTGTGTCAGGTTACAGACAGGAAGTCTAGGTTTACTTTCCTTTTTCTGGAGAGACTCTTCTTGGTTTCAGTTCTTTGATTCATGTAAGTCTCACAATCTGGAAAAGAAAAGGAGGTGTTACACAGATGGCTGGCTTTTAGCTTGCTCACTTGAGATTTTTGGAGGATGCCAATGTTAGAACAGGTATAAGCTACTCTGGTTTTTCCTAGCGTTGTAAGGATTTGGAACATTTTAGGGGGTCACTTGTAGGTCCTGTTAACACTTACAATGTCTGGTCCTCAGCGATTTGCCATGAATTTTTACTTATAAAGGCATATGAAAGATTTTAAAAATTAATATAAAATTCTAATAATGAGAAATCAACTGATATTTACAAAGAAGTTGTATTAATTTGTCAAGGCTGCTATAACAAAGTACTACAAACTGAGTGGTTCAGTCAACAGAAATGTACTGTCTTATAATTCTGGCATCTAGAAGTCTGAGGTAAATTGGCTAACTTCATTCTTGACATGGCATTATCCCTTTATATCTGTGTCCATATTTTCTCCTTTCATAAGGACACCAATCATACTGGATTAGGGGCCTACCTTCCCATATGATTTCATCTTAACTAATTACATTTGCAACGACCCAGTTTCCAAATAAGATCACATTCCGAGGAACTGGACGTTAGAAACTCAACATACACATTTTGGGGAATATAATTCAACACATAACAGAAGTCAAAGATGGGGAAAAGATTTTCAAATTGGATCACAAAGCAAAATTCACCTATAGACTATATAGAGACCCATCTAAAATGAAGGAATCAGAATAGCTGAGAATAAAAGGGTGGACAGAGTAACACTGGCCAATGCAATGGGTCATAACCTCAACATTAAAAAAGAAAAGCTTAAGGAAGTCAAGGAATGACAGTTTATAGTGTTTTAACAATATAAAAAGTTAGAACACTACCTAGCAGGGAATCAACAATTATAAAGCAAAATTCATGGAAGACAGAATGAAAAAGAAATAGTTCAGTAGCAGGAAATTTTAGTTCTGCCCCCCCATGACAGATTAACTAGAGACAAAAGAGAATAATAACTAATTATGTAATTAGTGAGGTAGATCTGATTGATACATATCGAACTATATACTAGACATAGACAGTATGCTGTTTCTATATGAGTTGTGTGGCAATTACAATTGGCCATATTTTGAATGATGCTAAAGCTGAAACTCCAGTACTTTGGCCACCTCATGCGAAGAGTTGACTCACCGGAAGAGACTTTGATGCTGGGAGTGATTGGGGGCAGGAGGAGAAGGGGACGACAGAGGATGAGATGACTGGATGGCATCACTGACTCGATGGACATGAGTCTGAGTGAACTCCGGGAGTTGGTGATGGACAGGGAGGCCTGGTGTGCTGTGATTCATGGGGTCGCAAAGAGTTGGACACGACTGAGCGACTGAACTGAACTGAACTAAGCCAAAGAAAAACATTAATAAAGTCCAAAATTTAAAATAGTGCAGAAAACATTCTGTGATCACAAACCTATAAAGCTAGAATCTTAATAATGAATCAAGATGGCAAAACAAGCAAAATACCCTAAGACCTGAAAAATAAAGAAAAAAAACCCCTCTTTTTAAAATAACTCTTGAGTCAAAGACGAAATCAATATCAAATTACAGAATTGTCCGAAAATAATGAAAGGTTTTAAATCTACAATAAAATCTATTTTAAGAATAGACATGGGATAGATAGATGCTATCAAACTATATATAAAAAAAAAGCAAGGGAGTGAAAAACAAAGAAGTCAGGATAATGCCTATCTCTGATTGAGCTGGAGGAGGAGGCAGAGAGGGGATAGGAAGAACAATACAGGCTATTTTTAATGTTATCATTTTTATAATTATGGAGCCACCATCAAAAATAGTCTTGAGAATGGTGGGTTCATAATTATAAAAATGATAACATTTTAAAAACTAGCAGAATAAACAATGAAGTAAATAAAAGAAGGCTATGCATTGACCAATGATGAGAGTGTGCTATAAAGACAATGATTAATTCACTTATGTGCTAAAAACATTTAGAAATAACTGCACAACAGAACCTAGGAGAAGGTGATGGCACCCCACTCCAGTATTCTTGCTTGGAAAAGATGGAGGAGCCTAGTGGGCTGCAGTCCATGGGATTGTGAAAAGTCGGACATGACTGAGCAGCTTCACTTTCACTTTTCACTTTCATGCATTGGAGAAGGAAATGGCAACCCACTCCAGTGTTCCTGCCTGGAGAATCCCAGGGATGGCGGAGCCTGGTGGGCTACCATCTATGGGGTTGCATAGAGTCGGACACGACTGAAGTGACTTAGCAGCAGCAGCACAACAGAACCTAGAGTGTGCAATTAAGGCACTGCTCAGAGAAAAATTAATAGGGCTTGTAAGCGTGCTAAGTGTATGCTAAGTTGCTTCAGTCATGTCCGACTCTTTGTGACCCTATGGACTGTAGCCCACCAAGCTCCTCTGTCCATGGGGATTCTCCAGGCAAGAACATTGGAGTGGGTTTCCATGCCCTCCTCCAGGGGATCTTCCCAACCCAGGGATTGAACCTGCGTCTCTTATATCTCCTGCACTGGCAGGCAGGTTCTTTACCACTAAAACCACTTGAGAAGCCCATAGCCTTACATATATCAAATAATAAAAACGCTAAAAATGAAACAAGCAACACCAAAGAACTGAATGATACTAGGGATAATAATAAAACTAAAGAAAGTGGGAAGTAGAAGTTAATCAAAATAAATGCAGAAATTTCTTAACCCAAAACAAACAAACAAAAAAAGAGTAGAGAGCATTACATCTACAAGCTAGTCCCTTGTAGGAAAAAAATAATGTACTTAAGGCAAAACACAAATACATACAATAAGGAAATAAAAAATTATAAAGGAGGACAATAACTGCAAATCAAAACAAGGGAAGTTAAAAGAAACATAGAGACTACCTTTCTCAAAATTATGCAGATAAATATGAAATACTAGTATGTACATACTTTTATAAAAATAAAAATTATTTAAAATGTCTCTAGAAGACAATAGGATATGCACACAAACAAATTACCATTTAAAAAATAGCAAAAATTTTAAAGAAGTAATATCCTCCAAACAACTGGAAAAAAAGAAAGCATCAGGACCACTTGAATTCACAGGAAATTCTACTACATCATTAAGGAATGGATTATTCTAATGGTCTTAAATTTTTTTTTTCTGGGAAATAGAAAAAGAAGAGAATCTCTGATATCATCAATATCTGTAAGAAAACTGATGAACAGAAACCTCAGTTAAATAGAGTCAGGAGACCAGAAGGGGGAGCTCGCATGCCCTTTGACCATAGCAGAGCCCAACAGGAAGAAGAAAAACTCCTCTTATTCCCTGACAAGGACTCAGCCAATGAAAAGCCATGGACTGGATTTACTACAACCCTCCCAGCTTCCTTTTTCTCTGTATTAGCAGGCTGTCTTTCCCTTCCTGTGTAGGAACTGGCACGCGGCCCACCACGGTTGCAGACACAAAGTTGCAATTCTCTGCTGATCCTGAATAAACCCCCTTTTTCTTTTTGCTGAAGAAATAATTGGCAGTCTGTTTGTTTTAGGTCAACATTTATTGGCCTGGACAGGGACCAGAGTAGACCCCTGACAGCTTGGGAGCTGGTGAGTGAACAGGTATGATCAGTATCCGTGATTGAGCCCATTGGGTTCACTGCTTTTCTCACTGACCCTGGAGTTTAAAGGGATGTCTTTCTTCTGGATCCAAACTTATGCCCCCTTTTGCTTTTGAAGCTCTCCACGTTTCATTCAAGATCTGTTTTAAGGCTTTGTTCTTTCTCAGTGAGGCCTTGTTCTTTCTGTGTACAAGTACTTTTTTGGTATTTCAGTCTGATTTTGAGGTCAGATTTTTGCCACTGAAACTAGTTGAGAAGACTTTGGCCCATTCCTTTGGAAAAGGGATCTAGAAGCTAAACTCTTACTTTCTTATATTTTCTGGGCTAAAGCTGAATTGCAAGCCATAGTCCAAGATTTTACCAAGATAACTTAAGATCTTTACAGTTTTGCTGAGCAATTTCGATATAGGGATTCAAAATTATCAACCTGGTTTCTCTGACTTACATCAGCTAATTCATATGCTTGTTGGTGAAGGCCAGGCCCAGCATTCGATGAAAACTGCTAAATAGGAAAATACTGAAAGTTTTCTAGAAATTATAACCAGGAGACCAGCCCACTAACTTAGTATATATCAGGCTTAGACAATTGCTAGGTGACTTCACCAGAAATTCCTAGGGCTTTTCTAAAGCCTGTTGATTGGAACAAAATTCAGGATTGCATACAATAGTCTGAACCTTTTCACTAGTATGACAATTGACTTCAGATTATTTTTAAGGAAAATTCTAGTCTTCCCTTGAGATGTTGATTCTACCCAGGTAGCTTTTAACTTTATGTTTGCTAATGGGCTGAACTGAGACTTTTCCTTTCTAGTAAAAAGGACCAGAATGAAATGGGAAACTATATTCACTCCAGATTTAGTTAATCTGGCAAACAGCTTTCTCACACACTAGATGAGTCACCTAAAAGAAAGACCACAAAAACTCTGAATCTTCAACTCCAACAAATGAAGATTCCTAAATGAAACCAAAGCCGTCTGTTTTCTGCTATTACTGTAAAGAGCTCGGACATTGGAGAAAACATGGTTACAAACCTAAGTGCTTCAGACACTTTCAGCCCTCTAATAGCCTCTCCAATCTCCTTCCAATCAGTGACAGGGCTCCGGGAGCTATGGGGATTCTTTCCAATTCTCTCTTTTTATTGGCTTGAAGAAACACTTCTCCAGATTGGGGATGAATCTCTTCCAGTCTTGACTGACACTGGAAACACACTCTTTGTGCTCAACACCACAGCTACAAAGTAGGCCCCACTATCTCGAAGTACTAAAATAATTTATATCATAACCTTGTTCATGTGTCATTTTGCATACAGAAGCATATGTCTGAAGGATAAATTCCTAGAAGCAGAATTGCTGGATTGAAGGATATGTGCATTTGTAAGTTTAATAAATATTGTTAAGACTGCCCTTTTTAGGATTTATAACCCCTGAGATATGAGAGGGCCTGTCTTTCTGAATTTTCACCACACAGCCATCTGCATTCCTGTTTTTCACAATCCTTCTATTCTTACTGTTATTTCCATATGAGCTTTAGGATAAATTTTGTCCCAAAAAATATCATGTAGGGATTTTTATTAGAATTGCATTAGCACCCCCACTCCAGTACTCTTGCCTGGAAAATCCCATGGATGGAGGAGCCTGGTAGGCTGCAGGTCATGGGGTCGCTAAGGGTCAGAGCGACTGAAGTGACTTAGTAGTAGCAGAGAGAGTAGACATTTTTATATGGTTGAGTCTCTTTACAGATAATTTTCATTTGATAAAGGACTCATTTTCATCCTTAGAAGCAACTGGATATTTTCTTCATAAAAGGCTCACACGTTTCTTAAGTTCATCTCTTGGTGTTTTTATTTATTTTTATTGCTGCTATTTACAATGGAATCTTTCCTTCTATTTCTTCTGAGTGGTTACTGTTATATAGCTTTGCTTTTTGTACCCAGTGTGTATCTCACCAGCTCAGTGAATTTTTACATTATTTATAATAGAGTCATTTAAATTTGGGGGCGTATATAACCATACTGTGCGCCATCTCAAATGACTCAGTGGTGAAGAATCTGCCTGCCAATTCAGGAGACACTAGAGACATGGGTTTGATCACTGGGTCAGGAAGATCCCATGGAGTAGGAAATGGCAACCCACTCCAGTATTCTTGCCTGGAAAATTCCATAGACAGAGGAACCTTGTGACTCAATAATGATCATTTTATCTCCTTTCCATAGTGTATGTCTCTCTTATGGACTGAATGTGTCCTCCAAAACATCAAATGTTGAAGGCCTAGCCCTCATTGTGGCTATATTTGGATGTGGGGCTTCTAAGGAAATAATTCAGATTAAGTGAAGTCATAACAGTTGAGAAAGCCCAGATCCAATAGGATTACTGTATTATCAGAAGAGACACCAGAAAGTTTCCTCTCTTTCTCTCAATACCATATGAGGGTGCAATGAAAAATCAGGCATCTGCCAGCCAGGAAGAGAGACCTCACCAGAAACGGACCCTGCTGCTGCTGCTGCTAAGTCGCTTCAGTTGTGTCCGACTCTGTGCAACCCCATAGACGGCAGCCCACCAGGCTCCCCCGTCCCTGGGATTCTCCAGGCAAGGACACTGGAGTGGGTTGCCATGTCCTTCTCCAATGCATGAAAGTGAAAAGTGAAAGTGAAGTCGCTCAGTTGTACCTTAATCTTGGACTTCTAGCCTCCAGAACTGTGAGAAAATCAATGTGTTGTTTAAGCCACCCAGTCTATGGTATGTTGTTATGGCAGCCCTAGCAAACTAATGCAAACTCTGTTTTCTTTATTTTGTTAAGTAGATTGACCTGAACCAGTACAAGTTAAGTAACAGTGATAATTTGGATATCTTTCTCATTTCAGATTTCAGGGAGAATATTTGCCCATTAGTGCTCTTTGGGGCTGAAAAGAATATAATCATATTAAGTAAGGAAATTTGTTTCTATTTGTATTGCATTTTCCCACATTTTTGTGGTATTTATTTGAAATTTGACAAACAGCATTGACTTGCCAAGTACCTGATCAGTAAAATGGGTTCTTTGATCATTATAAAGTTCAAGAGGAGTCTGCCAGATAGGGATGTTTCCCCATGTCACAGGGTTCAGTTGCTGGCTAGAAAATCCTATGGTTCAATGGTGGTCTCCATGTTCTGGGGTAGGTATACCAGGAGCACTCCCTTCCTTTCATATATGAGGGCATTCCTAATAATTGGGATGCCAAGGGGCAGATGGGTTCATCAGACTCTCCTTCAAGGTCTTAAAAGCTATGTAGTCCAATTCTTCTTATAAAATTGGGTTGGGTTTTTATTATTTAGTAAAAACATACAGAGGTTTGGCTGCAGGAGGAAATGGCAACCCACTCCAATATTCTTGGCTGGAAAATCCTGTGGACAGAGGAACCTGGTGTGCTACAGCCCATGGGGTCACAAAGAATCAGACATGACTGAGAGACTGAGCGCCTGCGCGTACACACACACACAAACACACACACACACCCAGGTTGACTATAAAAAAGAAATCTGGAACCCAATTTCAGCAACTACCCTGAGAAACCTTGCAGTTGGTACTTAGGTTGGGGTTTGGGGAAATTTAGAAAACCATAGAGTCTACCTGGATCTAGGTGTAGCCTTTGTTCCAGTTTCAGATGCCCTAAGACCTGGATTTGGGAAAACTGCAATTTTTCTTTGGCGACCTTATGTCCTTTTAGGGCTAAAAGCTTTAGTAGGTGTATGCTGTCTTCCTGCGAGGAGGCTTGAGGAGAGCAAAGAAGCAAATCACCCACATATTGCAACAAAATAGAAGATCTAGGGAACTTTATATTATCTAGACCAGCCTTCAGAGTTTGTGAGAAATAGGAAGGACTCTCAATACAACAGATGGTGACTGCAGACATGAAATTAAAAGACACTTACTCCTTGGAAGAANGTGGGCATCAGGCCTCACTGTGCTGCAGATAGAAAAGGGATGGAAAACAGAAGAGACTTTATGGTGACCACACGCCATAGCCTGGCAGTGTTTTTGTTTTGTTTTGTTTTTTAATATATATTTATTTTAATTGGAGGTTAATTACTTTACAATATCGTATTGGTTTTGCCATACATCAGCATGAATCCGCCACAGGTATACACACGTTCCCCATCCTGAACCCCTCTCCCTCCTCCCTCCCCGTACCATTCCTCTGGGTCATCTCAGTGCTCCAGCCCCAAGCATCCAGTATCCTGCATCGAACCTGGACTGGCGGTTTGTCTCATATATGATATTATACATGTTTCAATGCCATTCTCCCAAATCATCCCACCCTCTCCCCCTCCCACAGAGTCCAAAAGACTGTTCTATACATCGTTTTGATTATTTAATGCCTACTTTATAGGTTTAGATACAAAGAGATACTTTAGTCAAAACTATTTTGTGTGGTGCCAGGCATAGAGACATAGCCAATAAATGGCAGCTATAATGATCAATTTCTGAATTCTTATAACTGAAGATGTTATTGTGTTAACTAGAAACAACTACTGAATTCATTCTTGATCTCTTAAAAAAATAGCATTGTAAACTGTTGTAGTATGATCTCAACTACATAATGAAAAAGAAACACAGAAAAAAGACCTGAAGGAACTGTACTAAAAGACTTAACAGTGATTGACTCTGAGTGATAGTTATGGATAATCTTTCCTGCTTCTTTGAACTTTGCACTACTTTTAGACTTTCTGTGATGACCATTTATTACTCTGATGATGTGGGAACATACTGACTATTTTTTTAAATGAGATTATATTTTCAGTTACTAAAGGTAGTTTTCAACCTAATTCATCTTTCAGAAGCTTTGCCATTTTCCACTTGCGTGACCTTGGGTAAGTTACTTAACTCTTTAAATTTTAGTCTCCTCCCTATAAAATAAGGAAAGTAAGTATGTACTTTTCTTCACAGGTCAGTGTGAAGATTAAATGAGAAAACAGGGAAATAACTAGCACAGAGCCTGACAGATGCAGGTACTCAATAATAAGTAATCTAAAACTCTGAAGTAACTTCTCCCCTTTCTTAGAGTGTAACTATCTTTATGAGCCAGTTTGGACCAGTACTGAAAATAGAGTAACTCCATTTACTTATTCCCACTGTTAGAGACTGCTCACTGCACAATTTCTTGCTTTCTTCAACTATGCCTGATAATTGCTGGACCCAAATTTCAGAAGATTAATGCAGTCCTAAGGGCAATTATTTGAGTGTAAATAATAAAATGATGTGGTTAAACACAGGCACATGTGCTTTGGATTTGGAAAGACTAGATTTAAAATTTTCCTAATTTACTAACTGTGTGATCTCGAGCAAGGGACTTACAGTTTTGGAGACTTGATTTCCTCATGGTGATTCTAACATTCATTGAGCCCCTAGTACATGTCTATCACTGGGCTCAGCATTTTACACACATTATCTCATCTAATTAACACAGCATATTGGTGACATGTAATTATTATTCCCATTTTACAGACGAGCAATCAGTAAAGTAAGTTGCCTGAGGACACTCAACTGATTGTTGGTAGGGTTTGGATATTAATCCAGGCAGTCTAACTCCAGAAGCTATGCTCTTATCCCATTCGTAAAATGGGGATCCAAATCTGAGCTGATGGGTTTATCACAATGATTAATGGAATGATATTTGGAGGTGCCTATGTATAATCGGCTTTCAATAAATATATAAGATTAGAGTAGACATACTAATCTTAGGAGAAGTTTAGAAGTTTAGGAGTGCTATATACATGCAATTCCCAAGGACTATATGCTTGGAAATGCATACCTGCTACATCATACCACTGGCTTCTCCAACTGCATTATTTGTTGTTATTTGTTCATATCTCTCTCACACTCTTTTTCTTGACACTTAGTAGAGCATCTCAAGGAAAAGGCAAAGTTTAAAATATCCTTCAGATTTGCTACATGATTTCTTTCAGATACTGTACTGATGCTGCAGCTGCTAAGTTGCTTCAGTCATGTCCGACTCTGTGTGACCCCATAGATGGCAGCCCACTAGGCTCCCCAGTCCCTGGGATTCTCCAAGCAAGAACACTGGAGTGGGTGGCCATTTCCTTCTCCAATGTATGAAAGTGAAAAGTGAAAGTGAAGTCGCTCAGTCGTGCCTGACTCTTAGTGACCCCATGGACTCTAGCTTACCAGGCTCCCCGTCCATGGGATTTGCCAGGCAAGAGTGTTGGAGTGGGGTGCCGTTGCCTTCTTCGCATTGTACTGATATTTGCTTATTATTCCAATTCTAACACTAACAATAATGGTTATCACTTATTGAGGACTCGCCAGTTTCCAGCACTGGGCTAAGGGATTTGCGTGATTTCTTTCGGTGTTTCCCAACAATAAACTTGTAAGTTTAGCTTTATTAGTCCCATTTTTTCAGATGAGGAAATTGAGACACGGAAGAGTCAAGAAACTTGCCCAAGTTCACACAGACAATAAATGGTGAAAGCAGGATGTAAACCCGATCCAACTTGTCTGATTTTAAAATCTCTGCATTGGATTTTACCCTCGCCTCCTCCCTCATTACCCTAGCCTCCTCCCTCTTTTTTTTTTTTTCTTTTTCTTTTTTTATATCTCTTTGGAGAACCCTCCCACTTCCCAACTCCCTGTCCCTTCTTATCGTGATTTTGTGTGTGTGTGCGTGCCTTTGTGGAGACATGGCTAGAGAGTGCTATGAAAGATCACACTGGGATAAGACTATTCCAAGGATCTAGTGGGAACTGTACCTTTTCTACTTTCCTGTAAGGTTGAGGAGGCAAAATTTACAATGATGAGGATGAAACTGCCCAGTGACCTTGTATCTTAGGGTTTGGATCAGCACCATTGCACCATTGTGGTAGTCAATAGTGCTGTATGCCAAATATTTTGTTTTTCTCTATTCTGGCATGAAGTTAAGATTAAACTTCTTGGATTCTTTATGATTGAATGGGAATATTGTGACTAATTATATTGCCTTTGAATTTTGTACAGAAGCGACATGTGACACTTTCAGGCTGGAGCCTGGAGCCTGTTTTAAGACTTTCCCAAGTATTCTTTTTCCTTCGGCGCAATCACCAGCAACATTCAAGGTGGTAGCTGCTCCATCAGCTTGGGTCGATAAATGATACAAAAAGCAAAGATCCCTGCTAATTTGTAATGGATATGTGGCTTAAGTGAAAACTTTGTTGTTTTAAGCTACTAAGATTTTGGAGTTGTTTGCTACTTATAGCATAACTGAGTCTACCCTGACTAATACAACCATGCTGCAAACTATAGATGATACAAAGCAGTGCCTGGACTTTAATAGCTGCCAACAGACTCTCCCCATGACTATCACCAGTGTGGCGAGAGAGAGGAAGCCAGACGGAGCAGAATTGAAAGAAAGTTGGGGGAGGGAGACAGAGAGAAAGAAAGGTGAGGAAGAGAGTGAGAGAGAGCACAGAACTTTCAGGAAACTACGCCTTTTACTTTGAAGAAACATCAACAGGGAACCACGAGGACTGAGACTGTCAGTATTTACAGTGCTCACTAAGATGACTGGCGGTAGGTACTTGTCAAGTTCATAATATCTTGGATTACCATTTTATGAACAATAGAATCTGTAGGGATGCCTGTTTGGGGAACATTTCACTTGGTTTTAGAATTTACTTTAGTAGTAAAGTTGCTAAGTTGTGTTGGACTCTTGCAACGCCACGGACTGTAGCCTGCCAGGCTCCTCTGTCCATGGGATTCTCCAGGCAAGAATACTGGAGGGGGTTGCCATTTCCTCCTCCAGGGGATCTTCCCGACCTACAAATCGAACCCGGGTCTCCTGCATTGCACCCAGATTCTTTACTGACTGAGCTATAGCTGAAATTAATACAGCTATATTAATAACTGAATGAGGCCAGTTTATTTCCTAGCTTTTTTTCACTCACTAGTTCCAAGTATCTAGGCCTGGGGCTCTCATGATACCAGGATAGGTACTTTTTTTTTTTTTTTTTAATTTACCACATCCTTATGCTTTAAAAAGGAGTGTCAAAACTCATTCACATTCAAATGAGTTTTCACTCTTTAACCTCTTTAAAATAAGTAAATATACCAGCTCAAACTTGAGCTTACTCTGAAGATCTTTGTTTCTTTCATGGAGGGGGCACAGCTCTATGTGTGGGAGTGGGTGGGGATGACTCATTCTGGAAAGCAGCTCTGCAGCCCTCAGTCAGAACAGCCAGACTCCACAGGAGGAAAGAGTGGGAGGGCAGGAGAAGGAGGAAGAAGGCGAGCAGGGCTCACAGTGCAGAAAAACAGCCTGTGCTTACAGGAAGGACTGCAAGGTTACATGCCTCTCCAGGCAATTCCTAATGTTCCTTCTCCTTCTTGCCAGTCATTATCCCGTAACTTATTCCAGGAACCACTTGCCAAGAAGCCAGTGTTTCTGTCTTCACTAGACTGTAAGTTCCTGGAATGTATGCACCCTGTCTTGTTCATCTTTTATTCATCTTACACCCACACTGTGTACTGTGCACGTTGGAGGTTACTAGTAGATGTTTGCTAATGAGTGAGACTTGAGGAGCTGGGACTATCCTGAAAGCTACAACCAATAAACTGACCCAGAGAGAGGAGAATTAAACCTCTGCCCTCTGCCCTCTGCCCTGCTGTAGAGTCCAGGTTGCTAACTTTTTAATTCACACATATTCATTTGCAGCTGCTTTTTCATCTCTTATTTGATTCTACCGCTGTTCCAAAAGTTGCTGTTAAGGGACTCAGCCAACTCTCATTCCAATTCTTTATGTGCAATGTGGGAAGAATGTCTCGAGCCAGCTTCACTGAAGAGGTCAAGGTGAACGCCTAAGTCAGAGGAGGGATGGTAGATGGAATACACCCATTCAGCATCCATCTTTGTGCCCCAGGAGCTGTCACTTGGGAGAGTTTGTTCCTACCAACAGATCACAGGTTAGAAGACACTGGAGGGCCTAGAGGCCACAAAAGGTGTCTTCTAGGACCGTAGAAATACAGTTTGCTATAAGAGTTAAACTACTAAAATCCATACACAATGGATATGATTGTGATACCTGTGTAAGTAAGCCGGGATATCATCCCTAAATACGTGAGACAAAATGCTTGGGATACTTAAGATGCCAATCAAGTGAACTATGAGGAAATTCAGGGAAGCAGATAGTAGGACAGTACTCAGAACCCAGCCAACTGAAAGCACCCTCTTTGAAGAACCCCTCTGAACAGAATGCATCTCTCTGGGGAGCAGGATGGGGAGGGAAAATGATTAGCTTTAAGAGTTAAGGAAGCTTGCACAGGCACTGGACAGTGGCTCTCCTGGTCCCTAACCTTGTGAGAGTGCCTAAAGCTTCTTCAAGGAGACACGATTTTGAAACTGAACTCATATGCCTCATTCCTAAGGAGTGTGCTGATCAGGCCAAAGGGAATGACCAGTCATCTTTATCAGTTGTATTTATTAACAAATAATTAACAAACTGGCATCGTGTTTGCATGTGTGTGCATGCTTGCGTGTGCATGTGTGTGTATATCTGGATGCACACAGGGTTTGTGTGTCAGCTTCTAGGGGTGTGGAATGCCACTCTAATGATGCCAGGAGAATCAGGATTCACAACCTGAAAGGATGGCGATGAGTCTCTGAGGCCAAGGCCATCTGTGGACCTTCTCTGCACCCCTGTGTGTCACACGCTGAGCTGCCCAATTTCAGGTGCAACAGAAGATGCTCCTCAAAGACAATGGCCATCCCTTTGCTTCTTGGCATGACTGTACTTTTATCCAATGTTCTCAAATGTTTTTGACTGTGACAGAAAGCCCCATGGGCCACCCACTCCATCATCTACCATATTAAGATCCATGCTCTCCACAAAAGACATACTGTAACCCTTTCAAGGCTTACAAGCAGACTTTTCTTGCCTCCTGTGAGCTTTAGACACCTCTTAAGGATCACTGTCCCAAACACTAGCCAACTTCTCCTGGAGTTTTATGGCAGGAGGGTAGTCTCTTTTTATTGGCAGTCTGTTCAACTCTGCCAACATATACACTGTGCTTACCACATGCCAGCTGTGTGCAAAACACCTCCAATCCCTTCTAAGCAGGAAGTAACTTTACAACTGCAACAGCTTCCTTTGTTTTGCTCACAAGCCTTGTCAAGAGTCTTGACTCCCTCTGTGATAGCAGAGAAGTCTGAAGGGGCCATACTTAACCAGTGAGCAGACCCTTCACAGGGCACTAGAGAAGAGGGCTTCAGGGAGCTCCTTGGCCCCGAAAATCTCCTGTTCTTGGGATATGCCTGTAATTGTCCAATTATTATGAAGTCATACCTGGACTGGAAAGTAGTGAAGGGGGGGAATGGATTTGCTCCCAAGTAGGAGATGCTACTCAGGGGAAACATCAAAGGGTAGGGCAGAGATCAAGACATTGCGATGGAATGACAAGGCCCACCAAATTCATAGGAAAAAACAAACCACTAGTAGGGAGAGGAGCACAGGAAAGGAAAATAGATGAACAGAAACATCTCCATGGTTTTTCCTACAATCAGTTGTGGTCACAGATATCATATTTTTAAGAAAGAAACCATGTCAGTCACTTACTGGTCATAACAATGATTTTTAACCTCACATCCTTTACCTATTCCTTGTGGAAAAATAACTGAACACAATAAGCTACATTCTTTGCTTGCAGAATTCTTTTCATTTTCCTACTAGACTTTTCAGCCAAAAATATTTGCCCTAAAGCTATTTAGCAAATATCTTAATTGAAGACCCCACAAAAGACTGTTCCAGCCCCCTTTTAATGACAATGCCCATAAGTTGAAATGCTACTAATATATACTCATGTATGCAAACTTGCCTTCAGAAAGATGCAACTTATGATAGCATAGGGCAGCAGAAGTTCAAATTAAAAAAATGAGTACAAAATAAAACAACAAAAACAAGTAATCATTTAATTGTGTGAGTCATCCTAATGATATAATCTCCCAGATACTTTAGCAGCTGACAAAGACAGTGTGGCGTTTAGATTAGCATGGAGAAGGGTAGTGTCATGTCCCTACTTCCAAGAAAGTTGCTGGTTGTGTGGCCTCCTAATTGTCCTTCCTCCTTCTGGCACTTGTCTATGGAAGGGTGGTGGCAGTCTGCTCCTTCTCACCACCGGTCCGTTCAGGGTCAAGGATCCTGCCTGTGGAGGAAGCTGGCCTAGGTGACTGCAGCAGCACACTGTAGGCATAATAAGCAGATATAAGAAACACAACCTCAGTTTCCCACTTATAAAATGGGACTATGCATATTCCCAACTTACTTCACTACAAGATGCTGGAATATTTTAAAATGCCTAGCCAAGGGTTCCACGGAAAGGCATGGCATAAAGTATTACAACTGCCATAATGTGTTAAGAAATGTAAATTACTTCAGGACCCTAAAAGTTTTCATACAGAAGTCCATGCATGAGTTTTATTTTGAGCCTCATCAAAGTGCTTCTTGGTTATTCAGTGTAAAAAGGATCTCCATTTTATAAAATTAAGCTAATACGTGCTCCTAGAGCCTGGTCTAAAAGGTAGTGTTAAAATGAGGCTCTAATATCAGTTACCACCTAATTCTTCAGGTGCATCATCTTTGCCTCTTTGTCCTCCCCTTTCCTTCTGGAAACCTGTAATCCCACAGTGTGTGTGTGCATGTGCGTGTGCGTGTGTGTGTGTGTGTGCGCGTGCGTGCATGCACGTGCACTGGGGGAGCTGGTGGGCTCATGTCTCAGGGAGCACACAGAAGCTGTGCCTGGATTGCAAAATAAGGCTGTGATTTCCTTTGTTCCTGCTGCTGGAGCCTCCTTGGCTGATTAAGTCTGAGGCTTCTCCCAGGTTTTGTTGGTCCATGAATGGAGCCTCTTCAGTGCTCACTGGAGTGCAATACCATTGATATCTTCTGCCTGCCTCCCTTCCTCTCCCAGCCCACTGAGCTGATAGATTAATCCTGCTGCTTACTTGGAAGGCTCACAGGCAGAAATGCAAGCTGAGGTAGAAGACAAGGACTAAGGTTGGAAGGAACCATGGAGACCTTCTTTCTAGAGTCTGAACTTATTTTGCTTAATTGGGCTTGATTGAGGCCCAGAGCAGAGCAATTAGAGGCCTGGCCCAAGTTCCATAGCAGCAGGTTAGGGAGAGCCTTAACCTCCAAGGCTTCCCAGCCTTCTTACCAAAGGCACTTTTCAGAAGGAAGCCTGCAAGAGCGCTAGTGCTCTTGCTATAGAACAATACACTGGATCTAGACACAGAACAATAATACCCCATCTACACACATCCTTCACATTCTCATAGCCAAGTGAGGGATCTGGTGACTAAAATCGTGGATCTTTGTTGGGAGTGATGAAGTGTGGGTCTAGAGTACTGTCTAATAAGAGTCAGAAATCTGCCTTGTGCTAGCTAGTGATTTGTCTGTTTTCCTGTCATATCCCTCAGTCTCACATACATGCCCCAGATCCTTGAGTCTACAGGTTATCTATCCCCAGAGTCCTTGTCAGAGACTGGTTTCTGACAGTTTTCCTCTTTAAAGATAAAACGTTACAGCATTTACTGCTTCCTGACATACTGTATGTTTATCTGTTTGACTGTCTCCTGTCACTAAAATGTACGCATTCTTCGGGCAAGGACTTAATTTTGTTCACAAATATATCCACCTCTAGCACCTGTAATGCTGTCTACATCACAGTAAACACTCAAGAATATTTTTTTGTGGAATGAATGAATAAAGGAATAAACGAAAACTACCTTCCTTTGCACAACACTAGAAGGGAAAAACAAAGTGTACCCTTGGCTAGGATGGGAGTGAACAGCCTTGCACCTTCTTTCTTCCTGGTTCTCAGTCCCTCCCCAAACCCCCTTTCCCACACCATGCCCCCAGAACCCCAATCGCTGTCCCCTGCTTTGTTCCCTTCTCAAAATANACCCTTGGCTAGGATGGGAGTGAACAGCCTTGCACCTTCTTTCTTCCTGGTTCTCAGTCCCTCCCCAAACCCCCTTTCCCACACCATGCCCCCAGAACCCCAATCGCTGTCCCCTGCTTTGTTCCCTTCTCAAAATAATCTGGTTCTTTTCGTTCACAACAGATTACAAACAGCTGATAGCCATTTAAAAGTAAATCCTTCCAGGGAATGTTTTAGAAAAATTCTAACCTTAAGTTGAATGGATGAGTCCCTAATGATGGAATCACAGGTATTGGCCAACAGAGGGGTGACGGGGTAAGAGGTAGTAGGCCTTCATAGAGCCTGGTATAATCCAGCATTTTCACAGCCTTGGGACGCTACTGACCATGAAAATAGAATTCCTGAGAAACTTTGGAATTGATCATTGAACGGTGGTCAGAGAGTAGCCAAATCTTATCTGCAAATAGAGAGTGTCAGGATTTGAGGAAAATTGGTCATTTGTATGGTGGTATTCCCAGTGTAAATGAGCAAAACATTTAAAAATGCAATTTGGCAATATATAGTGAGAGCCAACAAATAATTAAACCATTTAATCCAGATATTTTACTTCTGTGAATTCATTCAAAAAACAGCAAAAATAAGAGAAAAGCTTTATGTGCAAAGAGTATATTGCCACATTGTTTCTAGCAGTTAAGATTTGGGAAGAACCCTAAAGGACGAACAGCAAAGAGGAAAAACACAATGTAAGCTACACAATGAGAGATCTGAGTTGCCCTGCACTCAGGTATGGGTTTGGGATTTGTTGATTCCAAACAGTTAGGATCTATTTACTAGGTGTGAGAACTTGGGTAAATTATTTAATATCTCCAAGCTTCAGTTTCTTTGTCTGTAAAATTCCTTCTCTATAATAACAGTGCCTAATTCATGGAGCTGTAAGGATTAAATGAGATCATTGCAGATAAAGTACTTAGCACATAATTTTCACTTAGCACAAGCACATAGTTATTACTTTATTATTATTATTTCAATAGGTGACATTATATCTTTGTGGAATGAATCAGTGAACCAGAATACCTAAATCTCCCAACATTCTAGATAAATGAATATTACAGAAATCATATTGAAGCCTGAGGCCTCATTATGAGTACACATCTTCTTATTGGTATGGGTTTGGGATTTGTTGATTCCAAACATACAGGACTTGAGGGTATCTTTGCTCAGAGGTTGCCTCACATTTTCACCCCCAATTAACCAAAAATAACTTGGCTTTGAAGAACAGGGCAGATAATCTTTTTCAACTGTTTTGCCAGGGTACATTCTCTGGAGGGAGGAGAATTGTGGGTGGAATGGGGAAAGAAAGAGGTGAAAGGGGTCTAAATAAGGAGACAGCTTCTTCTCTGGCTTTCCAGCTGTTTCTGAACTTGTTTTTAACCACGGAACCCCTCACAAAGATTTTATCCTCTCCCCTTCCCACCTCGTCTTGACTCCCAGCTCAGTTCTCAAATCTGATGTTACTACTGGTCTGTGCAGATCTGGGAGCCCTCAAAGAGCAGGGGATGCCTGATTGGGGAAACTCTGAGAGTCATCATTAATAAGTGCTCTGGAATTGGACCTTGAAAAATAATAACAAATGTATTGGCTCAATCTACACAGCCTTATCCTTTTCCCCACCCCTGGGGCCCTGGCTCCTTTATTTACCTACCGCAGATTAGACTCTAAATCTGGGATTTTTCTCTCTTTAACTGTTCATGGGATAGTAATTTGATCTGCTTGGCTTCTTGTATATTTATTGTTGAAGAAGTGCATGTGTGTGTGTGTGTGTGTGTGTGTGCACATGCGTGTGCATGCTTGTGATTATATGTATAGTAAAGGTTCTAGGGCTGCCCCCTGGTGCTTGTGAATTTATGTCCAAGGACAAGTTGGGGTACACATTTCTTGGGTATAGCTTATAAATATTAAACATTAAATATCTGTTGACATTTGTATAACTGAGTATTTGGACATATTTGTATCAACTTTTATGTTAGCCAAAAAGAACTGCCTGCCAAGAAAAGTATGCTTCCTACTTAAGGAGTTCTAGAATGATATAACACCCCAAATGAATGAAAGAGGAAGTGGTGCTATACAAGGATTGCAATTATACAAGGATTGCATACACTTTCTAGATTATTTAAGAAAGCAGGTGGGATCACATTATGGTTTTCATGGGCCTTTTGTGTGCCCCTTTCTCCACTAAAAGTATTAAAAATGATCATTTATAACTTCTTTGAATATGATAAATTATATTTGTTTTTCTCTTCTGATTTTATGACAAATTAAAACATTTATGCAGGTCCTTAGAAGGGCTGTGGATTCCCTGTGCCTGCCGGGCCTGGTGGATTTCAGCCTGGATCTGGGACCTGGCCGAGAGAAAGGACTGTGGTGAAGGGGGCCAAAGTCCTTCCCACAAAAGCTGCACCACTCAGCCTTCCATTTCCAGTGTCTGAGAGCTTTGGGATTTCTCATGTAAAATCCTTGCTATCAGGAGTAAGGGAGTGCACTGTGGTGGTTTGTGCCATCCATCAGACTTAGAGGTGAATTCCAGCTCTGCCACTTGTGAGTTCTGTGACCTTGGGCAGTCATTTCCTGTCTCTGAGCCTCAGTTTCCTCATCTATAGGATGTGGAAAATAATGCATCCCTCATGGTGTTGTGAGAATTTAAGGAGATGACGAATGTAAAATGCCTTAACCCAGTGTCTGGCACTTTGGGGAGACATGCACTCCATGAACAACTGTTACCATTTGCATTTCTGTTTGGGGGCTGTTGTGCACTATGACTTGTCACCTGGCTCCAAGTGCAATGAAATCATAGGGTAGACATGCATCCAGACGAGTAAGAGTCAGGTGTTCCTAGCAGACAAACCCGCTTGATGCTGAAAGACACATTGACTAGTTCTTTATGGATCCAACAGGCGCGTCCCTGTGTGGAGTGTCTCAACATTTCCTGCTGAACCTATGCCCATCCCTTAGCTCCAGTGTGCCATAGTCTGGTAATTGGCAGCTCAAGTCACCTACGTTAGAGGCTCCAGTCTTCCCAGAACCCACCTAGCCCACCAGCAAGTTTTCATTCTTCAGACTCTTCTTTCTTTTGTTCCTTTCCACTCTCAAATTAAGGTTTTCCACATGGTTCACTGCCCTCTCCAAATCTAAGTTTCTTGTTTTTTCATCCACTTCATTGTTCTAGTTCATCCCTGCCTCCCTCCACATATCTTAAAATTAACAGTTACCCTAAAAAAAATTTATCCTATGCTGCACATAGTCTTCCAAGCAATACTACAAGGTAATGATGATAATCTTCATTTTTACAGATGAGGAAACTGAAGCTCTGAACAGTTAAGTGACTTCACCAAAATCAGCCTAAAAGGATTTGAATCTCTATCTTTCTGATGCTGAAGGCTTACTATGCTTTTCCCATTAGTTAGCTTCATAATTCTTTATCTGCAATTTCCACATCTGAAAAGGAGTTCTAAAAATCACAAAATGTTTTTTCTCAAAACTCTTTCTGTCAAAGCCCTGACATGAACCAGTGAGGGTGGTTATAACATTCACTTATCTCAGTTAGTGAGTTCAATGAACTCCAGACTTCCCTGGTCACTGCTTTTTCCACTATGATGTTCTATTACTTAATGTAATCAAAAAAAAAAAAAAAAGGAAAGCAATAAGCCCCAGACTTGAGTACTCCCCTTACCTAGTAGAAAAACTCGAGTGGCAAGGTTTTTTTTTTTTTTTTGGAGAAACCCTTACCAGCTCGAGTGGCACAGGGCCCCACGGGTCCTAGCAATGACCCTGTAGAGTAAAAGAACACAAGCACATTGGAACTCTGAACTCTAATCCTGCAGCTAAGCCAGAACGATATTCCGTGTGGGCTTATACTGAATTTCCCATCCAGGTCCCAGGAGAGCTGATCCAAACTGGCCTAGCAGCTCTTCCCAAAAAGCAGAACTTGGGCCAGAGCGAAGTAAAATAAATCTCCCATCTTGGCCATCGAAGGGAGAAGATTGAATCCTGCTGCTGACAAAGAGGCTCGCTGGGACAAGAGCAAAACAGCCAGCCAGTGTCCTTTGTTTAGGAAAACAAGCTGTTTGAATTACACATGAGCATCTAGTTAAATATCCCTCAGTAAGATTCCTACCCTGCCCTTTACAACCCCGGGATAGACAGAGGTTTACTGGGTATTCACAGTGGAACGATACATACTCAGGAGACAGGAGATACCAGCTCAGAGGACGAGAGACTAGGACCTGAGACATCTCATCCCGGAGCTTCCCTCTGTGGCAAGTGGTTCACTTCATCTCTTTCTTCCTGAAAACAGTGAGCTGAAACTCAGTCCAAACTATAGCCTCTCCAGGTTTGGGGGCTTTGGAAACCTGACAAGAATGTGACATGGGGAGGGGCTGAGAGGTTTAAATGTGGAGATTACTGGCGGAAAGCAACTGTCCATCTATGAGGCTCAAGAAGGGCTAGTCTTCCTGAGGGAGCTGTCAGAAGTGAATCCCAGTGAGGCTGGTCTACATGCACATGCTCTGACGGTCTTCTCAGGCAGTGTCTGGAAGCCAGGGGAGTCTGCAGAACCTAATTGGGAACAGAGAAAAATAAGTGGGGAGTGACCAGGCAGCCATAAAAGCTCTCAAAGTGACCGCCAACTTCATGTCAGTTCTCCATCCTCATTCAGTAAATGCCTGAGGAGGAACCTTTGGCTTCTCCTAGTTTGGGTGATATCATTTCCATATTTGGACTCTGCCTTAGAAATAATGTGACCCACCCCTCACTAGAACAGGGGAAATAATGCTGTTCAGACTGGAACAAAGTCTAATCTAACATACTCTTGGACTTTGCAAAAGTATACTGCGTACCTTGTCTTTTATTTCTGGGCATTGTCTTAGTCAAGGGTGCAGGGAGATTGGGAGAGGAGATTCGTATGAAAGGATTATTACATTGAGTGTGGGTGCTGGGTTATTCCTTACATGCTTGCAACACTTAATGAAAAAAAGGTACAAAGAACAGTCTGTTATTTCCAACATCTTGAAGCCCACAGACACACACACCTGGATGCCATTGGAGGCAATTGCTAGTGATAGACAAAAGGATATTCACAGTTGGAGAACTGTAGATTTGGAAAGAGCCCTGGACATCATCAAACACTACTCCTTTAAATAAGGGATGAGAACACTGATGTCCAAAGACAGTGAGGAGCATTCTTAAATGACTGAAGAAAAGCATTTCTTCAAAAAACCACATGATTTTTCCACGTGGCCACAGAGGCATCTTGGTATAGTCCAGCCAGTCTGGTACCCCTAGCTACATTTACTTCTTGGTCAAGGGAGGAGGATCCACTCATGCTAAATGTAAAATGTAAAATGAGAAAGCCAGATAAGGCCAAGTTTTGGCAGGGATGTGAGCTCAGAGGACCCTCGTTTGCTGCTGATGAAATATGGATAGTATAGCCATTCTGGAAAGCAATCTGGCTTTACTTGGTCAAATAAATATTTACAAACCTAATGACTCAACAATTTTATCCCCAGACATACTATCCCAATGACGTGCTTACAATATGTCATGGGGGATAAGGCCCAAGGATGCTTGTTCTGGTGCTCTCTGTGGTATCAGGGGCCTGGAGAGAGAGAGTACAGTGGAGGCCCACCCTGGGGTACCAGGCAGCAAAAAGAAGCAACAAAACAGATGAGCACATGGCAACGTGCATGACCTTAAACTGGTACTCCAAGGGGGACAAAGTAAGAAGTAGGATGTGACATACAAATGATCGTACTAAATGAAGCAAGCCAGACCAAGAATCATGAAGCAGGGAAGGGCCTCACAGATTATCTGGTCAGAAACTCCAATCTGGGGTGCTTGAACAGGTGGAGGACAAAGACAAAAACAGTGGCTTTGAAAGCTTTTCTTCAATAACTTTTAAAATTCATTTAACTTTCAACAAACTTCCTAACTGATGATGATGTCAGTTTTTAGCACTGAGAACTCACAAGGATTTGAGACTCAGGTTGACTGTCGACATCACTGAAAAAATATGGGAATGGGGGCCTTGGTAGTGACAACTAAGGGACCCAAGACTGAGGTCAAATTCCACTTTGGAGGCTTGGTAACTGAGATTCTCAGTGAGTTGTGACAAGTTATAGAGAATGATTGAGTGGGCTTTCCAGAAGCTCTTAGAGCCTCTCAGTTCACATAAAACCTCTGAATGAATGACGATGTTGGCGTTTGTGTACTTCAAGATTAGGTTTGAGTAAGTAGCATTTCCCTTTTCCCCATTTTTATTTCGTTCATGGTTGGATGCTGGAGAAGGAACTCGAAACAAAGACAGTACTTGGCCGAAATCTTAGAGTGAGATGCAGACATGTGTGGACTCATTCCCTCTTTAATTTATAGGGATGGAGCAGACAGCAGCCCCAAACCTGAAATCCTGTTTGTCTAAGCAGTCTGCTACGTTAAATGGTACTTAAGATTTAGGAGTTTCCTTTGCCAGTGCTAAACAAGCCACTGAAATAACCTCCACACAAAGTCTTTTGAGAACTGTGCTGTGTATAAATTAACCACACTATCTCACAAAACTGAAGTGTCCACAGCAAGCAGTAACTTCCAATACCAGGAAGATGTCTCTGTGTATATAGGTACTCTGCGTGGGGAGGTTGAAAAACAGGAGAATCTGTGGTTAGACTGCTCTACTTCAGCCCGTCTGGAAAATAATTTCTGCTCACTTGAATGCCCCTGACTGTCAGCAAAGATCAGGTGTTTCATAAAAGCACCTAAAGGCTAACATACATTAAGATGGGGTAACACTGCCATTGATTTCCAAGAATTTCTTAGCGGCTGAATCTTGGTGGCTGGGACAATATGAAGAGGTTTGCTAAGAGAGTGAATCTTTGTTTGTGTTCAAGCACAAAACACACTTCACACAGTTCCTAGAGAAATGTTCCAGAGGAGGCTCTGCCCCTCCTACAATCACCTTATTCCTCTGAGATCTGACCATCCTTGACTCACTTAGATTTCATGCAAACAAATTTTCCAAGGAAAACTTGAAAAAGACTTTTTAAAGTAATCATTCTGTCTTTATGTTCTGAGAAGGAGCAAAGGGATGGGAAGAGCAAATTGGAAGACAAGCTTGTGACTGTTTTTTCTCTAAGGCTGAAGTTATGTTTTTATATTTATTGAGATATTATCCACATACCACAACACTCACCACTTTAAAGTGTACAATTCAGCAATTTTAGTACATTCACAAGGCTGTACAACCACTGCTGCTGCTGCTACTGCGAAGTCGCTTCAGTCGTGTCTGACTCTGTGCGACCCCATAGATGGCGGCCCACCAGGCTCCCCCGTCCAGTGCTATCTAATTCTGGAACATTTCACCACCCTCACTCCCAAGGAAGAAACCCTGTAGCCTTTAGCAGTCACACAGGTCTGCCTCAACATGACTCATTCATTCATTCACTCAGTCATTCAACAAACACTGTGGAGCACTCAGCAAGTTCCAGGCACAGGATAATTTAATCCTACACTTTGCAGCAGAGGCACTCACGGCCCAAAATGCCAAACATTATCTTGGAGAGCCCAGTTTCTTTCAGGATGACAGTGAAGTCTTCAGGTACAAGGCTGTGTAGCTAGAGGTCAGGGAGGGCTGTGAAGGAGGAATTGTGACTGACAGAAGGTATGCAGAGGGGTTACATATTCTGCAGAAAGATTTGCTCTGCTGCTTGGGTTCCTTTTAAACACCCACAGGCTCATGGCTTTTAGGAGTCCCTTGGACTATAAGGAGATCCAACCAGTCCATCCTAAAGGAAATCAGTCCTGAATATTCATTGGAAGAACTGATGTTGAAGCTGAAATTCCACTATTGGCCACCTGATGCGAAGAACTGACTCATTTGAAAAGACCCTGATGCTGGGAAAGATTGAAGGCAGGAGGAGAAGGGGATGACAGAGGATGAGATGGTTGGATGGCATCACGGACTCAATGGACATGAGTTTGGTTAAACTCTGGGAGTTGGTGATGGACAGGGTGACCTGGCATGCTGCAGTCCATGGGGTCGCAAAGAGTTGGACAGGACTGAGTGACTGGACTGCAAGAGGTCCATTGTCCCCAGAGGACACAATGGCTGGGAAACCACACCCTGCACGTTTCCAGACTCATCTGCCTCTTGTCCACATTTCCTGCTTAGTCTGCGTCCAGCTGAAAAACTTCTTTCCATCTTCAACAATTTCCATTTTATTTTCTCTCAATTTTCTCTCATGTCTTTTCCCCATTGTTTCTGCCTATAAATCTGCTTTGCTATCATCATCTTTTCTTTTTCTTCTCACTTCTCTTCTTTTTTACTGGTCTTTCCCCTCACATCTAAGGTATCCAGCAGGCTTGGCTAGGAGAATTGCCGTAGAAGGTAATGTTTAGAGGTAAGAAAGAAATCATGTCTCATTATACACGTTCACCTTTAGAAAAAGTGTGACCTTGTTGGCCTCTCCTCTCCTGCAATGCCATCATTTACACTATCAGTATAAAATAATATACATTAAGCTGTTACTGTGAACCAGACACTATACTAAACTCTGCAGGATTTATCTTATTTAATTCTCACAATAATCCAATAAGCTTGGTGCTGTTATGAGCTCTGCTTTACAGATTGGAAACCTCAGCCTTGGAGTGGTTAAATCACTTGTTTAATATCACTAGCTAGTAAATAGTGAAAAGTCACCCAAAGTCAGCACTGTTTGACTGCAGAGCCAAGTTGTGACTTTATAATGCCTTATTTACTTTCTGGGTTTCTCTCTCTCCTCTAGCCCACCTCCCACTTAAGCTAGCTCCCTCTCTTCTTGAAGTGAACTTGCTTTACAATTGGCCTCTTGCCAGCTTTAGTGAGCTAGAGGATCCTTGGCATGGGCTCAGCTCTGAGCTCCATGAAGCATTGTAACTGCTGGTACTAGGGCAATAAAACCTTAACGGTCTCCAGAAAAGACGGCTGTAAATTCTTCTGAAGCCCCACTTTGGGTGTAAAGGTTCACGCCTTTCTTCCCCCTCCTTCTCTTTTCCCTTCACCCCACCCCCGTGAATTCCCCCGGGTTTCATGAAAGGGGCCATGCATGAAAACAAGGCACAGAAATCCCAGAAGCCTCCAGCTGCAGCCAGGATTGTGTTTTGTCTAAGGAACATTCTTTTAAAAAAAACCCAAAACTTCCAGAATTGATGTTGTTCAGCATCACAGACATATAGCTTATGCTTTGGGGAGCAATATAGAGAAAGAAAAGAAGTGGCAGAAGGAAACAGCCAAGGAGAACAACAGAAGGGAAACAAAGAATAATCCTAAGCATGTAAGGATGCCCAGAAGAAAACTTTGAAAACAACATCCAGTGGATTCTGAGATTTTTCTTCCTCTCTTGATTATTTTAATATTGTTACCTGGACCCTGACACTCCAGCTGTGGTTTCTCTGAAAAATTCATTTGGCTGTTTGGAACTGACTTGGGAAATAAATATCAGCAAAGGGCTGAGAGGGAATAAAAACTCATTTTTTCTTTCAGGGAGCAAGAGAACAGATTCCAGGAGCACCTAGGGGCTGATGCATGAAAAATAACAACAGGGTCCCCCTTTTTGACTCTTCTTTATACCTCAGCCTAATAACTGACTAGCTCACATTTAGAGACAGTGTGAAGGTGGGACAGTGACCTGGGAAAGTGGCCACAGGACAGATATGTGACCTGGAAGCATGTGACCTAAGTCCCAGCCCCCACACCAACCAAGCTGCCCTAACTTCTCTTCCCCGAGGAGGAGTGGGAGCTGAAGGGCTGAAGGGCTGCGCTCAGACAGGATGTGGTGCAGGTCAAGGATGGATGAAAGCAAGGGGCCCTGGTGAACTCAATACAAAAGGTGTTATGTGTCACGTGTGATAAAACACGAGATGCATCTGTCTAAATCCTGCTCCTCTCCTAGTTTCTAAACCCCTGTGCCTTTCACAGGAAATTAAATCTGTGTTTGTCAGATTCCTTTACCCTTACCTCATTGAAGGGAGGGTAGGCTGGAGTTGGCTTACGTACCAGAAACTGCTAGGATTTGTTTCTTTAATGAACTTCTAGTGTTTTTTCTGATCAAGATTGAAGTCCAGTGGCAGGGCCAGGAGCAGCCAGGCTGATCCTTCAATGGTCAGCTCCACAAGGACATGACCACCACTGAAGTGTGTGTACATGGTGTGTGCATGCGTGCGTGTATGTATGTATGTGTGCATGCGTGCATGTATGTGTGTGTAAAGGTGAGGGGTTCGGAGTGGATAATTTGCATTCTGCCTGTTTGCTGAACTCCACATCTCAAATTTAAGTCAAATGTTTAATAAAAACTTTGGGAGTTGCTTTGTTTTCTTTTCTTCAGATGTCATTTTGGAAAGAATGCACACATTTTTTCTATTTTCTTCTGTTTTTCTTCAAAGGCTCCTGGAGGGCAGGAATTGTGTCTTATGATTTCTTTCTCTCAGAGTCTAGCAGAGTCCCTGGGACCTAATAGGTGTTCAGTTATTGTTTGTGGAACCGAAGGAGCAGAAATCTTTAACAGTGCATTTTAACTACCCCTTTGGGCTCCTACTTGTGCCTGCTTTTCCTTCTTTTGCCTCTTGTAGATCGGAATATGTGGCTTCTCTCCGAAACACCTGGACTGCTCTCTCTTTTCTCTTTTTTTGGATACCTTTAAAAAACTACCTTTATACAGATGGCTTCCAAATGCCTTTGTTTCCACCCCTTCAGGCTGCCTTTCCCCCATCTCCCCTTCTGGCTGTTGGGAATCTGACGGTAAGAGAAGGGAAGCACTGGGGAGAAGATACTCCCCTGGCATCTCAAAGCAGCACGGCTGAGACCACCCCTCCAGGCCCCTGTTCCTGGCAGAGCTGCCCTCTCTGCATACGTCTAGGGTAAGAGCCTCAGACTTCCCTGCTGCTCTAATCTGGCAGCAGAGTGGGGCAGTGCAGTCTGCTGAAGTCCCAGGGTACAGGGGGGTTGGAGGCACTGCTGGGTCTTAGAATCTAGGGAGGGGCTGGGAGCATGGAGGAGGGAAGGCCATCTAAGGTTGTGAGGTCTGGGCCAGCAATCTGTAAGCCACGGTGTTGTATGAGTAGTTATGGTTCCTGGTGAAATCTCATCCTTTGGTTGGAGTCTCTCTACGTTGCCTTTCCTTCCAATGCCAAACACCACTGCATGAGCCATCTTTATCTGTGTCCTATACAGAGAGTTGAGTCCAACTTCTTTCTTTACCACAAACTGCTTGACCCTAAGAACCTTCTGATTGCTTGTCAAGGCTCCAGCCCTTCACTCACCCATGGTTCTCCACCTTTAGTGTGGTTCAGAATCAATCAGAGGGCTTGTTAACACACAGGGTGCTGAATCCCACCCCTAGAGCTTCTGCTTAGGAGTTCTGGGATGGGGCTGGGCATTTCACATTTCTAAGAAGTTCTCAGGGAGGCTGATACATACTATTCGTGGGACCAAGTCAGACAACAGGCCCTGTGATCCATTCTTCATAAACCTCTCATCCCTGCTTTCTTTCAGTCAATATATGTGTTACTGTTTACTGGGCCTGCTTTCCGCTTAGCTTTTATCTCATTTAATCCTCACAACAACTATATGAGGTAGCTCCCACTAATGTTCCCATTTTAAATAGAAAGAAACTGAGGCACACAGCTTAAATGTCTTATCTAAGGTAAGTGGTGCAGTTGTTTCAAAGCTGGGCAGTTTTGACTCTGAAGTTTGTGTGTTTAATCACCCTGCCATACTGCCTTAATGGTATGAGGATTTTTTTTTCTCTTCACATGGATGTCTTCATTTTCTACCTTAAAACATGGAGCTCTGCAAACAAGGTGCCCTTTCATTCTGAACCCACCCCCTCCCCCAATTTCTCATTGCTGCTGGCTAAGTACAGCAGGAGAAAACACACATTTAATCTCCATTAAGGCCTTCAGACTTTTGGGAGAGGAAGTCTAGTCTGACTTGGGAATGAAGCCTGAAGTGCTGAGATTTTTAAAGAAAGGTAGTTTTATTGCTTCCAATAACATATGGCTATGCAAATGAATGTCTAACTGGAACACTTGTCCAATAATTTCTTTTAGCCTTTTATAGTAAATAAATATGGCTTATTTGCATACAAACAAAAGATTGAGGTCTGTATTAAAGATCTAGGGCTGATTATTTGAGTGCTGGTTAAAAAATAAGTAGGGTTTCCCTGGTGGCTTAGGTGGTAAAGAAGCTACCTGTGATGTAGGAGACCTGGGTTTGATCCCTGACTCTGGAAGATCCCCTGGAAAAGAGAATGGCTACCCACTCCAGTAGTCTTGCCTAGAGAATTCCATGGACAGAGGAGCTTGCATCTGATTTTTAGAAGCTCAGTGTGGATTAAGAACCCATGTTTGGGAGCATGCCATCTTTAAGATGGGGCTTCCCAAGTGGCTCAGTGGTAAAGAATCTGCCTGCCAATTCAGGAGATGCAGGTTCAATCCCTGGGTTGGAAAGATCCCCTGGAGAAGGAAATGGCAACGCACTCCAGTATTCTTGCCTGGGAAATCCCATGGGCAAAGGAGGCAAAGTAAGCAGGCTACAGTCTATAGGGTTGCAAAAGAGTTGGACATGACTTAGCGACTAAACAACAACCACCTTAAGATCATTTCATCAAATGGACTGCTTTCCTTTGCATGTAGATTCAGGTCTGGATCTCTCAGGAGAGCTCTCTGGTAAAATCCACAAACATAGAACTGTTACATGAAGGCAAAATGTGATGTCTACCAACAGATAGGAGGCCAGGATTTGCTTTTAAATAAAAACAGGCCAGATATTGATATCTTGGTGCTTTGCCCCAGTCCCCATACTTACTGGGAGTTTGTATAAATTATATAATTTTCCAGAGATTCACTGTGTCTGGAGAGGATGAGGGAATCTGCAACATATATAACCTCAAGTTTTATTTTGTTATTTTTTTCCTTGCCATTTAATTTCCTGCCCATACAATTCTAATGTGCCATGCTTTGAGAACCATTCTGGGTAGTGGAGAGAGCCTGGAGCCAGGAGGTGGAGGTGGCTCTCGGATACTTCAGTGGCTCAATTCTTATTTGTACATTGGACTCACTTGCAACTTTATTGAAAGTACGACAAAAACAAAAAACATACTCTACACAAGATCTGATTCAAGCAGAATCTTTAAGATTGGACCTGAACATCAGCAATAAAGTGAAAATATTAGTCACTCAGTCATGTCCAACTCTTTGTAACCCCATGGACTGTAGATGACAAATGAACAAAACACACAAAACAAAGAACTCCTTGGGTGAGTCTAACATGGGGGCCATTGGTGAAAACCACGAAAACAATCTGATTTGGAGCAACACACTCAGGGGGTATAGTTAGCTGAGAAGTAGAGAGCAGGGTATGTTGAGTATATGAGTGGATAGGTGTGTGTCTTCTCCACATTAGAATTAACTCCTGTGATGGAAGACCCTGACTTGGGAACTTAGGAAACAGGTGCTGTCCCGCTAGGCCACCGCAGTCCTTCCTACACCAGCTTCATTCATTCTTTCCCCATCCAGGGCTGTCCTGGGGGACCGGCCTCAGGGGCTCTGGACAGGGCCCTGCCCTCACTTGTGCTGGCCTTGCAGGCGCTTTGCCCTCTCTCCTGACCTGCTCTCCGGCTGCTCAGATCTGGCAGCCACACAAACCCCTGCAACTGGGCAGTTTCTGAATGATATTCCTTCAGCTTCAGTTCAGGGGCTCTGGCTTTTCTGTTTATTTTCTCTTTTTCTTTCTTATTTAAGAAGCTCAAGAGAACTTACAAGCAGACCCTTGAAAGCTAAGGATTTCTAATCACATAAAGGTGTCTCTGCAGGGCCTGGGCTGAAGAGGGTTTGTTTGGGGGCTTTCATCTTTCTGTGTATCCCCTTCCTTCTTCAAACGATCTTTCTGGGCTCTTACCCATCCAGCTCTTTGCTGGACGCCCACCCCCATCACCTCCACGTTTGGGGCCCAGAGGGTAAAGGAGCATGGAGGGGTGGCTGAGGGCCTGAGGGGGAAGGGAGGAAGCCGGCGGCCCCCATGCTGGGCCCAAGGAGACTCTGTGAGAAAGCCCTTCTCCATCTGCAGCCCAGCCCGGTGGGAGTCAATTAATTCTGAATAACCTAAACCGACAGAGGTATTTGCATTCACAACCTGACTGATGACCGTATAAAATTGATTTATGAATTAAAGTGCTTCCCCTCCCTTTATCCTGATTCAGGCTATAATTGATTATACGTGCTGCAGCGAAATTAAATAAAAGAAAATTAAAAAGAATAGAAAAAGGAAAGTGAAAAAAAGAGAGGCCCCTTGCTTGGCGGTCCAGCATTCTCAGGGCTCCCCAGGATTAGCCATTCTATTCATCACTTATCATTTTTTATTTAAAAAGTTACTTCCCCCTTTATCTCCACCCTACCCGCCCCCCCCCCCCCCCCCCCCCCCCCCCCCCCCCCCCCCCCCCCCCCCCCCCCCCCTCCCCCCCCCCTCCCTCACCCCCCTCTCCATCACCACCACCTCCCCCCCCCCCCCCCCCCCATCACCCC
>SJYV01038756.1:1379941-1394536 GCA_006410875.1 Neotragus pygmaeus | reverse complement strand
AGCCCCCACCCCCACCTCTCCCACTGTGGCCTTCTCCTCTCTGGCCTCTGCCCAGTTGCTGATCCTTTGGGGTAAGCGAGCCAGCTTTCTTCATGTTCCCTGGACAGAGAGAGAAATTAGGTGGGCCAGGGCTTCTCCCAGGTAGCAGAGCCCCCACAAAAATTTGAGGAATAAGTGAAGGTGTCTTCCATCTCTGCCTCTTTCTTCTGTGTATTTCTCATTTTATCCCTTTTCTGACTGCTACTCATCCCACATGCATGCGATCAAATCATAAATATATTCTCAGTAAGGAAGCCATTAATGTTAAATTTTTTAAAGGCTCATTCCTCTCAGCAGAAATTTACTGATGAATAAAATGTTTAGATAAAGGACATACCTCTAATTCTTAAACTTCAAGCTCCTACCTCAGGAACAACTGTTCTCTTGGTGGGAAGAGAGTCTGGAGTAGGTGAGCAGGGCAGCTGAATTCCAGTCACCTACATAGCATGAGAACCGGCTTTAGAAACAGCTGGACCCAGACTCTGAAACTTACTAGTCACCTGTCCTTGTGTGAGTCACTGAACTTTTCTTGCTTTCATTATTTAAGATAGAGATACCTCCCTAAAGAGAGGTAATGCAGGTAAATCTGCTTGAAGTACGTCTCAGCAAACATGAAAGACACTGTGCAAATGTTACAGACCACTTCTTTGCTTATTCTGTTTATGAAGCAAGGCAGTGCCAACTCAAGAGTTTTCTGATAGGATAATCAATGGTTTTCTCCCCATTCAAACCCAGTGTTGCCATTTGAATGACAGAGAGCTGTTTCTCATTGCCAAACCAGATCTTGAGAGCAGACTGACTTCTTTATGTCCATATCCACAGAGATCCTGGCACACAAAATACATCATGATTAAACCATCTCACTCAACTTGCCCTCCCTGCTTCTTCATCTTTTGTCTTCCTCCTTCTTCCTCAGGACTGCCAAGATTCCATGCCCAGTTTCTGCTACTGTTGCAAAAAGCCCCCTTCCTCCTGCCCTCCATTCACTGCCTTTGATGCAGGTGATGCTAGTGGTAAAGAACCTGAATGCCAAAGCAGGAGACGTAAGAGCTGCAGGCTCAATCCTCGTATCTGGAAGATTCCCTGGAGGAGGGCATGGCAACCCACTCCAGTGTTCTTGCCTGGAGAATCCCAAGGACACAGGAGCCTCGTAGGGTACGGTCCGTGGGGTCACAGAGTCAGACGTGCCTGAAGGGACTTGCATACACGTACCCATGCCTCTCCTCCGGTGCTAAGGTGCACTTTTCTGGGTACTCTCATGTTAAGTGCCATCAGCCACATTTCACAGAAAGTTAAACAAAGTAGAGAGAGGCTGTTTGGGCCTGGCTGGAAGAAGTACACTGTGCTGACACCCAGCATGTAACCATTTCTGAACGACAGCAGAGTAAGAACTCCAAAGGCAGCGGACTCTGAAGAATCACGCCAAGAAAACTGAAAATGGACTCCCTTCAGGGAACGTTCGAGAGGTGAGTTACGTGATGAGAAAGTTTCCAGGAGATGTTCAGGAAGCTCTACGTGAGGAGCTAGCCTAGAGAGGAAGCTGTTTAAGGGGTCTGGAGCCTTCATTACCCCATCTCAGGAGAGCCTCGGTGCCTCGCCTTGAGATGGGGCCAGGTGTCTCGAAGCCTCAGGTATCTACTCTACTCCTGGCGATCTGAGCAGTCCCTTGTTGAAAGTGCTTAAGCTGTTTTCAGCCCTTTACTTCTTGGAATGAGTGGGGTGACTAGAGAGCCTGGAAGCAGGTTGTGAGTGATCCTGTGAGTGCTGAGGGTGGCGCTGTGGTGAGCACAAAGCACCAGGAGGTGGCGGAAAGGAAGTGGCCCAGAGAGGAGCCTGAGAAGATAGACCACCTCTACAGCTTTGCTGGGGAAGCCCCCACATTCTTGGGAAAAAAACCTCAAATGCATTTTAAGTGTATGTAGAGGTCAAGAGGACAACATAGGAGCACAGGGGAGGAACTGATGGAAGAAATCTAAAGTGGATGGTTCTGACTGGATCTGAGTCCCCCTAAAACTGAGTTCCCCTGCCGAGTTTATAATGAACCTCTCTACCTAAAACTTTATTACCTTTCTTGCCTCACCCCTGTTACTCTCAGGAATATCTGTGACTATCAAAGAAAAGAGAAGATTAAAATCAAGCAGGACCCTATGGTGTTCTCCCAGGTACAAAAGCCCTTCTGTATGCCCATTTCTTGCTGGCAAAAAAAAAAAAAAAGAAGAAGAATTTATTTAGTTAGTCTCCTAGGCCTTCGCTGAGTTCCAAAGAGCAGACTGATGCACTTAACTAGTTAGTAAAGTGAGAGAATGCAGAAACAAAGGAAAAGCTGTCAAACAAAAAAAGTAATGACAGCTTAAAAAACAGTCCTAGTTCCTCCTCCAGGAACATCGATAACAATCTGACACATGTCTTTNTTCCAAAGAGCAGACTGATGCACTTAACTAGTTAGTAAAGTGAGAGAATGCAGAAACAAAGGAAAAGCTGTCAAACAAAAAAAGTAATGACAGCTTAAAAAACAGTCCTAGTTCCTCCTCCAGGAACATCGATAACAATCTGACACATGTCTTTAAGTTGTTCTGCAGAAACTAAGACCCCCAGCCAGGTGGAGGATGGTGACCACATGCTGACCACAAGCACATAGACCCCAAGCTGGTTGGCACCAAAAGGTAGGTGGTTAAGAATCCTGAAATATCATCCTATTACCTCACCACCAACCAAGAAGATGATAGTCACGTCCCCTGAAACCTTTACTCCAAATATTGTCTTTAAAAACCCTTCTCTGAAAGACACTGGGGAATTCCGGTCCTTTGAGCATGACTGCCTGTTCCCGTTGCTTGGCGCAGTAAATGCTCTGCTTTCCTCCGTGACCATGGGTGTCAGTAGATCAGTTTTGCTATGTAGAGTAGGTGAGCAGACCCAGGTTCGGTTTGGTAACATAAGAATCTCTTTTTTAAGCAAAACAAAGGACTCCCCTGGGGGCCTAGTAGCTAAGACTCTGTGCTCCCAATGCAGGGGGCCCGGTTTTGATCCCTGGTCAGGGAATTAGATCCCACATGGCACAACTAAAAAGAAAAAAGATCCCACATGCTGCAACTTAAGATCCTGCATGCCGCAATGAAGACCTGGCACAGCCAAATAAATAAATAAATAGGACTGGATGATTATTTTTCTAAGGATGAAGCAGGTTTTAAAAACACACAGGTGGGCAAGTGTTAAGGATGGGTTGTAATTGCAGCATCTAGCTAGTTGGGAATTGGGTTCAGAAGATCAAAGTGGTCTGTTTGTGGCATGTGGCTGGAAACGGCATCTCCAGATGACTTCTCAGACAGAAATCCAAGTTCCAAGGATCAGAGGCTGAGATGGCATAGGTTCCTTTGGGTCAGCTGAGACTGTTTCTCCTCCACAATGGTGATACCTTAGACCTCATCTTGCCTTGGGCTGGAAATTAGCCATCTGGCTATTTGGACATAACTATGACCTTAACCTCTGCCACACTGAGCTTGGAGGACCAAGAGCAGTTGTGAGCAGTCAGTTCCCAGAGGCTAGGAGCCAGCCAGTCCATGAGCCAGATAGGGGAGTGTGGGGATATAGAATTCTGAGAGGCTTGCTTTTGAAGTTGTTGATGTTTAGTTGCTAAGTCATGTCTGACTCTTTGAAAACCTATAGACTGTAGCCCACCAGGCTCCTCTGTCCAGGCAAGAATATTGCAGTGGGTTGCCATTTCCTTATTGAGGGGTCTTCCTAACACAGAGATCAAACCCATGTCTCCTACATTGCATGTGATCTCTGGCACTGCAGGTGGATTCTTTACCAATGAGCCACCAGGGAAGATCTGAAGTTGTTGCTTACAACAGCTTGGATGATGTTGCTTCAGATACTTGCTTTGAAGATGTTGCTTTAGCATCTTTTAAACAACAAATATATCTTTCAGGTGGTGAATGTGGTACATCCAAACAGAGGAATATTATTTGGTGATAAAAAGCCAAGGCAAGAAAAGACATAAAGGAACATTAAATGAATATTGTTCATTGAAAGAAGTCAATCTGAAGATACTATATACTGTACAATTCCAACCATATTACATTCTGGAAAAGGCGAAACTATGGAGAGTAAAAATATCAGTGATATAGGGGTTAGAGGAGAGGGAGGGAGGGAGGGATGAACAGGGGGAGCACAGGGGATTTCTCAGACAGTGAAACTATTATGTTTGATACTGTAATAGTGGATGCTTTTCATTATACATTAGTCAAAACCCATAGGATGTATAAACTCCTAACATATAATACACTGTGTGTGCACGTGTGCTCAGTTGTGTCTTACTCTAGCCCACCAGGCTCCTCTGTCCGTGGGGTTTCCCAGGCAAGAATACTGGAGTGGGTTGCAGTTTCCTCCTCTAGGGAAATCTTCCTGACCCAGGGATCAAACCCACATCTCTTGCACTGGCAGGTGGATTCTTTACACTGAGTCACCTGGGAATTCCCAATATATATTATGCACTTTAGTTAAAAAATAAGTATAAATATTGGCTCATAGGTTGCAAGAAATGTACCTCACCAATACTAGATGTTAATGATAGGAGAAACTGGGGGAAGGAGGTAAGGGAATGGGGGAGAAGAGAGAGTATAGGTGAACTCGTTGTACTTTTCATTCAGCATTTCTGTAGACCTAAAACTGTTCAAAAAATAAAGCCAATTAGAGGGAGAGAGATATTTTTCTGTCAAAACTGAGTTTTAGTGCTTGTTACAAAGATCCTACACGAATGCCAATTTTTTTTAATCAGTCTTAATGACAGGTGGAAATGACTTCTGAAGACAAAAAAACAATTTCCGAATATACAGAAAAAGATAGGGGCTGTCATTACCCTGGTGGCAAGGTGCTGGTGGCAAGCTCAGAACAATCCACATGGTGTGATTCTGCCCTCCCAAGCAGAGTTTGATCCTCCTTAAACAATGATTTCCTTGGAGCTTTCAAAGATAACGAGAATGAAAGGTCAAAATTCATACTTATGGTAAAGAGGGCAATCTGCAGAGAATGGACAAAGAGTTGTTGAAACCACAAAAATGAGATCCTGGAATCAGTTGTGTCATAATAACCCAGTCAAACATTCCTAGCAAGTCACTCAGCCACATCAATGCTTTTCTTTGAACATCTTCGTCTCTGCTGTCTCATGGGTTGGCTTTCCATTCTCAGTGCAAATGTTTCTCCTGGACTCTCCTCTACAAACGTTACAGAAAATGTCTCCTCTTTTGTTTAGAGAAAATCCAGTCTCACTTCTGGTCTCTAACTTCAACATCTTCCAATACCCTCCCTTCAGAGTCTTCCTCTGGTCCCACCACCACAGAGGCACCCAAGCTGGACTCCAGCTCTGTCTGCTACTGCCTGGGCTCCTGTCCTCAACTAAGATTATCTTTCTATTTGCCAGAATCTAGCATAGTCCAGACCACTGTTTTTGCTCTTCTCACTATGATACTTCGTCTTCATGGCCCAGTTTCCCAATCAATTCAAGGCTCAGGAACCATACTTCAGGGAAATTATTTATATATAGCACTCTCCCTAATTCAGCTCAACAAACTGTCTGACCTATAAAATCAGGCTGTGCAGAATCTGCAAAGAAAAAGAATAGTCATTTTCCTTGGAACTTGATTCTGAAGCTGTGTCCCAGTTAAATAAATAGAGAACCATCTCAAGCCAAGTTAATAAACAAAAGCTTGGTGATGAGTTGCTGTCTATAAATGTAAATGCCAAAAAAATTCAAAGAAAGGAATAGATACCTTTGAGAAAGGCTTGTCAGTGAAGATTTTTGGAAGAAACTAGTGTGTAAGATCTAATAGAAAGCTTGTTTGATTTAGTGTACTCAATTTCTTTGGGTCAGCAAAGAGATGAAAAACAATCATGGTTTGAGTCTTCAGGAGAAGATATGATAAAATAATAAAACTAACCCAGAAAACACACAAAGAAAAAGTAAGATAACAGCAAAAAATTTCATCAAGCATATATTTTTTTCAGTTGAGTTACTTAGGATTCTTTTCCCACTTTATCTGATCATGAAGTTTAAACTAGGCGATTTCAGAACACCTCTTATATTATCCTTTCCTTCTCCTTTATTTTGCTTTAATTTCTGCTGGTGTTGGAATAGGAAATTAACAAGATAAAAACAAACATAAGGGCCAAATGTAAAGTTGCCAAACATAATTGTGGGAGTCTTAAATAAGTTTAAATAGTACAGAGTTCAGGGCTGACTTGGAGAAGGAGCCAGGGAAGGAAAAAGGAAGAACCATATTGACTATGTTTTAAAAGATAAGTCACTTTCAACTATGCAAATGAGCAGGCCATCAGAAAATCTGATACCTCTAGGCCCAAAAGCCTGTTCTTTACATCGTGTCTCCTTTGGTGCCCTGTATGTAAGATTAGGGGTGGGATGATTTGAGAGAATAGCACTGAAACCTGTACATTACCATATATAAAACAGATGACCAGTGCAAGTTCCATGCATGAAGCAGGGTACCCAAAGCCAGTGCTCTGGGACAACCCAGAGGGACAGGGTGGGAAGGGAGGTGGGGAGTGGTTCAGGGTGGGGGCGACACATGTATATTTGTGGCTGAATCATTTTGATATATGGCAGAAGCCATCACAATATTGTAATTATCCTCCAATTAAAATAAATAAATAAATTAAAAAAAAAAGAAAACCTGCTATCTGGCCACAAGCTTTAAAGGCTGAGAAACATCCTTCATACGTCAACATATATATCTGATTAAAGAGTGGCTTAAGGGGATAAACCAACATCACTAGAAATAGGGGCTTATTCATTACAAGGAATCTCTTCCAACCTTGAAGCCATGTTCCAGAACTGTGGAAGAGTGGGTTGATCAGTCTCTTAAGCATCCCTGGTGGCCCCTACAAGAGTCCTTGTGCCACATGGAGGCTCTCTGCTTGATTTAGATGCCCTCACCATGTAATAGCCTTTGCTGGCTGAGCTACACATTGGTAGATAAAGGGAAAAAGAAAGGCTCCCTGTTGTAATTCTCCAAGGCTATGCTTTTGGTGGAGAAAAACAGCAGCTTGTTTGAGAATTCTGCCTTCCTGACCATCTGGAGAGGAATTTTCTGCCACCGCCTCATTGGATTTTGCTTGTTTACTTTCATGAAACTGAAGAGTGGGGACACACAATCTCTTTGCTGCCTAAATGACATCTCTTCCCTGGTCCTTCCAGCTCTCAGCATCTGAGTCCCTAGATAGTGTTTCCAAGGATAACCTCAGTTTCCAAGGCTCTCAGTTTCCCACAGTGACCTTAGAGAGGAAGACCCTTCACATCATTTCAATCCTTAGTCTTTTTCTAAAAAAGACACATTTCAGTTCTCCAAAATGACTTTTTCTCAAAGCACAGGTCTTTGCTTATCTGGATTCCTAGAGATATTCCCCAGGAGTTCAGGGGAAAATCTTCTATAAAATGATGCTGGACAACAAAGCAGAAACCTGGAGAGAAAGAGTCTGTACTACTGCATGGAAGAAACTCATCTCTGCAGAAGGTCATGAAAGATTTGAGGTGAAGTGCAATTTTAGAGAAAAGCCCTATGCTGAGAAAAATGTGCGGAAAATTTATCAAAAAGCCAAAATCAATTTGAAAACTTTTTCGTGTGTGAAAAGCTGAATGCTTATGCAAATATTAATTGTGAAATGAAAAACAAATACAGACAAGCAAGGCCAATAATACAAGAAAAGCAAAGCAAAATCAAAGTTGTAAATCTGTAGGTACCTGATAAGGGGCTTCCCAAGGGGCACAATGGTAAAGAATGTGCCTGCCAATGCAGGAGAGACTCAAGAGACACAGCTTCTATCCTTGGGTCGGGCAGAGCCCCTAAAGTAGGAAATGGCAACTCACTCCAATATTCTTGCCTGGAAAATTTCATGGACAGCGAAGCCTGATGGGCTACAATTCATGGGGTCACAAAGAGCTGGACATGACTGAGAGACCGCACACACACAGGTACCTGATAAATAATTCTGGTTTTGAAAAACAAGTTGGAATTCTAAAAAAAGTTATTTCAATGTTTCCAACTTCATGTGCTATTCATAGCAGAGGTAGTTGCTTTTATTTTGACTATTTTTACTATTAAAAACTAGATTCTAGAAAGGTAAAAATCCTTGGGAGATAATTTACCGCAGGTCTGTGGTGAATCATTCTTGAAGATGTGATAATGGTGTATTTTTCCCCCTATTTTCTATTTGGGCTAAACAGTTTTAGCACAGAAACATTATCATTAATAGAAGGAAAAAATAAATGTCTCCTCTTAAACAAACAAACAAACATGAGGCCGTGCACATAAATAAGATCTGTTGTAAAAATAAAAATTTGATTTCAAACTCTGAGGATGAAGTTGTAAAAAGTTGGCCACTTTTGATTCTGAAGTGGGTCTTTGTAGCTGTTTTCTGAATCCCTAGAATAAAGAAAGTTGATTTGCGATGGAATCTCCAGAGTCTGCAGTCATACATTACAATATGTTGTAAATCCAGAGGGTACAATATAGATTTCACAGGGGGCCCTGAGGTTAATTGAAATTCCATCTGTTTCTTCTCTGTGGCAAACTTAGTATCCTGGGATATTAGCTCAGGATAAGATAGGGGATTTATAACTTTTTTATTTTTAGGCTAAAGTAGAAGTTTGTCTAAATCTGCTCCTCCCTATGTCCTACCTCCTAACTTCACATTAAAAGAAGTTTACAAGACAGCCTTTATTTCCCCCACAGCTGCCCCCGAAGTACCCCCCCCCCCTTTTTGCCAGTGCATGCCGGGCAATGCCATGTATTCTTAGACTCCCAATGGCCCCCATTACTGTCAATTAGTTACGGAATGCTACAGGGATTCATGCCTGACAGCTCGGGCAAAGGCAGGAGAAATGGGCTCAGTAGGGAGCGAGGGGCCTGATTCTTTTTTGTGCACAAGAAATACCTTTCTCAGCAAGGCTTTTAATGGCCTTCCCTTCTTTCTTTCCTTCTGCCCAAGNCAATTAGTTACGGAATGCTACAGGGATTCATGCCTGACAGCTCGGGCAAAGGCAGGAGAAATGGGCTCAGTAGGGAGCGAGGGGCCTGATTCTTTTTTGTGCACAAGAAATACCTTTCTCAGCAAGGCTTTTAATGGCCTTCCCTTCTTTCTTTCCTTCTGCCCAAGCACTGCGCCCCCCAGGATCCCAACACACATCATGTACATATAGGATCCTATGTTCACACCCAATGTGTTTGTGTGACTGTTGCAAAGGACTGTGAGAACTCTCAGAGCAGAAGGCTCTGACATTTTCTTACAATCTATGAAAATTACTGAGCTTTAAAATTCTGACTTATATCTTTGCTATAATCTGATTCCTAACTTCCTTTCTTCAGAAGGTTTCTTGTTACTAAAAGCCTCTTTCTGATTAGTATCTTTTCCTCCCTCTGAAGAAGAAATGTACTCTCTGGTCTCAGAACGTGGGTGGGAGCCCACTGCACCATGATGGCTGTGGCTGGCATCTCCTACCACGTCTATGTCTTTTTGACTTCCGTCTCTACTTCTTGCCTTCCTCTCCTCTACTTTCCTTCATTTCTCCCTTTGTCCTCATATCTGAGCCTGTATCATTCCACTTACGCTGGAGACTTGAGGCTAGGAGTTTTATTTCACTCATTTTTGTTCTCTCTTTCATTTCGTATCCACATCAAATATCAACAGTGGAAAGACAAAGAGACTTTGTTACATTCACCAAAACACCTGCACTCCATAGGATAGCATCTGGCACAAGCAGGAGCTCTTAATATTTGTTGAAAATCAATGTACTAGTAAAAAATCATTTGCAAGTCTTGGTGGCTCTCAGGGTTAAGGAGAAACCAGTATCACACCAAAATGCGTTGCCTGTCCCTGGTTTGCTGTTTCTGCTCTTTTATATGAATGCTATTCTTTTATTTTCTCTTTACTTTTCAAAATGAAGATACAGTTAGGAAAAACCTATAAGGAAAATAACAGATCCCAACAGAAAATAAATACACCAGGAACTGGTTTCATGGAAGACAGTTTTTTTCCATGGACCAGAGTGGCAGGGGGGAATGGTTTCAGGATGATTCAAGCCCATTCAAGCATGGGCTCCACCTCAGATCATCACGCATTAGATCCCGGAGGTTGGGGATACTTCTACTAGAGAAAAAAAGCTCCTGGGGACAGTTCATTTCTGGATGACACAGATATTCAGGTTTTTCCTCTCCTCCTGCACTCTGGCCTCATTGAGGGTGTTGAGAGGCACCCAAAGGGTAGCAGCAGGAACTCACTACCAGCCTGTCTAAACCAGACATCTGCAGAAAGGCAAAGAGAAAGGTCCAGGAGGAGAATAAAGTAACAGAAATGAGTGAGGGCTGGAGGGTGGACTTTAAATCTTGGAGAGATTCCCTGAGCCCAAGAGGAAGGGTGTAGGCACGTCTTTTCAGGTCTCTTTGGCATTATTCATCACTCTGGTCTGCAAGATGAGGTATCCTGTATTGTCAATTCATCAATATCCACATATTTGCTTTAAGATTCCTGTAGAAACAAGCATGCCATTCACGCCATTTGAGATGAATTTCCAAGGCTGTCTGCTTATCAAACCTGCTTTATCTTAGTGTTTTTCAGACTTGCATGTGAATGTGAATCAATTGGAAATCTTGGGAAGATGCCACTTCTGAGAGGTATCCTGAGAGTCTACATTTCTCACAAGCTCTCAGGTGAAGGCTTTGTTCCCGGTGTACTGACACGCTGATTCAGTTGCAAGACAGTAATTACTTCATCAACTTTGCAAGAAATGAAGAGAGCTTTGTGAAGATGGACTGACTCTAACTTGAATTAAAGAAGTGAAGTCTCATTAACAAAGATTTTGATTCCTCACATAAGGAAAAGAGATGTATTTATATCTATGATTCTCATATCTTTCCTTTTTGGTAAATGAGTGTAGGTGGTGCTAGGAAACAGTAAATTAACTCATGATCTAGATATACTAAAGTTGTTTGTCTGGTATAAATTTCCATATTTTTTTAAACATATTTGAGCCAGATTACATTACAAAATGTCTTTCTCTCTCTTTCTTTTAAATAGCGGGCTTATTTTAGCTTAAAGAAAGAAGTTAGCCATTGAATGAAAAAAAAAAAAAGGAGTTTACTTGAAAGAGAATATGACTAGCTATCTACCTTGCTTCTTTTCTACCTGCTAAAGAAAAGGCAAAAAGAAAGGATGGGGTAAGGTACATGTAGTTCCATTGGTAGCCAATCAGTAAGATTTTGTTTGAAAAGAAGTACAACAAAATCTCCCCACCAATACATAGTTAATCCTATCAAAGATGTTTGCTCTCATATACACATAGACTTGGAACTTAATTTACAGACGAAACTTATGTTTATAAATCCACAGAAACTCAGAAAAGAATAGTTAGTATTTCCTAAGTCTGAGCATGGTATCAGTTGGGGATCCAGATCCAAATGGAGCAGACAATCTAGTTAGAAAGACAATTTAAAAATTAAGCAAAATTTTAAGTCTAAAATGTAATTTTACATAATTTCATAAGCTTCCAGGAATTTATGAGATTTAAAGGGACTTTAAGGAAAGAATAAATGAATTGAGATTTAGATGGTCAAAGAAGGTATTCTGAAAACAAAGATTTGAATTGAAATCTGAAGGAAGGTTAGGCCAGCAGAGATGGAAGTAGAGGGATGAGTGCCTCAGGAAGGACAGAACAATTGTGTGGGTACAAGAGAATATAAAGTGTTTGAGAGCTTATGAGCAGAACAGCTTGCTGGAGTGATGTATTTGTTTAAGGGAAACATGGTAAAGAGTGAAACAGTGGGAACACAGCATTGGGATTGGATTAAGAAAGGTCTTGAGTGGACAAAGATTGGACTTAATTCTGTAAATTAAATGGAACTGCTGGATGTATTGAGTAGAAAAATAAATTTTAACAGATTAAAAATATTTTTATTAAAAGTATCTTAACAGATTCATTTCCACAGTCAAAGTGTCAGAGTTAAGGGCCAGAATTAGGATGGTGGTGAAGGGAACTGAATAGACAGGACTGAGGGTTGATCAAAAGGAGTCATAAGTCTTAGTGACTGATGGGATAGAGTTCGTGGTAAGGCAGTGACTTTGAAGCTTGAAGTTAATAGAATAGGCAAATGAACAGTTTAGGGGGGGAAATAAATTCAACTCAAGATATCCTAAGTTTTAAGTAATAGATGAACAAGTAGAAAAATCTAATAGGCAACTGGAAGTATGACTGTGACCCTATTGAGGTGTGACCCTACTGGGATGTAGTCATAAGCAGAGGCTTGTAAGTGAAAGGTATCGCCAAGGGAAAATATGCAGAATCTGAGAATCTTAGGAGATGTCTGTATGTGTGCCCTGGATGGAGAAACAGTAGTAGTAGAGGAAACAGAGGCACACAGTGGATTAAAGAAGTGACGGGAAGAGGGTATGGCCACAATATCAAATGCAGCAGAGAATGGCGCACAGGGACGATGAGATCAAGGAAAGACTCTTCAGAGTTCTCGTTGCTCTTTCCAGTTTTGTAAATCCAGTCCAGTTGCTATTTCACTCACACAGAGTGAAAGGGAGGAAACGAGATGACAAAAGATTAAGGAGTGACCAAATCATAACAAAGTTAGAATTTATCCTTTAGATTAAAGGAAAAAATAGGAATGGAAACTGAAGGGGAATGTAAGGTCAAGTGCTTTTATTGCCTTTTATTATAGTGGTGATTAAATTTACTTGTTTATTGATTAAGGAGAAGGGAAAAAAAGGAATGAAAAGTTGATGGTATCTAAAAACTGCAGAGGGACAGGAATTTGAGGAGGCAAAGGCCTGAAGGAGAAAGGACCATTGGTAAACGAGTGAGTGCTATAAATATTGAAAAAAATCTCTCTGAACCAAAAACAATGCCAAACAACTCTGTTTCCACATATCTGGAAGAACAAGGGTACAGAGATGGCATATTCAGTTTCCTCAGGGCCCCACCACTTCAATAAAGTAGTATGTGGGATTGCTTTCAAGCTCTGGGTCTGGAGACAATGTGGATGGATGGGAAAGGTCTGGACAGACCATTGCATTAGGTAATTAGCAATAGATGAACAAGAAGCATTGCTAAATAACAGTTGCGATGAGCATGAATATGCCAAGTAAACACAGATACACACCTAAAGACAGTGGTCTTGACTCAGGTGTGTGGAACCAACACAACAGGTTGGGGAAAGTGAAGTGGGCACCAGAGTACAAGGAGCTGAGAGCAGTACTGAAGGAACTGGCTGAGTCCATACAGACGTAAAACACCTCAGTTGGAATGATCAGACACCAGATTGTGCCAACAAGAGCAAGATGAATCAGAATGGTCAACTGGGAGAACACGTCCACTCTGAGCATTCCAGCTTAAAAGGGACTTGTTGGGAATCCAACAACTGACTCAGCAGCATATGCTCCCTACTAGGCTTGCACATGCTGGGGGTGCAGAAGGGTGAGGCAGTGCTCCTGTCCTCAAGGAGCTTTAGTGTAGCTAGAGGGAGAGGATAAGCACATCTTATCCTGTGAGTGAGTGTACCCATACTGCATTAGGGCTTCAAACATTGTGGAGAGTTGCTTGGAGGATAGCTGGTTAAGCAGCAGCCAGATGGCATGATGCAGGTTGTCCCTTCTCCTACCTTTTTTCACATTCTCCTCAGTATTCATAGCCAAGTCACACAGCTTCACCTTCAAGACAATGAAAATGGAGCAAAGGAAAGGGTAACAGTGATTTCCTCATCATGTATGGCAGACCTGAAAGCTACATTCATTTCCTTGCTCAGACAGAGGTAAAAGCAGTACTCATCTTCCTTCTATGCCTGGCATAGGATACTTCACCTAGCAGAGCAAGTTGTGTTCAGAGGAAGAAATGAGATTTGTGAGAGACGAGAAATCTGGAGGTCTTTAAGAAAATTATTTACTCTCCCCTCTCTGCCCAGCTGTACAGAGATATAATTGACTTATAGCAAAAGTCTAAAGTACATAACATTATGTTGCAAAATGATCACCACCATCAGATTAGTTAACATCTATCACTCCATGTCTGAGGAGGCCTTACAAATAGCTTAGAAAAGAAGAGAAGTGAAAGGCAAAGGAGAAAAGGAAAGATATACCCACTTGAATGCAGAGTTCCGAAGAACTGCAGGGAGAGATAAGAAAGCCTTCCTCAGTGATCAGTGCAAAGAAACAGAGGAAAACAATAGAGTGGGAAAGACTAGAGATCTCTTCAAGAAAATTGGAGATAGCAAGGGAACATTTCATGCAAAGATGGGCAAAATAAAGGACAGAAATGGTGTGGACCTTACGGAAGCAGAAGATATTAAGAAGAGGTGGCAAGAATACACAGAAGAACTGTACAAAAAAGATCTTCATGACCCAGAGAACCACGATGGCATGATCACTCACCTAGAGCCAGACATCCTGGAATGCGAAGTCAAGTGGGCCTTAAGAAGCATCACTACGAACAAAGCTAGTGGAGATGATGGAATTCCAGTTGAGCTATTTCAAATCCTAGAAGACGATGCT
>SJYV01038756.1:1359272-1376557 GCA_006410875.1 Neotragus pygmaeus | reverse complement strand
TCACATCACTTCACGGCAAATAGATGGAAAAATAATGGAAATAGTGAGAGACTTTATCTTTGGGGGCTCCAAAATCACTGTGGACAGCAACTGCAGCCATGAAATTAAAAGACGCTTGCTCCTTGGAAGAAAAGTTATGACCAACCTAGACAGCATATTCAAAAGCAGAGACATTACTTTGCCAACAAAAGTCCATATATTCAAAGCTATGGTTTCTCCAGTAGTCGTGTATGGATGTGAGAGTTGGACTATAAAGAAAGCTGAGTGCCAAAGAATTGATGCTTTTGACCTGTGGTGTTGGAGAAGACTCTTGAGAGTCCCTTGGACAGCAGGGAGATACAACCATTCAATCCTAAAGGAAATGAACCCTGAATATTCATTGGAAGGACTGATGATGAAGCTGAAAGTTCAATACCTTGGTTACCTCATGCGAAGAACTAACTCATTGGAAAAGTCTCTGATGCTAGGAAAGTTGAAGGCCGGAGGAGAAGAGGATGACAGAGGATGAGATGGTTGAATGGCATCACTGACTCCATGGACATGAGTTTGAGTAAGCTCTGGGAGTTGGTGATGGACAGGGAAGCCTGGGATGCTGCAGTCGATGGGGTCGCAAAGAGTTGGACATGACTGAGCGACTGAACCGAACTGATCACTCTATGTAGTCATAATTTTTTCCCTCATGATGAGAACTTCTAAGATCTATTCTCCCAGCAACTTTCAAATATGCAATACAGTATTGTTATGGACAACCATCATGGAGCCCTGGATGAGAATGCATTACCCAGGAGCCACTTCACAGATGAGTGCATGACCAGCCCTTAGGAGCATTCCTCCCAGCCATGCAGAAATCTGCTCTCAGTGCTCCCTTGCTCCCATCCCACTCTTGGAGTCTCCTCCCACTTTAGAGCATGCTGTCCAGACCATGCAAGCCTGGGAAGGCATTCTTGCTTTGCGACTCACCAGCTGTGTGACCTTGGAGAAGTAACTGAAGACAACCGAGTCTCATTTCCCTTCTAATTCTTGGCGGAACTATGTGGCACTGAACAATTGCTTGATTTTATTGTCATTTTCGATTACTCTTTTTCCCTTATCTTCATTGTTTGCTAATGAAAATGATCCTCCTTCCCATTTCTTTCATTCAGCCACACTGCTTGGTAGCAGAGAGCCTTCCCCTAGTCAGATGAACCTGAGTCAAGAAATCAACCATCTGCCCAGCACTGGACTAGTGCCTGGTGTCTATCATTCGACTAATGCCTCTCTGATCCAACACACACATACACACACACAGAAACTCACAAGTCCTGAGCCCTTTTCAGAGCTGCTGAGTCAGAATCTTGTAGAGATGAGGCCTGGAGCCTATATTTTTAAAACTTCCATCCCCGATTAAGAATGTTGCACCTATTCACTCCCATACCCGATGAGAATCTACAGCAATATTCTTTGAAAACTGGACAAATTATTTTCTATCCGATTAGCTTCACAAGCTCCAGGCGCCTCAGTGATAGTCATAGGACAAATTGATAGGGATCTAGCTAACTGGGGATTACCATTTCACAGAAGTCCACCATCAAAAACAATGTTGTTTGTGGTCTGTTGTTTTCTTTACACTAAACCAGTCTAGAGTTCAGGCTTGGGTTTGCTCCCATCTTTTTTTTGCTTGTTTTGGTTAAATGTAACCATGGCTCCATCATGGACCTCTGCTTTACTTGTCATCGATGACTCATGTCTTCCTAAGGAGTCAAGGACCAAGGTCTCCATGGAAGGAGGAGACAAAGGGTGCCTGAGAGAGGAAAGAAAGATTAGAGGCTGAGTGTGGGGATGCCAGGAGGCATGAGCAGTGCAGTTGCAGGAATAACTATGGACTGAATGTCCCACATGTTAGTTCTGGCCGGGGGACAAGAAAAGCAGCAAATCTGCAGCTAAGGGAATAGTTTTTCAGATATTTCTAGTATCTTGCTCTGTGTCCTACACTTTTAGGGGTGTGTGTGCACGTGTGTATGTGAAATGGGGGGTGGGGGTGGCCGTACACTCAGAGTTGAAAATAAAAAAAAGCTCTCTCTATTGACTCCTGAATGGCCGAGATAAAGAGAACCGCATGGGACTCATTGTCAGGAATGAGAGCTCAGAAGCTGGCCTCCTTTTTCCCATTATTGTGCTATTTTCCTCCTTCTCCTTACCCCTCCCACCTCAAAATGTTCCNAATCAATAAACCTGAGGTTACACTCCAATAGATACAGAAAATTTTATAGCCTGTCTGGAGGAAGGGGTGTTTAGTGTATGTTTTCTCTTAGGCAATGAGTAACCTAGATATGATCTTCAAGGTTCCCCTGTCTGGAGGGGGTCTTATCCTTCTGTTGTTTTCATAGGCATTAAACACAGAGTTCAGAGTCCATTGGAAAGGTGGCCAAGCATGATCAGCATGGACAGGCCTAAGATGGAGTCCAGGCCTTATGAATTCCTTCTTCACTGGTGCTAGAAAATGAATGTTCTGTTTATAGAAGAAATTAACATAATCTTTGAAAATAATTCACCCTCAAAGAAAATTTGTAGGTTTTATAAAAGTATTTCTCAGGTCTTACCTGGAAACCTAGAACTACTAACAGAAAATCAGAAAGATTGTAACCAATGTAAGGTAAACTGTAATCACTTTGGATGCAGAGACTTTAGATTTGAATGATATTGAAATGTTCTGCTGCATTATAGGCAAAATTTATTCTACAGGTAACCTGTACAAACTTTGAGGTAAGAACTATAACCTATTTTTAAAAAGAATGTGTGAGTTCTCTAGATGTTGGGTGAAGTATTCTAAAACAATTCATTTAAGATGGTCAATAGTATTATTGTCCAAATAAACTATGCCTTCACTAATTTTTTGTCTTGTTCTAGAAACTGCTGAGAAAGGAAATAGAAATTCGTTCTAATGAATTAAAATATCCAACTATGACTGTGGATTTGTCTATTTGTGCTTTTCATTTCATCCATTTTTGCTTTGTATATTTTCACTTCTTATTTTATGCCTTCCTGTATGATAAAGTCCTTTTATTATTATGAAATGTCTCTCTTTATCTCTGGAACTATTTTGTCTTGAAGTCTATTTTATTTGATATCAATAGCCATTCCATCCTTCTTATGCTTACTCCTTGTGTGGTTCATTTTTTCTACCCAGTTAGTTTCAACCTATATCATCTACTCAGAATCAATACAACTAAATTCATTTCTATGTAAGAGCTTTTTTGTGAATTTCATTAATTTAAATAAGATACTGCAGGTAGGATCATCTTTGGATGAATCAATAAGAGGAAATTTCTGAACCTAAAAACTTAAAATTAGGTGTAGATGGCCAGTTAATGGAAGTGGCCATCTCCCTAGGCACACGTTGGAAACTAATTTCTGAACTGTCCATTTCTTTTCCTATCTTTTTGCATGAAGACTCCCTCCAAGTCTTCTCACACTTTTGATTGCCATCTTTATCTCTTTCTCTCTAGATATTAAACACTAGAGTCCATGATCTTGTCTCCTTTGTACAGGATCATTAAAGTTTTCTTCGCCTCGACATCCTTGCTTCTCATCTCTCCAACCAAAAGAGACTACCAGGAAATTTCTCCTGGGACTCTGTCCTCAGTTTTGCTTTGCTCCTTTTGTATTTTTAACATCTTGATTTGGTAATATTGCTAATATACTTCTTGAAATGGCTCAGATTTTTCATGCTCCTTTTTCTCCCTTCACATCCTTCTATAAACTTCACTTCTTTTTCTTGGTCTTCCAATTTTTTCCTCCATTACAGCCACATCAACTCAACTAGATGTCTGTTTATTCAGTGTTTTGTTTATGTCTAAATCAGACAGTCAACGCCTTGAGGCTGGGGTTTCATTCTCACAGTTCTGTGCTTTGCAAAATGCCATCTGCACTTACCACACTCTATAAATAATAAATAATCAGGCAAAAGAATCAGTAAACTGGTGCCAGATTACTGATTAGCATAAGCACTCAACACATCGAAAGAGTTGCTGCTGCTGCTGACACAAAAACTTTTTCTCCAAGAAAAACAGAACAATGAAAAAGAATCTTGGAAAAGACATTTCATCACAATTCCATTTGGACGAGGTAGAGGACAAACTGATTGTGGAGGAAAAGGCTCCCAGGACTCCTTCCCACCCTCTGTCTCGGAAAGAAACTTTCCTGTGGAGTGAGAGCTCTTTCCAGACCTTATTACTCCTCTGTATCCAGCCCCTGGCACAGTGCCTGACGTAAAGTAGCCACAGAATAGACATAGCCTTCAACTGTTGACCTAAATGTAAAGAATTAGGAGGACATTTAGTTCATTTCCGTGCCTACATATAGAATTATTCTTTGAGACAGAGTCTTACCCTTGACTAATTTGTGGACATATCCAATTGCTACAGGAACTAGACTACTACATTAAATCATATTTAGTGTCATAATTTGATGTTCAGAACATACAGAAGTACGTGCAACAGGCTCTGGTTAAGAAAGTATATATATATTAATATATAGCAAATGAAAACAAATACATCTATAATTTCAAAATAGTTCAATGAAAATATTCAATACTTAAAGGGCTATATCCTCAGCGGCATCGAAAACTCAGATTATAGAAAACTTGAACTGAGGGCCCTAGTGTGGGGGGCTGAAATTTCAGTTTATTTTTATTATATATCCTAGCTATATACTTCAGAGAAGGCAATGGCACCCCACTCCAGTACTGTTGCCTGGAAAATCCCATGGACGGAGGAGCCTGGAAGGCTGCAGTCCATGGGGTCGCTGAGGGTCGGACACGACTGAGCGACTTCACTTTCACTTTTCATTTTGATGCATTGGAGAAGGAAATGGCAACCCACTCCAGTGTTCTTGCCTGGAGAATCCCAGGGACGGGGGAGCCTGGTGGGCTGCTGTCTATGGGGTCGCACAGAGTTGGACACGACTGAAGTGACTTAGCAGCAGCAGCTATATACTTAGGCATATATCTTTCTATCTTATTTTAGAAATACCTTCTCATATGAGGTATGGAGTTGGGGTTCTCCAGCCACAAATGTGTAGTGTTCAGGTGCTCTGGGCACTGATCTCTATCACACTCACATCCAACAAAATTGAGAATGAACACACACCCATTCACTCAGCACACATTTCCTGAGCCCCTATAAACCAGTTGCTTCATGAGAGAGATGCAGTGCCAGCCCCTTAGTAGGACTACAGCAGGACCCTCAAGTCCTGCATAAGCTGGAAGGGTCTTATGTTGTAGCTTTACTTTGGGATGGAAGGTGAAGTTCAGGCTGATAAAGACATGACATTGATGGGCTAGATATCTTGCCTGTACCTTCTCAGTTCCGAATATATGTCATCCCTCTCATCTGGGACAGACTGCCACCAACTATGCTAACAGAAAAAGACCTTGAGGGCAGAGACAAGGCAGAAACAAAAGAGTGCACAGAGGAAATAGCGAGATGTGGGGGAGAGGAGGCAGAGACAAAGTGGAGTACGCTCACAAAGGTAGGGGGGTGGTCCAGCACGGATCTTGTGGATGCTGCGGCGCCCAGTGTTTGTAGCGACCTGTGTTCCCTTTCTTGGCCTAGGTGGGGTCTTGCATAATCAGGCAATGATTTGCTAGCCTGGAATGATTTGGATGGAAAACAAATGACTAATTAGGACAGTTTTAAATCCCTGGAGACCTGGGGTATAGGCCTCTTCTTAGGAAGGGACATCTAGGAAGATAATTTACAATATACATTTTTGACTGTGTAAAGAGGATTTGCTCAAGAGGGCTCAGAGCCTCTTCATTCAAGGGGCTCTGGATTTGTGAACTGGCTCAAGTCTAAAAACTGAAAGAGGGGCTGTAAGTCTCTATTGTGGTGATTCAAGCCAGAGTTCTGTTGAACAAACCTAGAGTTTTTCTGCTTTTACAAATCAAATAGTCTTTAGTAGACTGTCCATCTATACAGTATTTAGTTCTAGGGACAACCACGATTGACTAACCAATGCCTTTGACCCCTGAGGCTCAAATGCTTCTATTTATTGTTTCGGTTCTGTTGCCCATTATAGTAACTATATCCACCTGTCTTTGGTGGTTGCCACTTAGCTCCTGCCATTCCTGGATCCTATCACCCCACTGAATTCAGGCAGAACAGTTAAATGGCAATACAGAGCAGATAAAGGATGCTAGTGTCCCCTTAATGAATATATTTCTTACAATCTTGGTAAAAGCAGTGTCCTCTGGACTCTCTTGGGGGACATATTTGGAAGCCACAGGTATTACAGAATAAATCCATTCTAGAATTCAAATCTCATTAAACCTTTGGATACCTTTCTCTTTGGCAGCTTAACTTTTGATTTCAGACTCCCTGGCATCCTTAGAAATTACTGGGAACTCCAGAGTTCTTGTTTATTTGGGTTTTATCAACTGTTCTATATCATATTAGAAATTAAAACTTAGTTTAAAAATATTCTTTTGATGCTACACCAAAACTTGATAAATGTTCATAAGAGTATGAAACAAATTTCATCAAAGAAACATTTTTTACTTGGTTAAAATCCACTGGTCTACCTTGAACTTTCAATGGATCTTTTACGCTATTGTAACGTCATTTGCAAAATACTGGTTCACTGAATTTGAGGGCTTCTAAATGATGACACATTTTACTCTACACTATTAGAAATTACATTTGTTAATATCAGAAAGTGAAAAACTGTTGAGCATAGAGTGGCAGTACAAATTTCCATAACTCTTTCAATGGAATTTTCAAATTTTTACTGTTAACAAATTCTGCTGTTTTCATTGAAGTGACATGAAAATATCAAGAAAATGTTGATAATTTGTCTGTCAGTCATGCTATCAAGTAAAGTATGGTATCCTATGAGAAAAAAACTGGCTAGTTCAGCTTAAAACTCAGTCATACAAGGACTCTTTCTCAGGCAACTGTAAAGCTTTATATGTACTTCTCACTTCATTAAACAGAATATTAAAAAGATGTGCATTCGAGGGTTGAAATTTAATATTTTTACTACTTCATCAAGGATATTCTTAAGTGCAACTGATATTTTCCTTTTAATAGTGAGTGTGTGGCAGTGAAGACTATATAATGACCAGTATAGTTGAGTGATCCTGCCTGGCTCTTGCTTACATACTAGCAACTTTACCCCATTGTTGCTTTTTCACCATTAGTGGAACTATCAACATATTCAAAAATGACAAATAACATCATGGTATTATTACAAAAATAGTTCTGATCTTATGGACCTTGTGACAGGGTGATGGGGACTTCCAAGGTTCAGTGGACTGATTTTAAAAACCTCTGCTCTATAGTGTATCAAAGAAGTTCTGGCATTTTATTGGGGATAGGCCAACTTTGCCTCCAGAATTCAATCAACAACCCACGTTAGAGCTCCTCCTAGATGCTCTTGGCTGCTTGAGCTAGTACTTTGAATCCAGAATCTCTGGTGACACTCGTCACAATGAGTTAGGTCGTGTCCAACATTCTAATCCTTCCACTCTGATCCATCACCCATACAATTCAGTCCCATACATTTCCTCAGGGTTCTGTCAGTAAAAATGGGCAAAATCGTTCAACTCTTTTTGTGTATGTTGCATTCTCTCATGTCATCAACTCTGTATATTACCCATTGGCCTGCCGGGACGCGAGTCTGGTTCTAAGTCTAGAAGTAGTGAGAATACATGAGCATAGGTCTGAAAGGTCAGTAGTCTTCTTCAAGGCAACTGCCTCAGGATTTTCCATTTCAGGTCCTTCAGGTGAAGGGAGACTAATCTCCTTAGAAATGAGAGGAAGAAATGCTCCTTCCTGCAAAAAAGACTCAGTAGAATTTAGCAGTTTAAGGTCAGGATTTGCCTATCTGTTAAAGACCCAAACTCACCCTTTTCTCTGTTTCAAGTTCCCTGCCATGCGAAGAAGCATCTAACTAGCTTCATTATACTTCTTATTTTTACTAAGATGTTCTATGACACCGCTGCTTTGTCACAAAGACTTGACTTCTACTGGGAATTGACTGTACACGCCTTCAGGTGGCAAGTGATAACATAAGTGCTGCCTTAGCATGTCATGGGCTAACAGTGTTTCCGTTACTACTGGAGATAGAATAATCCATGCCTTTAAATCTAACCAGATCAAGGAAACAATTCCCCAAACCCCAAAGCCAATTCAGAGAACACATCCCTAAAGCTATGTTTCTCTGAAACCACTTCCAGTGTTAATAATTTCTATGTTAGTCGGGGTTTGTTCTGAGCAGTAGGGCCATGAGTGACAGAGAGTAAGGGACTTATGACAGGGATAAGGCCTTGCACAGTCATGGGGGCTGGTCCATTTAAGGCTAAACTTCTGTATCTGATCTGGGGTTGCCAGGGGCAATAGTCAGGAAAAAAAATTAGACATATCCTGGGGAGAGTTGATGGTGGTGCCAGCAATAAAGAATCCACGTGCCAATGCAAGAGATGCAAGAGACATGGGTTTGATCCCTGGGTTGAGAAGATCCACCTAGAAAACTTCATGGACAGAGGAGCCTGGTGGGCTACAATCCATAGTGTTGCAAAGAGTCAGACATGACTGAGTGACTGAACACAAACACAAGCGCTCACTATTATAGGCCTTCTGCTCTTCTGGGCCCCACAGTGATGTCCTTTGTCCAGCTGGTCACTACTAGGCTTTCAGGCATGCATGACTAACATCGATGAGTAGCATAATGCTTACTTAGGTCCCTTTGGGCCCCTCTGGGGATTGTAACCATCGCTGGCAGTCTTGCCTCATCTGTGATTTCTCTTAGTTTCTGTGATTTTTCTTAGTTGAGCTAAGACCTATATTTGGCCTTGGTCCAGGCAGTCCTCTTTGCTATCATTCTTCCCCAAGTCGGCATATCCTCTTTGCCAAGTTTTCCAAACAGATTCTTAGCCACATTTGAGTTCTACATGCCATGGGTAACAGAAGGTGGCTTCAGTTCAGTTCAGTTGCTCAGCTGTGCCCGACTCTTTGCGATCCCATGAATCGCAGCATGCCAGGTCTCCCTGTCCATCACCAACTCCCGGAGTTCACTCAGATTCATGTTCATTGAGTCTGTGATGTCACTCAGCCATCTCATCCTCTGTTGTCCCCTTCTCCTCCTGCCCCCAATCCCTCCCAGCATCAAAGTCTTTTCCAATGAGTCAACTCTTCGCATGAGGTGGCCAAAGTACTGGAGTTTCAGCTTTAGCATCATTCCTTCTAAAGAACAGCCAGGGCTGATCTCCTTTAGAATGGACTGGTTGNGTGACCGGTGCACCCAGCACGTGTTCAGCCGTCAGCAAGGACGAGACTCAAGTGAAGATGCAAGCGTTAGTCTCCCTGAACAACAGTTTGTATGTCGCAGGAAACTCAATCCTCAATCAACTTGCCATGGAAAATGTGCTTGTAATAAAGTGATCGTTACGTCAGGAGGAGTCTATATAAAAACGCTTTTTTCTTTTTCTTACAAAGACACTCATTTTATGACAGGCACTTAGTGTTTGTTGCATGGACACATAATTTAGGGAGCCATCTGATGAAGGGAATCATCAGTCCCTCCTGAATCAAGGGAAACAGCATCATCAGGGATGAAGACGAGGAGAATTCAGGGTGTCCGGAGCACGGGTGCAGCTTGGGGGCCAGGGAGAGGCCAGGGGCTGCCTTCAGTGGCTTAAATAAACCAGTCATTTACAGAGATGAACTGATCCTTGTGAAATGACTCCTCTCCCCTTAGGCGAAATGAGCAGGACTGCTTTGATGGGACATTGACCGCAATTGCAGTCACCTTAGTCCTGCCCTTCTGTTATCGAAATGTGCCCAAGAGGAGGTCAGTTCAGTTCAGTCGCTCAGTTGTGTCCGGCATTGCAACCAGATGGACCTTTGTTGGCAAAGCAATGTCTCTTTTTAATATGCTGTCTAGGTTGGTCATAACTTTTTTTCCGGGGAGCAAGCGCCTTTTAATTCCATGGCTGCCGTCATCATCTGCAGTGATTTTGGAGCCCCCCCNAACTTTCACAATTCACAAGCATCCTGATACCAAAATCAGACAAAGACCCTATAGAAAGAGAAAAAGAGAAAATGACAGGCCAATATCTTTGATGAATATAGATTCAAAATCCTTAACAAAATAATAGCAATTCAAACCCAATAACACATAAAAAGAATCCTATCCTACAATCAAGCTGGATTTATCCTGGGTCACAAAGTTGGTTCAACAGATGCAAATCAATCAATGTGATACACCACAGTAACACAAGGAAAAATAAAAACAAGACTATCACCTTGATAGCTGCAGAAAAAGCTTCTGCAAAACTCAATATCCATTCATGATAAAAAATTCTCATCAAAGTGTGTAGAGAGGGAACATATCTCAACAAAATAAAGGCATTTTATGACAAACCCACACACAACAAAATGGTGAAACGCTGAAAGTCTTCCTGTCACAGGAGGTAAAGGGGCATGGCACAACTTTCCAAGAATCACATAAACTGATTAAAATCCAATGGGACCAAGATGGCAGACAAGACCAGACTTGATCCTGAATCAGCAAGTGGAATGAACACCCAGAGGCGCCCTGACAGTTCCAAGGCACTGCTAAAAGACCAAGGAGTGGGTGGGGGCCCAAAGCCAGGAAATCTCTGCCCCTTCCCCAAAATAGTTGGAATAGTCCTCCCGCTCACTAGCACATCAAATTACCCAGCCTATAAAAACTAACCATGCCACATTTCACAGCTGCCGCATTCACCCTCTGTGATGGCCCATACTCTGTGGAGTGTGCTTCTCTCTGTATCTGAATAAATCCACTTCCTACCTATCATTTTTTCTCTCACTCAATTCTTTCTGCAATGAGACATCAAGAACCTGAGTTTCATTAGGTCCTGAAACCAGGTACTGTGGGTTTTGGCTGGGTTTGAGTCTCAGTCACTTGGGTTCAAGTCCCAAGCAGGGTTTTGGCTGGGTTCAAGTCCCAGGCACCTGGGTTCAAGTCCCAATCTGTGGTAAACGGTTTCATTCCCACTAAAGTCAAGAACAAGGCAAGGATTGTCACTCTCACTTCTTCTGTTCAACACAGAACTGGAATTCCTAGCCACAGCAATCAGTCAAGAAATAAAAGGTATACAAATTGGAATGAAAGAGATAAAACTGTCACTATCTGCAGATGACATGATAGTCTATATCAAGAACACTAAAGTCTCCACACAAAACTGTTGGAACTAAGAAACGAATTCAGCAAGTCAGCAGGAAAGAAAGTTAATATACAGAAATTGGTTGGCTTTCTATACACTAAGCTAAGCTAAGCTAAGTTGCTCAGTCGTGTCCAACTCTTGGTGACCCTGTGGACTGTAGCTCACCAGGCTCCTCCGTCCATGGGATTCTCCAGGCAAGAATACTGGAGTGGGTTGCCATTTCCTTCTCCAGGGGATCTTCCCAACCCAGACATTGAACCCGGGTCTCCTGCATTGCAGGCAGATGCTTTAACCTCTGAGCCACCAGGGAAGCCCCTAATGAAATATTGGAAAGAGAAATTAAGAAATAACCTCATTTAAAATTTCATTGGAAAAACACCTAGGAATATACTTAACTAAGGAGATGAAAGGCATTTATGCTGAAAACTATAAAACACCAATAAAGAAAATTGAAGATGACTCAAAGAAATGGAAAGATATCCCATACTCTTGGATTGAGAGAATTAATACTGTTAAAATGGCCATATTACTGAAAGCAATCAACAAATTTAGTGCAATCCCTATCAAAATACCCATGACACTGTTATAGAACTAGAACAAATAATCTTAAAAATTATATGGAACCACAAAAGACCTAAAATTGCCAAAGTTATCCCGAGAAAAAAAGACCAAAGCTGGGTATAACACTTCCAGACTTCAGACTATGTAACAAAGCTACAGTAATCAAAACAGCACAAAAAAGACACATAGGTATTGGTACAAAAATAGACACATATTTCAGTGGAACAGATTAGAGAGCCCAGAGATAAACACATGCACCTATGGTCAATCTATTTCAAAGGTGGCAAGAATATACAATGGAGAAAAGACTGTCTCTCAGGAAGTGGTGTTGGGAAAGTTGGACAGCTGCATGTAAATCAATGAAATTAGAACATTCCCTTACATCATTCAAAAATAAACTCAAAATGATTTGAATTTCTTTGACATAAATCATAGAAATATTTTCTTAGCTCAATCTCCTAATGCAAAAAGAAGTAAAGCAAAAATAAACAAATGGGGTCCAACCAAGATTAAAAGCTTTTGCACAGCAAACGAAACCATCAACAAAATGAAGAGACAATGTACAGAATGGAAGAAAATTTTTGCAAATGATGTGATGGACAAGGGGTAAATATCTAAAACATATAAATAGTGTATACAACTCAACATCAAAGAACAAACAACCCGATACAAAAACTGGGCAGAGGACCTAAACAGACATTTTTCCAGGAAAGCAGATGGCTAGCAGGCACATGAAAAGACATCATTAATAAATTCATATTAGAGAAAGGCACATCAAAACTACAGTAAGGTATCACCTCACACTAGTCAAAATGGCTATCATCAAAAAGTCTACAAACAATGCTGGAGAGGGTGTGGAAAAAAGGGACCCTGCAGACACTGTTATTGGAAATGCAAATTGGTGAAACTGCTATGAAAAACAGTACAGAGGTTCCTTAAGGAAACAGAAATAGTACTACCATATGACTCAAGAAGTCTACCCCTGGGTATATACCCAGAAAAAAGCAAGAAGTCTCATTCAAACAGATACATGCACCTCAACGTTCACTATTTACAAAAGCTAAGACATGGAAGCTTTTTTATAACATAATCAAGTTTCCTTGGTGACCTCCATGGGCTGCACTTCTACTCCTTCATGCTGGGGGAATGTGCATGACCTTCAAAACGTTTCAGATGGTTCTCAGCATCAGCTCTGCCCTGAGCAGAGCCACATGCCCTGGTGTGTCTGAGGCAAATACATGTTTTCTGGGCTGAAAATCAGAACTGTCTTCCTCAGTGCAACTTCCAAATACATGGGCATAGAGGAGATGAACATAAACCCTTACACATGCTCAGTCACTTCTGTCTTGGCCCAAGGGTGGCTCTGCTGGGTCCTGCTATTGGGGCTTAATGTGCTACCAGTTTAAGAGAAACAGCACATCTACACCCTGGGCACTGGATGGAGACTGGCCGTGTCAGGATGCTTCCTCTTCTTGGGGTCAGCTTGGTAGGAGTTTGGGCCTTGTCCTTGAGTGTGGCTTCCCCCTAACTGCCCTGGCTATGACCCAGCTTGACCCTGGCTGAGCCAGCCCCCTCTGCATTAGAAAGGAGATTGCAGCCAGTGAGAGGGGTGTGGGGTAAGAGACTCAGCTAAAGGTTTCTTTACCACAGTGTAGACACTGTGGTTTTGTCGGAATCACGTCCAGGTTTGTGTGCATTTGGTTTTATGAAACACCCAGGGCCATTTGCCCAGGAGTGAAATGAGTTGACCCAACTCAGCCACAAATGATATTTTGGCTAAAGATAAGCTCCTGTAGGGAAGAGGGAAACCTCCCTTCTTTGACTTTAAAGGCTCTCGAAGGTTTGTGTGGTCAAAGAGGAAGAGCATCAGACACTTGGGTTCTGCTGCTCCTCTGCCACCAATGAGCTGTGTGACTGAAAGCCGGCCAGTTCGCCTCTCTGTGCTTCAGTTTCTTCACCTCTAAAATGAGTGGTGGGGGGAACGGATGGCCTCTCAAAGCCCTTTCAGCTCAAACATTCTATGATTCTACACAGGGCTGTCTACGTAGTTTGCAGGGCTCAGTGCAAAATGCAAATGCAAGGCTTCTTGCAAGGCAAGAATTTCAAGACAGCAAGAGCAGAACATGAAGACAAGCATAGGATCCTCCTAAGCACCAGCCCCTGTGTGCCTGACCAGATGGTGTGCTCAGGAAGCTGGCCTTGATTCTATGGATGACCCTACACTACCCTTTTCTCATGGAGCATCTGCTTAACATAGTGGGAAGAATATGGGCTTTGAAGTTGGAAAGACTTGTTCTTTACCAGAAACTAACACAAAACGGTCAATCAACTATCCTTCAGTAAAAAACAAAAAGAAAGACTTGGTCTTTAATCTTGGCTCTATGCACTGGTGTGTGACCTTGGGTTCCTCATCTAGTTGCTCCTTGCCTCAGTTTTCCTTGTGTGTAAAACAGACAAATCACACCCACCCAGAAGGAAGGTTGTAAGCATGTGTTGGGATTCAGTAAACAGCATCACCAGTGTTGCAAGGTACTGTTATTCACATTAAACGGAATTCCATCTGAAGGAGGGTTTCATGGAGCTGTTGCTTTCTAAGGCAAGGTTATATGCTGCTAGAGAGACTGTCAGATTCAAAACAGACTTTCTTTTTGCCAAAAAAAAAAAGTCACGAGTGTTGTTGTTGGGTTTTTTTTTTTTTTTTAACAGTAACTGCATTTGCAGTGCTGTGCTCCCTGGACCACACACTCTACGATTTAGGAAGTCATTCCATTCCTGACTGTAAATTATCTCCTGGGCCTGTTACTTTTTTCACTCAGTTCTCCATCCTCCCACTCGTTTCCCCTACTATTCAGGACTGCATATGGCTTTTGAGAAAACCACTTGAGTTCCGCATTTGTTTCACGGCTATTCTTGTTCTCATTTGCTTTTACTTCACATGTATCCACACGTGCAGTTTTCCTCTAATCTCTCTCCTGAGGTCTCTCTCTGCTCTAGTTAATATATTGGAAGCCCAAGTCAGCCTCTGCCAGGGGAGGAAATATCATTCATTCACATAACCATCCCCTCATTCATTCACTCACTCATTATTTTTTGAGCACTGATTGTGCGTGCTGGCCATGTTGCCAGGCACTAGGGATACAGAGATGAATGATGACCTTTGAGAAGCTTAAGAACTGATGGGGCAGACAAATGAATGAAACTTGAAATACAACAAGGTAAATAGTTTCATAAAGGTTGCAGGTCTGGGGTTGGGGGGAGTAGGACTCCCATGAGTTCAGTTTCCACCTGGGTGAGCCACAGAAGGAAACACTTGAGCTGGGTTTGAAAGGTAAGGAGTTTTCCAAGAAAAGATACATCCGTCTGAAAGGAATCCTCAGAGCTCACTGCTGCTTTGCCACCCCTTCCCTTGTCCCTAGTCATTTCCCTGACACAGGTGCCTCAGGATTGTCCTCAGGTATGTCCAGCTTCACAGACTGGGCATGCCTGGGTGCACAGTCTCACCCCCTGCTCTGATGGATAAGAAAGTATGGAGGTATGAAGGAGGTATGGAGGATAAGGTATGGAGGAAAGTATGGAGGTATGAAGCCCCTCCACCCTCCTCTTTGCCCGAGTCATGCAATTCCTCACTCCTTCCCACTTTCTCTCAGAGGAAGAGGTCTCTTCTCCTCCCTCCTCCGAGCCTCTAATAGCATCCCACCTCCTCCAAGATTTTATTAAGTTTTTGCTCTCATAACTTCAAAATCTCTAACTCTCAAGCTCCTTCCCTTTGTCAACAAACAGATTCCAGTCTCACACAACCTAAAAACAAACACAACCTTTCTGAACCTTGCTATGACCTCAAGCAACTGTGGTAAACTGCCTTCCTCTTCCTGATACACTTGTTGAGGAAATTGGTTTCTTCTATCTCAGTCATTACATTCTCACTGCTCTTTCACCCCTCACCTCCTACTAATCTGGCGTTCAGCCCCTCTACCCCACTGAGTCTCATCTCTCAAGAGGCAACAGACCACCAGATCAACGAATCCACTGACCTATCTCCAGTCCTCATTCTCACCTGCTCACGCAGCACCGAAACCCTAATGTTCTTTCTTCCACAGCATTGTGCTCCCCGCCTTCTTCCTTCCCCTTTCCCCCGACGCCCCCTCTTCCCTTGTCACAGACCCCTTCCCTCAGTCATCCACGTTGCCCCTTGGCCTCAGCTACAAGACTGACTCCCAAACCCTGTCACTGGGATCCCCTGCTTCTCGAAGCCTCAAGCTCATCTTTTTAACTGTCTCTGCTATATTTCTACTGGGGTGGCTCACTGACACTCAGCTGCTGCACTCATTGTCCTTTCTCCGAATCTTTATATTTTGGTGGGTGTTGCTGTCATCGTCCCAGCACCCAAAATCAGGATCTGAATATTATTTACTCCCATTTTTCTCTCTCCCTTGTCTCATTTCCAGTTAGGTACCAAATCCTGTACACCATCATTCTGAAATCACTCCTGACATCTTTGTTATTATCAAAGCAATGGCTTTACTGTACCCTGTACTACTGTGGTTGCCTGTAATACACCTCCATTCTTTCCCAACCCAGGTGAATTCATCTCTCTAAACCTTCCCCATGATGGGTCGCAATCCCCTTCCTTTCTTTAAACACTTATATTGCCTCAGGATATGAACCAAGTATTTTAAAATAACTTCTGATTCTTTCTATTCAATTAAACAAATTCTTGATTAGTGCCTGGTATGTACAAGTCCCTTGATGAGCAGCTGCAGAAAGAGGAAGATAGAGTCTTTGCTTTCAAGAAGCAGAATCCAGCTTTAAGAGAAGACCATTGTGAATGAGACAGAGAATGAGAAGAACTAGAAACGAAGAGAAAAAGGCAATGATGCTTTCAGAAGGAGGAAGTCATAGTATATGCATGTGAGTAAGTGTGTGTCTAGAGTTGTAAGTAGAAGTGGCATTTGTGGAAGATTTTAATAGGCAGAAATGAGAGTAGAAGCTTCCAGGTGAAGAAAACAATTTCAACCATGGTGTAAAGATGAGAAATTACCATGAATGTTTGGAAAATGGTGAGTAATCCAGATTTGCTGAAGCACAGAAGTCTAGTGGGGTCCAGTCTAATTTAGTCTACTTGATAAGCATGAAAATCCATGTATGCCTTTAGGAAATATAGAGTAAATGGTGTAACTTAGGACTTCAGCTTATTTGAGTGCTGTATTTGGTGGAGCACACACACATGCTGTGCTGGGTAATGTAGACAAATGGGCCTTGCTCTTAAGAAACTCACTGTCTTGACGGGAGGGGATGATTGCAACTCCACGTGGTAGACATCATTAGCACTAGTAGTGAAATTGTGTGCAGTGCCTCTGGCAGCCAGGGAAGGGAAGGGAAGTTATGCTGGCATGAATTGTAAGGAAAATTATCAGAAAGGTAGCATTTGATTACAGCTTTCAAAAATGTGTAGAGTTTGTCAGTGGAAAGGGGGAAAGTAGGATGTTTCAGGTAAAGGTAATGGGAAGAAAGGCGTGTGTGTGTGTGTGTGTGTGTG
>SJYV01038756.1:1337212-1359136 GCA_006410875.1 Neotragus pygmaeus | reverse complement strand
AAGAATTGATGCTTTTGAACTGTGGTGTTGGAGAAGACTCTTAAGAGTCCCTTGGATTGCAAGGAGCTACAACCAGTCCATCCTAAAGGAGATCAGTCCTGGGTGTTCATTGAAAGGACTGATGCTGAAGCTGAAACTCCAGTACTTTGGCCACCTCATGAGAAGAGTTGACTCATTGGAAAAGACTCTGAACGTGGGAGGGATTGGGGGCAGGAGGAGAAGGGGACGACAGAGGATGAGATGGCTGGATGGCATCACCAACTCGATGGACATGAGTTTGGGTAAGCTCTGGGAGTTGGTGATGGACAGGGAGGCCTGGCATGCTGCGATTCATGGGGTCGCAAGGAGTCGGACATGACTGAGCGACTGAACTGAACTGAACTGAGTGGGTAGAAGCTGGACATGTTGCTAAATATCTTACAATACAATAAGAACTACAGAGGACAGTACTTTACAACAAAGAATTATCCCGTTCCAAATGCTGACAGTGCTGAGGCTCAGAAACTCTGGGGTATAGAGTATGACAGTCCTAGAAAGAAGTAGCAGGAAATGAGATAGGAAAGAGATTGGCATTAACTTGTGAAAGGTCTTAAATGCCATATAATATAAGGAGATTTCTAGTAAGGTAAGAGTTTTATTTTCATTCATTTGGTTGGTCTCCTTTCAGTCAATGGTACTCATTTATAGTACAGTTCCATAAGAAGCAATAAGGCTTACAAGTGACAAAGGAACATTTTCTTTACAAAATTCTGTAACTAAATTTCGAGATCATCTGAACAAAGATTTTCTTATGGAAGAGAGTTCATTCCTATGTCTCCCTTTCCTGATCACCAGCTAAATTCCTCTGCCCCCAGCCACTCCTTCACCTCCCGTCCCTGAGCCTTCTGGCTGAACTGACCTGTGAAGCATAATGGCTGAGCTCTGCGCACAGGTGGACTAGGTGCCTCTGAGACTGTAACCAGAAACGGATCACTTTAGCTTACAGTTATGTTTTCCCAAAAGCCTGGCTCTGGTCCAGGACTAATATATGATGTTTGTGAATAGAAATCTTCTAAGCCATACTTATGTTGGAAAAACTGAGTTTGTATTATCATTGCTTAAGTCAGTACCTTTCCTCCCACACTCTTGCGTTATGAATTCCTCTCCCACTCAGAAGTGGGTTTTATTACCACTTCATGATCAGGAGGTAGATGATTGGGCTGGAAATCACTCAGGAAACACAGAACTTCCTAAGCCTAGTTTCAACCTTCTAAACAAAGGTTCAGTCCAGTTCAGTTCAGTCGTTCAGTCCTGTCCAACTTTCTGTGATCCCATGGAGTGCAGCACGTCAGGCCTTCCTGTCCATCACCAACTCCCAGAATTTACTCAAACTCATGTCCATTGAGTCAGTGATGCCATTCAACCATCTTATCCTCTGTTTTCCCCTTCTCCTCCCACTTTCAATCTTTCCCAGCATTAGGGTCTTTTCAAAAGAGTGAGTTTTTCACATCAGGTGGCCAAACTGCTGCAGTTTCAGCTTCAGCATTAGTCCTTCCAAAGAATATTCAGGACTGATTTCCTTTAGGATGGACTGGTAGGACCTCCTTGCAGTCAAAGAGATTCTCAAGAGTTTTCTCCAACACCACAGTTCAAAAGCATCAATTCTTTGGTGCTCAGCTTTTTTATAGTTGACCTCTCACATCCATACATGACTATTGGAAAAGCCATAGCCTTGACTAGACGGATCTTTGTTGGCAAAGTAATGTCTTTGCTTTTTAATATGCCGTCTAAGTTGGTCCTAACTTTTCTTCCAAGGAGCAAGTGTTTTTTAATTTCATGGCTGCAGTCACCATCTGCAGTGATTTTGGAGCCCAAAAGAATAAAGTCCACCACTGTTTCCACTGTTTCCTCATCTATTTNTTTAATATGCCGTCTAAGTTGGTCCTAACTTTTCTTCCAAGGAGCAAGTGTTTTTTAATTTCATGGCTGCAGTCACCATCTGCAGTGATTTTGGAGCCCAAAAGAATAAAGTCCACCACTGTTTCCACTGTTTCCTCATCTATTTGCCATGAAGTGATGGGACCGGATGCCATGATCTTAGTTTTCTGAATTGAGTTTTAAGATGACTTTTTCACTCTCCTCTTTCACTTTCATCAAGAGGCTTTTTAGTTCTTCGATTTCTGCCATAGGAGTGGTGTCATCTGCATATCTGAGGTTATTGATATTTCTCCCGGCAATCTTGATTCCAGCTTATGCTTCATCTAGCCCAGTGTTTCTCATGATGTACTCTGCATAGAAGTTAAATAAGCAGGGTGACAATATACAGCCTTGATGCACTCCTTTCCCGATATGGAACCAGCCTGTTGTTCTATATCCAGTTCTAACTGTTGCTTCCTGACCTGCATACAGATTTCTCAGGAGGCAGGTCAGGTGGTCTGGTATTCCCATTTCTTTCAGAATTTTCCACAGTTTGTTGTGATACACACAGTCAAAGGCTTTGGCATAGTCAATAAAACAGAAGTAAATGCTTTTCTGGAACTCTCTTGCTTTTTTGATGATCCAGCAAATGTTGGCAATTTGATTTCTGGTTGCTCTGCCTTTTCTAAATCCATCTTGAATGTCTGGAAGTTCATGGTTCACATACTGTTGAAGCCTGGCTCGGAAAATTTTGAGCATTACTTTGCTAGTGTGTGAGATGAATGCAATTATGCAGTAGTTTGAACATTCTTTGGCATTGCCTTTCTTGGGGATTGGAATGAAAATTGACCTTTTCCAGTTCTGTGGCCACTGCTGAGTTTTCCAGATTTGCTGGCATATTGAGTGCAGCAGTTTACACAGCATCATCTTTTAGGATTTGAAATAGCTCAACTGGAATTCCATCACCTCCACTAACTTTGTTCGTAATGAAGCTTCCTAAGAGCCACTTGACTTCACCTTCCAGGGTATCTGAGTTTAGGTGGGTAATCACAGTTACATGGGTCATGAAGATCTTTTTTTAAATAGTTCTTCTGTGTATTCTTGCCACTTCTCCTTAATATCTTCTACTTCTATTAGGTCCATAGTGTTTCTGTCCTTTATTGTACCCATCTTCGCATGAAATGTTCCCTTGGTATCTCTAATTTTTTTGAAGAGATCTCTAGTCTTTCCCATTCTGTTGTTTTCCTCTATTTCTCTGCACTGATTGATCACTGAGGAAGGCTTTCTTATCTCTCCTTGCTATTTTTTGGAACTCTGCATTCAGATGGGTATATCTTTGCTTTTTTCCTGCCTTTCACCTCTCTTCTTTTTTCAGTTATTTTTAAGGCCTCCTCAAATAACCATGTTGCCTTTTTGCATTTCTTTTTCTTGGGGATGGTCTTGATTCCCACCTCCTATACAATGTCATGAACCTCTGTCCATAGTTCTTCAGGCACTCTGTCTATCAGGTCTGATCCCTTGAATCTATTTCTCACTTCCACTGTATAATTGTAAGGGATTTGATTTAGGTTATACCTGAATGGTCTAGTGGTTTTTCCCCACTTTCTTCAATTTAAGTCTGAATTTGGCACTAAGGAGTTCATGATCTGAGCCACAGTCATCTCCTGGCCTTATTTTTGCTAACTGTATAGAGCTTCTCCATCTTTGGCTGCAAAGAATAATAATCAATCTGATTTCAGTATTGACCATCTGGTGATGTCCATGTGTAGAGTCTTCTCTTGTGTTGTTGGAAGAGGGTGTTTGCTATGACCAGTGTGTTCTCTTGGCAAAACTCTATTAGCCTTTTGCCTGCTTCATTCCCTATTCCAAGGCCAAATTTGCCTGTTACTCCAAGTGTTTCTTGACTTCTTACTTTTGCATTCCAGTCCCCTATAATGAAAACAACATCTTTTTCAGGTGTTAGTTCTAGAAGGTCTTGTAGGTCTTCCTAGAACCATTGAACTTTAGCTTCTTCAGCATTACTGGTCAGGGCAAAGGCTTGGATTACTGTGATATTGAATGTTATTTGCCCAAAAATTATTTCCCAAAGTACAGGGATGAAAAATGTTATAGGGCAGAACTTTCATTCAGCTCAAAGAACATAGGTTACCAAAGACTCTATACTAGTGGTGTTCAAAACTTTGAGTTTGAAGGATGTTTCTAAATACTGGAATTTTCGATGGCACACCTAAAGAAATTAAATGTCACCATACAACGTCACCATTGTTGACAGTGGCATTCATACCTTGAAGTTAAAAAGATATTATTAACATAACCTGTGTTACCTGAGAGGAAGGTCACAATTTTAAGGTCAGATAATTCTTCTACTATTTTGCTCAGGAAGTATATGCTGCAGATTAGAACTGCCAGATCAAAATACAGGAGACTCAATTAATTTGAATTTTACTTAGTGAACTTTCCTTTTTAGGATAAGTCTTTGTCCTATCATAAATTTATTAATCTGAAATTCAAATTTAATTGTACATCCCGTTTTTATTTGCTAAATCTGGCAACACTACCCCAGAGAGAGTGTGAGATGGGAATCTTCATTTATTCAATCAGTCTCTGTTCACATGATTGAATAAATGAAGATTCCCATCTCACACTCTCTCTGGGGTAGTGTTGCCAGATTTAGTGAATAAAAAGAGGATGTACAATTAGTCTCTGTTCACATGGGACTTCCTGGTGGCTCAGATGGGAAAGCGTCTGTCTACAATGTGGGAAATCCAGGTTTGATCCCTGGCTCGGGAAGATCTCTTGGAGGAAGGCATGGCAAACCACTCCAGTACCCTTGCCTGGAAAATCCTTTGGACAGAGGAGCCTGGTAGGCTACAGTCCATGGGGTCGCAAAGAGTGACTTCAATCAATCAATCTGTTCACATGGGCTTCTCTGAGTTGAGCAGCTTGCCTCTCTGGTTATGACTGCTGTTAAAGATGCATACAACATGGTCCCTTGACACTAGACAACTTTGTCAGCAAGTGTTCAGCTGAAGAAATCATAATTTGCTTTCATGCTGGAAGGGGAGAAAGATGATCTGTAGTGGACTCACTAAGAGATATTGGTCTCTGATGTGGTAACTTTCTTAAGTATTCACTTGACAAACATTGAGCATCTTAGGCACTTAAGACAGAACGAAGAACTGAAGAGCTGCTTCTTAGAACAAGGAACTTAACATTCCTGTCTTGTGATGCCTACATGCTCATGGGGAGAGATTTTCAATGCTGATTTTAATATCCTTAATTTTTATCCTAGAGTTGCCCTGAGCTGGATGTGACTCCATTTATTGGCTTTACCACTCTTGAGTACATGTGTGATTAGTTGCTTCAGGCATTTCTGACTTTTTGCAAGCCTATGGATTGTAGCCCACCAGGCTCCTCTGTCCATGGGATTTTCCAGGCAAGGATACTGGAGTGGGTTGCCATGCCTTCCTCCAAGAGATCTTCCTGACCCAGGGATTGAACCCGTGACTCTTATGTCTCCTGCATTGGTAGGAGAGTTCTTTACCCTAGCACTACCTGGGAAGATCACACTTGAGTACCTTGTCACTTTTTGAGTATATTTGCTTACTGCCTGATCATGTTTTCTTACACATTCCTGAGGCAAAATTCTTGCTATGCCAGAATCTCCCAAAGTAGATTTTATGAGAACAGGCAGTAATAAATACGGGTATAAAAGAGAGAAAGCTCTTAGGAGCATGATCCTCCTGAGAACTTTTTGTTTCTTGGCAAGGGTGCATGTGTGTTTTTGTGAGTGTATCTGGGTGTACAGATGATGTATCTCTTGGAAATTTCGGGCACAGAGAGACTATCTCCTTTCTAAGGCAATCCTAATTTTAAAGAATATTTTGTTGACCAGTTCAGTCGCAAAAGCAAACACTTGAAAGATTTCAGTAACAATTTTTTGAGCAGAAAAGATGGCCCCTGCTTGCAGTTTGGTTCAGTGGCAGACACTGAAATGTGGCTTGGCTCCGTCCCTTGGCTTAGTACTAGGGTGTTATGTTCCACTAGAGGCTCTGGTACCTTCTCAGAAATGCGCCAGACTTGCTGGCAGCCACAGCAGAGGGATTTTACTGATCCATGCCCAGCTCTCAGGAGGTAACTGGCAAGAAAGAAGAAAGCAAAACAAGCAACCAAATCCCTATACACCTTATAAATTTGACTTGGAAATTTTGCCTCAAGGCTAATTCCACTCTCTTTTTATATCTGTTTGTTGGGAGCTCATTTCTCATATTTTCTCTAAACTCTTCCTTTTGACTTGAAAATTTTGCCTCAAGGCTGTCAAAGAGTAGGAATAATAATTTCATTTTCTCCAAGACCATTTCTTGGGCACTGAGTCTTTAATGTAGAAAAAAATATATCTGATTGATTATCAACTTTAAAAAAAAGTCTTGCCATTCCCAGGGTCAAGTGACTCAGCTCCTTGAAAATGAACTTGGTTTATGCCACTCCTGACCAAAGCTAAGCCTTCAGGTCACATGATTTGCTTCCAAGTTAGGGGTAAAGCCTTGAAATCATGTGTATCTACTTTGCTGTAAGACATTCCTTTGATTATTTGAATCTCCTCTGCCAATAATAAGCCAATTTGTCTCCGTTTTGTCTGAAGTTGTAAAGCTGGGATTCCACTGGCGAGTTGGATTGTAGATTAAGTTCTGCTTGGTTTCTTAATGAAGCCAGGAGCCTTTAGAGGGTAATCTGGTCACAGCTTCTTGCTGCCCTCTGGTGGAGAGATGAGATATTGAAGAAGCCACAACTGAGAAATTTGATTTCTCAGCAAAAGCTGTCAAGGTGTGTATATGCAAACGTCGATGGGGAAATAATTACACTTAAAGCTATTAAGTAATACTCTATTGTGAAGCTAAATGTTATAATAAAAGTATATACTGAATGGAGTTTAAAAGTTTGCTCTATAAGAGTCTGATTTCTCAATAATGGGAGCTTTAATTCCACTCTCCTTTTACTTCTGCTTGTTGGGGACTCATTTCCCTTTTTTCCTCTCAACTCTTCCTTTTCATCAACCATCACTTTATGTATCTTTACATGATAATTATAAGATTCTTGTAAGGGGTTATTTTTACACATTTCCAAAAAGTGAAAATCAGTATTTGACCAGGAAAAGTATAATCCTTATGTCCTCCAGACACTAAACTGAGATTTATACCTATACATTCAGATCAAAATCCAAACCAAAACTCACTTCAGGAATTCAAATGAAACATGTTAGTCTTATATCTTCTGAAAGTTCTAAGTACAAGTGAGAGGCAATCTCCTTAAGACTTTTGCATGAAGTACTTTTTAAAAGAAAATATGCTTTCTTTTTACGGACCTAAAAATGCCAACATTTTCAAAAAGTGTGATCAGGTGGAAGCATGCTTTTTAAATTAAAACCTCTGACAGGATGCCTTTTGTAATCAAGGAAAATTTTTGGAGACTATAGTATGGCTCAGTAACACAGTATGAATATGTATGCGTGGCTTTTCAAATGTGTTCCAGTGACTTCTAGAGCTATCATGTTTCTTGAATTGAGAAATTCTTAATGCCAGGCTAGTACTTGGTTCTTATTGAAAGGCTTTTTATTTATTACTTAATTCATTCTGTATTTATTCTATAATATTTACTGAGAATCCATGTGCCAGCAGGAGAGAAGATATACAATCCCTGCATGAAGTTGCTTAGAGAACTCATGACAAACGTCTCAAGAACAAAGCAGACTGCTGTCAGTCAGTATCATAAGAGAGGGAGGTAGAGAGAAAGTAAGATGCAAGTTCAGAAATGGAAGAGGCAAGTTTCAGCTTTGGGGGGAGGAGAAACAAGGGGCCCCTGAACTAGGAATTAAAGGGTGAATAGAATTTGTACGTAAAATTACACTAGATAACAGAAATTTCTTCTAAAGGAAGAATTTTTCTCAGGGAAATAAATTATACAAAGCTAATAGGTGCCATTCAGGTGGATTTTACAATGTAAGAATTATTAACAGTTCAGATACTGTCAATTCTTGATCAACCTCTGTCCTTTATGTATGAGAAAATTCTGCTCTCTTCCTCAGAATACTATTCTCTCTTCTAACCAAAAACAGCAAAATAAGAGAGGAGGAATAACTGTTTTATTTCCTTCCCTTTGTCCCTACCTTTTCCTTAATTCATCAAAGCTATTCTTCTGATAAATACTGTGTACTTGTTCTTATGTCTACTTCTGCCAAGTCCTAGAAGGCAACAGTTAACAAGCACACATGATCCTTTTTCTGAAAAAGCTTTTACTAGATGGAGACAGACAATGAAGGGATTCAGCTTGTGTGAGAAGAGGATCACCTCATCCATTGTAACTAGAGGAATGGAAGATAGGATTGTTGGAGGGACAAGTAAAATTGTAGGTTTGACATTATTAAGTTGAGAGAGCTCTTATCTGAGAACTTTAGTGTTTCTTCCCCATAATTACAGAAAATTCAGAGAATAAAACTAATAAAGGGTTGNCTTTTGCCTGCTTCATTCCCTATTCCAAGGCCAAATTTGCCTGTTACTCCAAGTGTTTCTTGACTTCTTACTTTTGCATTCCAGTCCCCTATAATGAAAACAACATCTTTTTCAGGTGTTAGTTCTAGAAGGTCTTGTAGGTCTTCCTAGAACCATTGAACTTTAGCTTCTTCAGCATTACTGGTCAGGGCAAAGGCTTGGATTACTGTGATATTGAATGTTATTTGCCCAAAAATTATTTCCCAAAGTACAGGGATGAAAAATGTTATAGGGCAGAACTTTCATTCAGCTCAAAGAACATAGGTTACCAAAGACTCTATACTAGTGGTGTTCAAAACTTTGAGTTTGAAGGATGTTTCTAAATACTGGAATTTTCGATGGCACACCTAAAGAAATTAAATGTCACCATACAACGTCACCATTGTTGACAGTGGCATTCATACCTTGAAGTTAAAAAGATATTATTAACATAACCTGTGTTACCTGAGAGGAAGGTCACAATTTTAAGGTCAGATAATTCTTCTACTATTTTGCTCAGGAAGTATATGCTGCAGATTAGAACTGCCAGATCAAAATACAGGAGACTCAATTAATTTGAATTTTACTTAGTGAACTTTCCTTTTTAGGATAAGTCTTTGTCCTATCATAAATTTATTAATCTGAAATTCAAATTTAATTGTACATCCCGTTTTTATTTGCTAAATCTGGCAACACTACCCCAGAGAGAGTGTGAGATGGGAATCTTCATTTATTCAATCAGTCTCTGTTCACATGATTGAATAAATGAAGATTCCCATCTCACACTCTCTCTGGGGTAGTGTTGCCAGATTTAGTGAATAAAAAGAGGATGTACAATTAGTCTCTGTTCACATGGGACTTCCTGGTGGCTCAGATGGGAAAGCGTCTGTCTACAATGTGGGAAATCCAGGTTTGATCCCTGGCTCGGGAAGATCTCTTGGAGGAAGGCATGGCAAACCACTCCAGTACCCTTGCCTGGAAAATCCTTTGGACAGAGGAGCCTGGTAGGCTACAGTCCATGGGGTCGCAAAGAGTGACTTCAATCAATCAATCTGTTCACATGGGCTTCTCTGAGTTGAGCAGCTTGCCTCTCTGGTTATGACTGCTGTTAAAGATGCATACAACATGGTCCCTTGACACTAGACAACTTTGTCAGCAAGTGTTCAGCTGAAGAAATCATAATTTGCTTTCATGCTGGAAGGGGAGAAAGATGATCTGTAGTGGACTCACTAAGAGATATTGGTCTCTGATGTGGTAACTTTCTTAAGTATTCACTTGACAAACATTGAGCATCTTAGGCACTTAAGACAGAACGAAGAACTGAAGAGCTGCTTCTTAGAACAAGGAACTTAACATTCCTGTCTTGTGATGCCTACATGCTCATGGGGAGAGATTTTCAATGCTGATTTTAATATCCTTAATTTTTATCCTAGAGTTGCCCTGAGCTGGATGTGACTCCATTTATTGGCTTTACCACTCTTGAGTACATGTGTGATTAGTTGCTTCAGGCATTTCTGACTTTTTGCAAGCCTATGGATTGTAGCCCACCAGGCTCCTCTGTCCATGGGATTTTCCAGGCAAGGATACTGGAGTGGGTTGCCATGCCTTCCTCCAAGAGATCTTCCTGACCCAGGGATTGAACCCGTGACTCTTATGTCTCCTGCATTGGTAGGAGAGTTCTTTACCCTAGCACTACCTGGGAAGATCACACTTGAGTACCTTGTCACTTTTTGAGTATATTTGCTTACTGCCTGATCATGTTTTCTTACACATTCCTGAGGCAAAATTCTTGCTATGCCAGAATCTCCCAAAGTAGATTTTATGAGAACAGGCAGTAATAAATACGGGTATAAAAGAGAGAAAGCTCTTAGGAGCATGATCCTCCTGAGAACTTTTTGTTTCTTGGCAAGGGTGCATGTGTGTTTTTGTGAGTGTATCTGGGTGTACAGATGATGTATCTCTTGGAAATTTCGGGCACAGAGAGACTATCTCCTTTCTAAGGCAATCCTAATTTTAAAGAATATTTTGTTGACCAGTTCAGTCGCAAAAGCAAACACTTGAAAGATTTCAGTAACAATTTTTTGAGCAGAAAAGATGGCCCCTGCTTGCAGTTTGGTTCAGTGGCAGACACTGAAATGTGGCTTGGCTCCGTCCCTTGGCTTAGTACTAGGGTGTTATGTTCCACTAGAGGCTCTGGTACCTTCTCAGAAATGCGCCAGACTTGCTGGCAGCCACAGCAGAGGGATTTTACTGATCCATGCCCAGCTCTCAGGAGGTAACTGGCAAGAAAGAAGAAAGCAAAACAAGCAACCAAATCCCTATACACCTTATAAATTTGACTTGGAAATTTTGCCTCAAGGCTAATTCCACTCTCTTTTTATATCTGTTTGTTGGGAGCTCATTTCTCATATTTTCTCTAAACTCTTCCTTTTGACTTGAAAATTTTGCCTCAAGGCTGTCAAAGAGTAGGAATAATAATTTCATTTTCTCCAAGACCATTTCTTGGGCACTGAGTCTTTAATGTAGAAAAAAATATATCTGATTGATTATCAACTTTAAAAAAAAGTCTTGCCATTCCCAGGGTCAAGTGACTCAGCTCCTTGAAAATGAACTTGGTTTATGCCACTCCTGACCAAAGCTAAGCCTTCAGGTCACATGATTTGCTTCCAAGTTAGGGGTAAAGCCTTGAAATCATGTGTATCTACTTTGCTGTAAGACATTCCTTTGATTATTTGAATCTCCTCTGCCAATAATAAGCCAATTTGTCTCCGTTTTGTCTGAAGTTGTAAAGCTGGGATTCCACTGGCGAGTTGGATTGTAGATTAAGTTCTGCTTGGTTTCTTAATGAAGCCAGGAGCCTTTAGAGGGTAATCTGGTCACAGCTTCTTGCTGCCCTCTGGTGGAGAGATGAGATATTGAAGAAGCCACAACTGAGAAATTTGATTTCTCAGCAAAAGCTGTCAAGGTGTGTATATGCAAACGTCGATGGGGAAATAATTACACTTAAAGCTATTAAGTAATACTCTATTGTGAAGCTAAATGTTATAATAAAAGTATATACTGAATGGAGTTTAAAAGTTTGCTCTATAAGAGTCTGATTTCTCAATAATGGGAGCTTTAATTCCACTCTCCTTTTACTTCTGCTTGTTGGGGACTCATTTCCCTTTTTTCCTCTCAACTCTTCCTTTTCATCAACCATCACTTTATGTATCTTTACATGATAATTATAAGATTCTTGTAAGGGGTTATTTTTACACATTTCCAAAAAGTGAAAATCAGTATTTGACCAGGAAAAGTATAATCCTTATGTCCTCCAGACACTAAACTGAGATTTATACCTATACATTCAGATCAAAATCCAAACCAAAACTCACTTCAGGAATTCAAATGAAACATGTTAGTCTTATATCTTCTGAAAGTTCTAAGTACAAGTGAGAGGCAATCTCCTTAAGACTTTTGCATGAAGTACTTTTTAAAAGAAAATATGCTTTCTTTTTACGGACCTAAAAATGCCAACATTTTCAAAAAGTGTGATCAGGTGGAAGCATGCTTTTTAAATTAAAACCTCTGACAGGATGCCTTTTGTAATCAAGGAAAATTTTTGGAGACTATAGTATGGCTCAGTAACACAGTATGAATATGTATGCGTGGCTTTTCAAATGTGTTCCAGTGACTTCTAGAGCTATCATGTTTCTTGAATTGAGAAATTCTTAATGCCAGGCTAGTACTTGGTTCTTATTGAAAGGCTTTTTATTTATTACTTAATTCATTCTGTATTTATTCTATAATATTTACTGAGAATCCATGTGCCAGCAGGAGAGAAGATATACAATCCCTGCATGAAGTTGCTTAGAGAACTCATGACAAACGTCTCAAGAACAAAGCAGACTGCTGTCAGTCAGTATCATAAGAGAGGGAGGTAGAGAGAAAGTAAGATGCAAGTTCAGAAATGGAAGAGGCAAGTTTCAGCTTTGGGGGGAGGAGAAACAAGGGGCCCCTGAACTAGGAATTAAAGGGTGAATAGAATTTGTACGTAAAATTACACTAGATAACAGAAATTTCTTCTAAAGGAAGAATTTTTCTCAGGGAAATAAATTATACAAAGCTAATAGGTGCCATTCAGGTGGATTTTACAATGTAAGAATTATTAACAGTTCAGATACTGTCAATTCTTGATCAACCTCTGTCCTTTATGTATGAGAAAATTCTGCTCTCTTCCTCAGAATACTATTCTCTCTTCTAACCAAAAACAGCAAAATAAGAGAGGAGGAATAACTGTTTTATTTCCTTCCCTTTGTCCCTACCTTTTCCTTAATTCATCAAAGCTATTCTTCTGATAAATACTGTGTACTTGTTCTTATGTCTACTTCTGCCAAGTCCTAGAAGGCAACAGTTAACAAGCACACATGATCCTTTTTCTGAAAAAGCTTTTACTAGATGGAGACAGACAATGAAGGGATTCAGCTTGTGTGAGAAGAGGATCACCTCATCCATTGTAACTAGAGGAATGGAAGATAGGATTGTTGGAGGGACAAGTAAAATTGTAGGTTTGACATTATTAAGTTGAGAGAGCTCTTATCTGAGAACTTTAGTGTTTCTTCCCCATAATTACAGAAAATTCAGAGAATAAAACTAATAAAGGGTTGGACATTGGCCAGGCAAATGTGATGGAAGTGTAAGAGAGAGAGGGGGTTGATAATACTGGTGTGCAATGGACTGGGAGTATCTAAGCTATATATAAAGAAGGCTGGAAGTGGAAGGGTACCAATGAGAAGAGAGGAAGAGATGAAGGACTGGTGATCCAGTGAGGCTTAAGACCAGATTTGTAAGGAGTGACTTGAGTGAGAAGGTTGAAAAGATAAGACATTATCATCAGAAAGAAATGTCTGAATTTGTGACATCAGATATGGAATAATTCTGGATGGCAGTAAGATTAGGGATATGACTTCAAAGTATGTGACTGAAGTGAAGTGGATGTGAAGGTTACTGGAGATGAGGACAACGAAGGAACTGGGATGAAGATGACCTGGGATGGAGAACTAAAGTATTCAAGATCACTCGTCTATGAAAGGGAAAGTAAATGGTGAAAGCACCTCCTCTCCACCCTAGAAGTCTGTAGCATTTCCCCCACCATCCTAATCTGACATCACACCTCCCTTAGAATCTTGGGGTCTTGTGTGATCATGCCGTGTGGGCACCCTTGCTGACGCCCGGAGCCATGCTTTTCCTCCACTTTCTTGCTCCCATCACGCCAGGGGCTCCACTGCTAACAGATCCCAGCTTCCACTTTCCACCTGGTGCAGCAAATGTTTCTAGGGACAGGGAAGGGTATAAGCTCCGACTCTGGCTGCCAGAGCTTGCTGGGCGTGAGGGTAACCCAAGCTGAGGGAAGGTGTGTTCCTGCTATTTTGATCTTGATGGTGGAATGCACTTTTCTGTAACAATCCTGGAATCCAGAATTGTCCTCTAGAGAACCAATGGCTGGGACATCATGGTTGGTTGGAGGAAACTGGCTTTGGTGGGCTGGCTCTTGGTCCTAATCATCATTCACTTTATGGGAGAATACATTCAGTTTCAAAGGATGGACTTAGGAATGACTTTTCTAAATTCGGAATTATTTGTGTTGAAATTGTAGGCTGGTCCCTAAATACTTTAGAAAACAGAGTGGCAAATATGCTATCTATCAATGGGCATTTTTTTCCTTTACATTTCCATGAGCTTCTAGGAGTTGAGAGAGCTTGATTGTCAGTCATGATGCTAAAAGAGTGCTTTGAGTTTATAATTTAGATACTTTAACATTTTAACATATTATAATGTTATGGAAAAGATTTGTGTTCACTGAACATAATTCTTAAAATGAATAGAAAACTTGTACTTTCACCAACCAGAAATAAAAATTATTAATATCTTGGCATCATATTCACTCCAGATATACATCTCCTTTTGCCCCTTCCCTGACTTGGAGTTATATTGTATACAAAGTTTTATCATCTCTTTCATTCATTTAACATGTGAGCATTTCCCTGGGTCATTGCCTATCCCTAAAAAAGTGATTGTGGCAGATTCTCCTAGCTGTTCATCAAAATCTATTTCCTTCTCCTTGGGCATGCAGCTAGGCTACATTTCCAGGCTTCTTTGCAGTTAGGTGTAGTTGGTGATGCCATCCATCCAAGGGGACTACAGAGGATGAAATGGCTGGATGGCATCACCAACTCAATGGACATGAGTTTGAGCAAGCTCCAGGAGTTAATAAGAACAGTGAATTCAGCCTGGCGTGCTGCAGTCCATGGGGTCCCTAAGAGTCAGACATAACTGAGCAACTGAACTGAACTGAAAAGAATAGGAATGAAGGTAATGTGTGCTATTCCTGGGCCAATGCTTTTAAAAGGCGAGTGTGTCTCCTTTATGTTCTCTCTTCTTACAGCTAGATGCAGAAGATGATAAGGCCTGAGGGGAATTCAAAGTCAAAGGATGGAGGGAGACTACAATTTTGAATAATCATGTGTTGAATACAATATTGGTGAGAATAAACATCTATTGTGTTTGGACTATTATATATTTGTGAGTCTTTTTGTTACAGCAATTTTGCTTACCCCATTTCTTGTTGTGTGGATGTACCTTAATTTCTTAAGAGAAATGTTTATTAAAATGTACTAGGTTGTTTAAAATGAACCCCGTTTAAAATTGGGTCTCTCTGGGTCCACACCTCTTTGAAATATGCCTTTACTGCTTTTTCTAACAAAAGCTGGTGTCTGTTTCCCCATTCCTTGAATTTATGCCACTCTCTGACTTGTTTTGACCAACAAAGTGTGATGGGCGTAGCATCTGGGGACTTCTGAGTTCAGGCTCTAAGAGGCCTGACAGCATCTGCTTTTGTTCCCCATGGATCCAGCTGCATGTAAAGAAGTTCAGGTTATCTTTTAGAGAGAGTCTATACAGGGAGATGGTCCTAGAGGATGAGATGCCATGTAGATAGAGAAACCACATGGAGGAGAAACAAGGACCCAGACATATTGTGAACCTGCTAATACCATGGGAAAAGGGAGACCCAGCCATCCCAGCTCACCTCAGCCATCTGAGCCATGCCAATGGGAGTGCCAGACTTGTGAGGCCTTTGGGGTCCTCCAAACCTAGTAAAGCCCCCAGCCAACACAATGTGGATGAGAGACAAGACGTCCCTTCAGAGCCCTGGCAAAACTCCTGAGCCCACAGAAGTGTAAGCAATAAAATGACTGAGTCATGGATATGTTGACTGCTAACCATCAACAGATAACCGATACATGATGATTATATCTTTCTAAAGTTTTGTCACTGTAAATGACTCTCAGGAACATCTTTGTACCAGCTTCCTCGTTCATCAAGAGATTCTATGGTGTTGAACTTGTTTAAGTCTGGAAACTGAGTAAAGAGTCGTGTCTCCTCTCCATTTGGGTACTCAAATTAGGTTTCTGGCCACTGCAACATAAATGAAGTACTATATTTTTTGACTTTTTTTGTGTGTGTATTGGGGTATAGCTTATTAACTGGAGAAGGAAATGGCAACCCACTCCAGTGTTGTTGCCTGGAGAATCCCAGGGACAGAGAAGCCTGGTGGGCTGCCATCTATGGGGTTGCACAGAGTTGGACNTTTTGACTTTTTTTGTGTGTGTATTGGGGTATAGCTTATTAACTGGAGAAGGAAATGGCAACCCACTCCAGTGTTGTTGCCTGGAGAATCCCAGGGACAGAGAAGCCTGGTGGGCTGCCATCTATGGGGTTGCACAGAGTTGGACACAACTGAAGCGACTTAGCAGCAGCAGCATAGCTGATTAACAATATTGTGACACTTTCAAGTGAACAGCAAAGAGACTCAGCATTACATATACATGTATCCGTTCTCAAACTCTCTCCCACCCAGGCTTCCACAGAACACTGAGCAGAGTTCCCTGTGCTATACAGTAGGTTCTTGTTGGTTACCTGTTTTAAATATAGCAGGGTGTACATGTCTATTCCAAACTCCAAACTATCCCTTCCCCCATCCTTCTCCCCTACAACCACAAGTCCATTCTCTAAGTCTGTGAGTCTGTTTCTCTTTCGTAAGTAAATTCATTTGTATCATTTCTTTCTAGATTCCATATGTCAGGGACATCAAAGGATATTTCTCCTTCTCTGAATAAAGTAATATTTTAATAGGCTGCACTCTGTTAAATTCCTATAGATACCATGATCAGTTAGCTACTACTAAAGATTCCTGCTAGTCAAAACAATTTGGTTAACATTTTGTCTCAACTGCCCATTATAGTAAAAGCCCTCACCTTGCCGCTTATAGTTAATTGTTGCCACCTGGCCTTTGCCATTCTGGAATCCCATCATCTTCACTGAAATCAGGGAGCCAGTTTCAATGGTGGTATCTTTTACCATCAACATAGCCTACAGAAGACAGTCATCACAGAACTTTGTGAGGACATTGAGAGCCTGTCATTAACGCCTTTCTCAATGCCTCAGTGGAGGGAGTGACCTCTCAGAGGATGTAGTTGGAGGTGGGTGTGCAAGTTGATGATTATATATCTGCTCCACCATTCCAATCTCTCTGAGTCTTTGGATTCCTTCTTCTACATTGTGCCAGGAAAAATCTGGCACAATTTTATCTTCATGGAGCATAGGCTATAGAGTTCACGCTTCTGGCAACCAAAAAAAAAAAAAAAAAATCATTAGATACACTTCTAACTGTAAGAGCTTTAGTAACTGATATAATGACCCATATCAATACATTTGGTTTAATCCAGTGTAGAGTAACCATGGGAAACTCTCTGATTCTCTGTGACTTGAGCTGAGAGTTAATGATCTGAGGCTGTCATTTCTTATAGAAGCATCTTTGCTACCATAACAGTCATTTGGTCCCCTTAGGGCCACAGAAGGCATTTCATCACAACCAACCACAGGTATTAAGCATGATGTCAGAACATATCATAGATATTCAAACCTTATTTCCTCTTGGTAAAGAGACCTCTACCTTGTTCAAAGCTAAGGGCATGCTCAAATCAACCTCAGAATCCCATTTTGAGGGGCTGTTTCCTAGGACCACTTCTTGTTCCAAGAATCCTGCTAATAAAACAGAATCATACTATTCACTAGAGAGAATATAATGAATTGGTAAAATGTTTAAGAACTGAAAAGCACACGTATAACACTGAGGTAACACAGAGATAACTGCTGAAAGCAATTACAACCCCTGGAGCTGGAGTAAAAAAGGTTACCAGTTTGGGGTTACCAGAATTTAGACTTTTGGAGGAAGGGATCTGCAGAATTGGGACCCAGATCTTTGACAAGAGAGCATCATCCAGGTGCTGCTGGTACCTCTGAAGTGTCAACTCTGCAAGTGTGTAAAAATGAGTCGGGGACTAGAAGCAACAGCCATTACTGGGGATGAAGAGCTGCTGCTGGGCAACATTGTCAGGAATAAGAAGACAGGAAGGAACAAGTCCCTTCTCTCCTCTTCCTGCCTTCCAATCTCCCTCTAGTGGTCAGTTATTGTTATAACTACCAGTTGGTAAAGACCACTTGGTCTTGGAGAATCCCAGCCCCAGCATCCTACAGCAATGCATGGGATTGGAGCTGAGAAACCATAGCTGGATGGGCCAAAAAGTATGTGTCTGAATATACTGGCATATGCACACACACACATGTGCACACATATCCTAAGAGTCTGATATCCTATTTAGCATTAAAAATAATTTTTTTCTCATTATAATAGCAACATATATTTATTTCCTTTAACTAGAAAATACAAATAAGCTCCTAGATGAAAAAAAAAAAATCCATCTTACTGCTGAGAAGATATTAACACCTTGATTTAGATCCTTCCAGACCTCTTTCTCAATGTGGATGCATATTCTTTCATGAAATCACGTTGTATATAGTTTTCTAAACTGCTTTAAAATATTTTAATGTATCAAAAAATTGCTCACATTAATACGTTTTATTTACACTAGAATCCAAACTGTTCCTAGGAAGTGTCTTATGAGGTACTTCTAGGAGTCTGGGCAGGAGGGCTTTATGGGAGGGTGCTGAGTTCTCTCTTGTACCCTAAACCACTTCAATTCTGCTTTTATTGTTTTATACATTTGATTTCTATGTCAAGATTTTTGTGGGGAAAAAAACTCCACTGCCAATATAGTAGAAAACTACTGACTCGTGTGAATATATCACTTTTCATTTTCATGATTATAACAAAAAAGGATAACTTATCTAAATTTTTTTTCTGAAGCCCTAGAGGGACACAATGGGACACGACACATTTACTCTTATCTATTTGGCAATACCTTGAAATTATTTTAACCTGTATTTCTTGAATTGCTAATGAGATGAACAAGTTTCTATTTCAGTGTAATTTGTGTCTGTGGCAGTCTTTCTTTGCAAACTCAAAAATTTAAAAGCATGGTCCCCAATACTTACTTTCTCCCTAATATACAGAGCTCATTCCTCTCCCTAATACACAGAGCCCATCTCCAATTTCAAGGAAGCTCCACTTTTATTTATTTATTTTTTTTGCTGGGTTTGGATCTGACACTTGCTGAATCCATTTTACCAGAGACACTTTTATTATTTTTTTTGAAATTTTTAAAATAAAAATTTATTTAATTGGAGGCTAATTACTTTACAATATTGTATTGGTTTTACCATACATCAAAATGAATCCACCACGAATGTACACGTTCCCTATTCTGAACCCCCCTCCCACCTCCCTCCCCATCCTGTCCCTCTGGGTCATCCCAGTGCACCAGCCCCAAGCATCCTGTATCATGCATTGAACCTGGACTGGCGATTTGTTTCACATATGATATTATACATATTTCAGTGCCATTCGCCCAAATCATCCCACCCTCACCCTCTCCCAAGGAGTCCAAAAGACTGTTCTATACATCTGTGTCTCTTTTGCTGTCTTGCATACAGGGTTATCATTACTATCTTTCTAAATTCCATATATATGTGTTAGTATACTGTATTGGTGTTTTTCTTTCTGGCTTACTTCACTCTGTATAATAGGCTCCAGTTTCATCCACCTCATTAGAACTGATTCAAATGTATTCTTTTCAACGGCTGAGTAATACTCCATTGTGTATACGTACCACTGCTTTTTTATCCATTCATCTGCTGATGGACATCTAGGTTGCTAAGGAAGCTCCAATTTTAAATATCCACTGTTCATCCAGAATCCATCTCCCTGCCCTCCATTCTTGGTAATGACTGCAAATTCTTCTTCACTGACACAATAGGAGCTCTCTTTCTGGGGCTCCCTCATCTTTCTGTTGCATACTAAGTTGCTTCAGTCATGTCTGACTCTTTGCGATCCTATGGACTATAGCCCTTCAGGCTCTTCTGTCCATGGGGATTCTCCAGGCTAGAATACTGGAGTGGATTGCCATGCCCTCCTCCAGGGGAATCTTCCTGCCAAAACTAAAAAACACCATGTCTAAAGCTATCTTTATCTTCCTGGCTCAGAGAATCAAGATATCTTGATCTTTAAGACAACCAACCCTTCTACCTGAGCCGTTGATCCCACCCTTGCTTGTCTCCTGTGGGACCTAGTGTGGTGTTTGGCAAACAGCTGATGTTCAAAAACTGCTGAATGAATACTTAATGGATCTTCCTTCATCAGTTCTCTAGCCTTCATCCCTTTAGTAGGTCTAGCTTCTCTCACTCTTTTTGTCCCATTTCCCTTAGCCTATTAGGTGATGAGGTCATTTCCTGTCTGTGATGGTCAGTTTTATGTGTCAACTTGGCTAGGCTAGAGAACCCAGTTATTCAATTACACTAGATTGAAGTGAAATTGCTCAGTCGTGTCCGACTCTTTGCGATCCTGAGGACTCTCTGCGATACCTGTAGCCTACCAGGCTCCTCTGTCCATGGAATTCTCCAGGCAAGAATACTGGAGTGGGTTGTCATTTCCTTCGCCAGAGCATCTTCCTGACCCAGGGATCGAACCCAGGTCTCCTGTATTGCAGGCAGACGCTTTACCTTCTGAGCTACCAGGGAAGCCAATCACACTACATTAGGTGCTGCTATGAAGGTATTCTGTTTATGTGATTATCAGCTGCAATCAGTTGACTTTTTGTAAAGGAGATTATCCTGGGTAACCTGGATAAACCTGATCCCATCAGTTTAAAAGGCCTTGAGAATAGAACTGTTTCCCTGAGGACAAAAAAAGAGAAGAAATTCGATCTGTAGACCGCAACTTCAGCTCCTGCCTGAGTTTCTAGTCCGCCCTTAGTTATGGCCTGCCCTCTGGATTTTAGGGACTTCCCTGGCTCAGACGGTAAAAGCATCTGCCTACAACGTGGGAGACCTGGGTTTGATCCCTGGACTGGGAAGATTCCCTGGAGAAGGAAATGCCAACCCACTCCAGTACTCTTGCCTGGAAAATCCCATGGACTGAGAAGCCTGGTAGGCTATAGTCTGTGGGGTCACAAAGAGACACGACTGAGTGACTTCACTTTCACTTTCACACGGATTTTAGATTTGACTATCCAATCCCTCCAGTCAATTTCTTTTGTATTGCTTTTTTTTTTTTTGGACTGGTGGGACCCTGACTGATACACTATCCTTAAAATTAGAACAAAACAATACACTGCTTGTGTATTCTTGCCTTGAGAACTCCATGAACAATATGAAAAGGCAAAAAGATATGACAATGAAAGAAGAACTCCCCAGTCGGTAGGTGCCCAATATGCTACTGGAGAAAAGTGGAGAAATAACTCCAGAAAGAATAAAGAGACAGACCCAAAGCAAAAACAATGCCCAGTTGTTGATGTGACTGGTGATGGAAGTAAAGTCTGATGCTGTAAAGAACCATATTGCATAAGAACCTGGAATGTTAGGTCCATGAATCAAGGTAAATTAGAAGTGGTCAAACAGGAGATGGCAAGAGTGAACATCGATTTTAGGAATCAGTGAACTGAGATGGACTGGAATGGGTAAATTTAACTCAGATGGCTATTATATCTACTACTGTGGGCAAGAATCCCTTAGAAGAAAAGGAATAGCCCTTATAGTCAACAAAAGAGTCTGAAATACAGTTCTTGGGTCCAATCTCAAAAACGGCAGAATGATCTTGGCTTCTTTCCAAGGCAAACCATTCACTATCACAGTAATCCAAGCCTACGCCTCAACCAGTAATGCTGAAGAAGCTAAAGTTGAAAAGTTCTAGAAAAATATACAAGACTATCTAGAACTATCAGCCAAAAAAGATGTCTTTTTCATCATAGCGGACTGGAATGCAAAATAGGAAGTCAAGAGATACCTGGACTAACAGGCAAATTTGGCCCTAGGAGTACAAAATGAAGTAGGGAAAGGCTAACAGAGTTTTGCACCGGTTAACACACTGGTTGTAGTAAACACCCTCTTCCAACAACACAAGAGAAGACTCTACACAGTTGGTCAATACTGAAATCAGATTGATTATATTCTTTGCAGCCAAAGATGGAGAAGCTCTATACAGTCAGCAAAAAAAAAAAAAAAAAAAAAA
>SJYV01038756.1:1297758-1324660 GCA_006410875.1 Neotragus pygmaeus | reverse complement strand
TGGAGATCTTTTTTGTATAGTTCTTCTGTGTATTCTTGCCACTTCTTCTTAATATTTTCTCCTTCTATTAGGTCCATACCATTTCTGTCCTTTATTGAGCCCATCTTTGCATGAAATGTTCCCTTGATATCTCGAATTTTCTTATTAGGTAGATAAGAAAGACTATAGGTATCTGTGTGGATCACAATAGTCTTTCCTGTTCTATGGTTTTCCTCTATTTATTTGCCCTGATCACTGAGGAAGGCCTTCTTATCTCTCTTTGCTATCCTTTGGAACTCTGCATTCAAGTGGGTATATCTTTCCTTTTCTCCTTTACTTTTCACTTCTTTTCACAGCTGTTTGTAAGGCCTCCTCGGACAGCCCTTTTGCTTTTTTGCATTTCTTTTTCTTGGGGATGGTTTTGATCCCTGTCATCTGTACAATGTCACGAACTTCTGTCCATAGTCCACCAGGCACTCTATCAGATCTAGTCCCTTAAATCTATTTCTCACTTCCACTATATAATCATAAGGGATTTGATTTAGGTCATACCTGAATGGTCTAGTGGCTTTCCCCACTTTCTTAGTGTTTGGTGTACCCTAAATGACTGCAAATTATTCATATGAAAGAATATTAAAATCACGATAAAATGTGATATGATATACGTTCTAGTTTAATAGATGTTTTCTGAATGATTTAATGAACTTGATATCATGTCACCATTTTCCTTCCTTCCTATGTCATTTCTTACATACATAGAAATGTTTATGTTCTTACAGGTGAAGCTGATTGTGTTGTTATTGATTTCTTTAAAACAAATAAGGAAAGATGCTTCTTTTAGTGTATTTTTTGTATGATATACTTAATGTAGAAATGCATGTTAAGTCTTATTACTAAATATCTCTGCATTAGACCTTTGCATTGCAGCTATAATTAAAGAATGCTGTCACATTACATTGTCACTGAAGAGCCGAACCTTAGATGCAGAGACAGATGTGTTATGTGCAATCCTTTACAGCAATCACAACAGAATGGGCCGCCATAAGCCCCATTTGGCCCTCAGACAGGTAAGGAGAGAGCCCTGTATTTAAGATAAAACATTTTTACTTGGTGAAGATGGAGATCACACTGCCACTTAACTTTTGTTATTTATGGAAATTGAAGTAAATTACTTCTGATTTACTTGGGCTTTCCTGATAGCTCAATTGGTAAAGAATCCACCTACAATGCAGGAGACCTTTGTTTGATTCCTGGGTTGGGAAGATCTGCTGGAGAAGGGATAGGCTACCCACTCCAGTATTCTCGGACTTCCCTTGTGGCTCAGATGGTAAAGAATCTGCCTGCAACGCGGGAGACCTGGGTTCGATCCCTGGGTTGGGACGATCCCCTGGAGAAAAGAAAGGCTACCCACTCCAGTATTTAGGCCTGGAGAATTCCATGGACTGTCCATGGGCTTGCAAAGAGTTGGACACAACTGAGTGACTTTCACTTGTGATTTTAAAGTGTTAAGCCCACAATTACATGTGAGCTTTCATTTTTTTTTCCCTGAAAGCATTTCAAAAAACAGTCTGTATTAGAAAAGAACTATGTTCGATTCTTTCCCAGTCTTGTTTCTAGTAGGTAATTAGGAAAAAATTTCCTCATTATATACAATCTGTAACAAAGTACCACTCCTTTATCTATTTTAAAGATTGAGTGATTTGATCAAAACAAAATGTTGGATTAAGAAACAATTTTCCTGAGCATAATCAAAATCTCCAAATCATGAAAAGAACAAAGTTGCAATTTATTTATTGTGGTGGTAAATAATCTAATTGGGAATATATTAGAGTATATAACAAGTTGTGTAAAGTGTTTTGTGTATCTTTTGAAGTTTAAGACAAAATTGGGTCCTTCTAGCTCAGGGATTACATACACAGAATAGAGCCTTCTAAGTTCCATATATACTCATTTATTTGCTCATTCATTTTATTAATTCTCCAAGTATTTTTGAAACTTTCTATGTGCCAGGCACTGTGCTTTGTGCTAGGTGTACTCTCCAACCTTAATCATCTCCAACCTTAAACGGATTCATGTTCTTGGTTAGTTTTCCATTCACATTACTTAAAGCAAAAAGGATGATTTCTTCACCAAAGAAAGATTTGCAATTATGGTTTTTCCTAAGTTTTCTTCTCTGGAGCAGGTTTTATCTCCTGAGTCTTTAATTCCAAAACCAAACTTGTTATCTCAGACTGAATATATGTATTTCTCCTCCTGGCTTCCAGGTTGTCAGTAAGCATAGTCAGAAAAATTTGGTGTTCTGTTTTCTCTGCTCTCCCATTCGGTCTGATCAATTAACACTTTCTCTGCATCTAGTCCCTTTTAGTTCTGGCTAAATTTTAAAACCTTGTCAATTTTTTGTTGTCTTGTAATTCTGACTGATGTTTCCTCCTTCAGTCTTTCCTCTACTGTGGCATGTTCACATGTACCAAATCCAGGTTAATCATCCTAAAACACAGCTTAATTTTTAATGGTTCTCGATTGTCCCCTGAATAAAGAGCAGACCTCTTAGCTTAACTTAGCAGATCCTTCCTGATCTGGCCTCTTCAGTTTTCTTAGCTCAGGCTTCTCTGTGGTCTTCATCGTCATATATGCTGTATTACAAGCAGCCTGAACTCTTTGTGAGTCTTCCTACTCACCACATTGGTTCCCTCCTCTGAGCCTTTGCTTACCTGGTTCTGTATGTTTACAATGCCCAAGCCCTCCATCATTTGATCCTCATGTCTGCAGTACTTACGGACAGTGAAATTTATTACTTAACAATTTATTATCTTGTTTTAATAGTTTCACTGTTAGAATCATGTTACTTCAGAAAAGTTTATTAATACAATCTTGAGAATAATCTTACATTTACTTTGGTCCTCTTTTTAGCACCAAGCACATCCTGGCATATAGTAAGAAAGAAAAAAAGAAAGAAAGAAAGTGAAGTGGCTCAATTGTGTCCAACTCTTTGCGGCCCCATAGACTGTAGCCCGCCAGGCTCCTCCATCCATGGGATTCTCCAGGCAAGAGTACTGGAGTGGGTTGCCATTTCCTTCTCCAGGGGATCTTCCTGACCCAGGGATTGAACCTGGTTCTCCCGCATTGTAAACAGACGCTTTATCATCTGAGCCACCAGGGAAATCCAGTCACTGGTCATACCCTGATCTGAGAAATTTATTTGGCTGCATACATTTCAGATTTTTAACCAGAAGCAACTGCTCTGGGCTACAGGTTTCTTTACCCTAAATATGGTATTCTGTGTATTTCTATACTTTGTACTCAGTGTATTACTTATACTTTGAAATTTTGAATTTGTTTTCATGTTCACATCAGTGGCTTTGTCTCTATTACACATAAACATGTGAATTTGAGCTGGTCTTTCCCTTTCAGGTTGAACAGTGTTTAAAACGTTTGAAAAACATGAATTTGGAAGGTTCAATTCAAGATCTCTCAGAGTCATTTTCTTCTAAGTAAGTAGTCTAGTTGCTTTGTAATGGGCTTTGAGGTGGACTGGAAACCTGGTGTCTTGCCGTGACCTCGCTTTAGACTTCCTTCACTATTGTTTGAATATAACCAATTATACCTTAGCTGTACAAATTTTATTTTAATAAAGGGCCCCTGGTATTTGTGGTAATCTCGCTCTGTTGGCTTGTGGGAAGGAATAGTGTGACACTGAAACCTGGGTGATGATAAGCTATTTTGAAACATAAGTGTCAGTTAACTTCAGTGAGTCATTATTAAACATAACCACCTCAAATTGAGCTTACAGCAATTTTGTACTTATTATATAAGTGTTTTATATTTAAGAATGAAAGTAACATACTTTTCTATTTTTGTCAAGTGAAAATCAGCCTATAAATACCAAAGCATGTGTCATCCCCAGCCAACCAGTGGTGGAACTGGTGTTGATGAAGATTTTGGGAGCCTGCAAGTTGCTGCTTCGCCTGTTGGACTGTTGCTGCAAGACATTTCTGTATCCTTGAATCATCTAAAAAACGTTTTTCTGAACTTCAGTTGTTTGGATGTATTTAATGGGCTTCTCAGGTGGCTCAGTGGTAAAGAATCCACCTGCTAATGAAGGAGCCACAGGAAATGCAGGTTTGATCCCTGGGTCAGGAAGACCCCCTGGAGGAGGAAGTGGCAACCCCCTCCAGTATTCTTGTTTGGGAAATCCCATGGACAAAGGAGCCTGTTGGGTTACAGTCCATGGGGTTGCAGAGTCAGACATGACTGAGCATGCATGCAGGGATGAATTTAATAGTATTTCTGTTTGAAAGCTAGGGAGTATGTAGTTTTTCATATTTTCAAAGTAGGAGTTATAATTTGTGCAAGTTCTTAAAATTTTGCTCTTTGGTCTCCTCTTCTGGGAAGTGCCTGAAATAGCCATTGCCAGGGATTTCTACCTCTATTTAATATGTATTATCCTAAAGGCATTGACAGTTAGAAATTCATAATCTTAAAAGCTAATCCTTAGAAACCAAATTTATTAATGAAGCCTCTAGCAGAGTGTATATTACTTTTTTTTAAAGCTTCAATGACTCAAATAGAACATGTTTTAAGGCTTTAACTCCTTAAAATTCTGCATTCTGTGTTTTTTTTTTTTCCCATAAATATAACTCAACAAAACATAAATTCCTTTGATTCTGTTTTCCAAATTTAACTTGATCCTTCAGCTTGACTGTGAAACATCTAGGTTTGCAAGAATTCATTATTTTAAACCTTGTGATGGTTGGGCTTGTGAGCAGGTTATGGTACGTATGTACGTACCTTTGAAATCCTTAGTTTCTTTTTCATTTCTCTAACTCAGACTAGGTGTCTTATTAGTAGTCTTCATATTTGCTTTTCCATGGGATGTTGAAGGTGCAGAAATTGTTTCTTCATTTGTTCAGAGTTTATTTGGGATGGATTGGGAAGCTAAGTGTTGTTATTGGGAAGCTAAGTTATGTCAAAAGACTAGGCTTTGAATCTGAATCCATGAGATCACTTCCACATTAACTAACCTAAGCAAATGAATTCCTAGGATTAGCAGCTGGAATTAAAAAAAAAAAAGTTCGTTTAATCATTCAGCTGAGCCATTTAAAATGAAGGTGATTCTGGGCAGTCTGCATCATTCATTTGTTTCTGCCCCTAGATTTCTAATACTTAATGGCAGTGACCTTCCTTATGCTTTCTAAATTTCCTTCTTCCACATGAACCACTACTGCTTTTTGAGCCTTAGCTATTGAACACTGGTAATACTAGTAAAGAACACTGGTAATATTAGCTGCAAACCAAAGAGAATTTCCCTTGCATCTCACAATATATATTATGGAGCTTATCTGATGGATACTCAGATTCAAAATCTGCCCATTTGTGATTAGCTATAATTTGAATGCAAACAAAAAAAGAAAAAATTCTTTCTAATCCTTAATTTTCTGTCTTAATCTGTTTATCTCAAGTACTATTTTCAATCATCCTGTTTTTTATTCTGCTTGTGGTTTAGAGCTAACAATGTTAGAATTACTTATCATATGTTAGTATGATTATCATGTTAGTAACGTTAGAATTACTAATTAATGTCAAACCGTATTATTCTTCCCTACAATGAAAATAGCTTTGATTTTTTAATTTTAATAATACATGTTTATTTGAAGAAACTTTTAAAAATAGAAAGAATTCAAAGAACCTGAAATTTGCCTAAAATCTTATCCTCTAGATAAAACCACATTTAAGATTTTGGTGCACATCCTTTGAAATCTCTCTCCATGTAGTACTGTATTTGGTTTTATATAACATTTGTACTTGGATTTTTCTATATAAGCTGGACTAAATCTAGCTCTTTGCAAGTATCCACTGTAGCATTTTTTTTTTAAATCTATAGTGGCAGACTGATAGGTGTTATTTTCAGCTTTGAATCTGTTAGTTATTATGTAATCTGCAAATTACAATTACTGGCTAATTCATGAGCTCTTACTTGTTTCCCTAGGGTTCTGTATAAAGATGTTTTAAAAAGGCTGGTTTCTTTATATAAACCATTGTTTGGATTACTTCAAGAGGTCTCCAGGATTCAACCATTGCCTTACTTCAAAGGTTTTACCTTTCCTTCTGATATTGTTGAATTTTTAGGAGAGCCCTATTTTGAAGTCTTTAAGAAAAAAATGCCTACAGCTTTTGTAGCTAAAGGAGTAACTAAACTGCTAAATAAACTATTTTTAACAAAAGAGCAATCACAGAAGTCAGATGAAGAAACTTTACTTAGAATTTCTGAAAAAGCTAAACAAATGAAGATCAATATACAGAATAACATGGATCTTGGACATCCAGTAAAGAGTAAGAAAATCTTAAAAGGTAATTTGCTTTGATATGGCTTATACTCTTAAACTCTCTTAATTTTAACTCACATTATCTTTAGAGACGTGTGGTATTGATAATGTATGTTTTCTAAGCTTGAGCATGTTAAGTTATTTCTTTCTATTGTAGCTTCTTAGTTCTTTGCTTGCTTAATTCCCTTTGTTGTCATGTACTTAAGAATTTATTGATTTGAAAATAGTATGCCTAATGTTTTTAATCTATGATCTATGTCCACAGAAAAGTCATCAGAATTTGATGTGAGAGCTTTCTGCAAACAGCTGAAACAAAAAGCTATTCAGGTTTGTCTGGTTTATTTTAATATAGCTTATGATTTCTGCTAAGTGTAGATGCCACTAACCAAGGACAGAGGCTGAATCTCACTTCTGGTTTTATCCCCGGCTCTAGGCATAGTGCCATCTTAGTTCTCAGTCTGCTTCTGAATGAGTCGAGGCATTTCCAAGGGATCTGAGTGCATCTAGTTAATTCAGTTAATAGAATGCCTTCAGAAACATTTTACTAAGGGTTTTGCTAGAATTTTAAAATGATCCTAGGATCCAACATAGGAGTGGATTATACTGCAGCTTAAGTATATATATGGGCTTCGAAGTCAGACAGACGGTTTGCATCTTGGCTTTGGTTTGTAGTAATTTGTGACCTTTTGTAAGTTTCTTGACCTGTCCATACCTCCATTTTCTAGAAACAGTATACACTTCATAGGGCTATGCCAGTTTTAGTATGTGTAAAGTATTCAGCACAGAGTCTCAAGTGTGGTAAGCACTTACTTGATGTTAGATGTTGTTAGGTACTTCCATTGTCACTATCATCATCATCATTTTTTATCATGAGGCTTCTGTCTTTCTGTCAGCATCAGAGCTGATGTCAGCATTTGACCTCTCCTCGGCCAGTGTTTGTAAACTCTGTTTGTTCTGGATCTGACATGGATAAGAAGTTCTTTTACTCTCTTTTCAGAGTTGTTTTCTTCATGGGCTATTTCTTCCATTCTATTCAAGAATTCTTTTCTAACAAGTCAGTACTTTCTTGAAGGTTTACAAGGATTCCAGCTTGCATTTATATTTTGTCCAGTTTACAAGTTCTGGAGGAAGATGTCATCGTCACCATAATACTTATACGGCATTTACTCTTTGCCGGGCATTTTTCAGAACTCTTTATATGTGTAAACTCATATAATCCTTGCAAAAGTCCTGTGAGGTAGGTGCTGTTCTTTCCATGTTTCAGATGAGAAAATTAAGGCAAAGAAAGGACAAGAAATTTGTCTAGGCCAGATAGCAAATATGGGGCAGAACTGGGATTTGAACCAGGCAGTTTGGTTTCAGTCTTTGTCATTTAATATTATTTGTTGTTCAGTCGCTAAGTTGTGTCCGACTTTCTGCAACTCCATGGGCTGCAGCACACCAGGCTTCCCCGTCCTTAACTATCTCTTGGAGTTTATCATTAGACCAGTCTCCAAATAGTTTTATCAGCTTTCTCTTAGTAACTGCAGCTCTCTATGACTCCTGAAACTTTCTGCAGTCCATCACTTGTTCCTATGTGAGCTGGTTCCAGCATCCCTCTTATTTATGACCAATCACTATTTTATTTTTAGCATTGAGCACCAGTATGCTTAGGGTGTTTTTAGGCCAAACTTTTATGGATGTCAACACAAAGATTGATAGGTCTCTACCTTCTACTACTATTACTTGTTCTTCTTGAGAATGAGAAATTAGCAAGAAACGAAGTTTTGAACAGAAGATGGAAGGAGACCTCGTAGGTGGCATATTTCAATAGACAGTAGTAGTTGATAAAATTCAAACTTGACTTCATACAGAAAAATGAAGTTGAAGAGACAGAGGTGCCACATCAAAAGATGGTTGAATTGGAATTGGAAGTATTGCTCAGTTAAGCATTTTAAACATACATTCAGCAGTCATCTGCATTTCCACATTTATCAACAACATCTATGACCCTTCATTGAGGAGGTGATGAAAAACAAGCTGTGGTAGTCCAGTATTAGAGGAAAAGGGCTTTTTAGTGATTTTGTCTCCCACCAGACATACTTTGATCAATACCTAATTATGTGGAGTTTTATTCTTATGTGTAGGTTAAATGGGCTTCCCTGGTGGCTCAGTGGTTGAGAATCCACCTGCCAGTGCAGGAGAGGCAGGATGGATCTGTGGGTGGGGAAGATCCCCGGAGAAGGAAATGGCCACTTTGGTATTCCTGCCTGGGAAATCCCATGGACAAAGGAGCCTGGAGGGCTGTAGTCCATGGGGGTCACAAACACAACAGCAACACAAGTTAAATAAATATGTATGTAAGTATTTATATTGTTACTTGTGTACAACAATTTGAATTTAGCTATAGATGGGATCTGTTGTAGCACAGAGGGGAAAAAATCGTTATCAGGAACAGTGAGTGAGAATTTTTTTAAGCAAAGGAAAGGAATTCCCTGGCAGTCTAGTTATTAGGACTCTGTATTTCCACTGCAAGGGGGCACCAGTCTGATCCCAGGGTTGAGGAACTAAGATCCCCAAAGCCAGGTGGCACAGTCAAAAAAATTAACAAAGACAAACAGAAGGCATAGAGAACTGGAAAAAACTTTTCTCCTTCTATTAAAAAGATGTATTTTCAAATGTTGATAGTGTGTGAGTCAACTTCTCTCTCTCGTTATATGTCAGTGACAGAGCCAATATATTTTTCTCATCATTCCCTATTTCAGGAGAAGAGCTTTGAGTTTAAATATCCTCCATCCAAACTAAAGGCAACCAAACATTCTTCTCAGAAAGCAACAGGAACTCCCTGTGTAAAAGGTCTTGTGCAAAGATTCCGAGAGGCTGAGACTTTCACACAACTTTCTGAAGAAATCCAAATGGCAATTCTGTGGTGTAGAAGCAAAAAACTGAAGGCTCAGACCACCTTTCTGGGTAACAAACTTCTTAAAAGTAACCGGCTTAAACATGTGGAAGCTCAAGGCTCAAGGTATATTATACAAATTACATTCCTTTACTTCTTCTGTTATCTTTTAAGGCAAAAGTATATATAGTCAGCCTTTTTAATGTCCAGTACCCTGGGGACTAAAATTGGGGTATATCCTCAAACTACAGTTTTGTTAGCTACTTTTATTGGACAGAGCTAAATATATATATCATTGGGAGAAAGTAAATTTGGTCAATTGGATTTACTCTTCACCATTCCATCCTTTTATTCAAAAAGTATCAGGCGTGTCTGTGGTATGCTAACCTGCAGATACAACTATGTGTAAAACAGATTTAATCCTCATGGAGTTCTGCCTCTCTGGTAGGAGAGATGGCCAGCTTGCCCACAGCTTCAATGGGATGAGGGTGTGAGAGCAGAAGATGCTTCCTCCTACCAAGGCCACATACCAGACTCAAGTCAGCGTCAAGTAGTTTCCATTCTCCATTCACATGTATTGCTTCATCCTTTTGTGATGCTTACATTCATAGCACTGCTTAAGGATGGTTATCTTTGTGAGCCAATATTGCATGAATGACATTAGATATTTTAGGGCTTTATGTTTTTACTGAACAAATAATAGATGCCCATGGTAACAATTTGAGACACAAACGGCCATAAAGGTCTTCATTCTCCCTTGACAGGGGCGATCACTGACCACTTTTTGCGTATCCTTCAAGAAACACTCTGTTGCATCCACCATAATTTCTTACTATATTTATGGACATGTATCTATTCCTGGCTTTATAATGGTTTCCATGTATGTCACTTGGTCACAACTTGTTAAATTTTCTTTAAAAATTTATGGAAAAACAATACCTGTTTTAGTAAAAAAAAAAAAAAATATATATATATATATATATATATATATGAAGGTTTTATAGCAAGTTTTGACTAAAAGCTGTGGGAGAAGTTAAGGGTTTTTACATTATACTCTAGAGTGGAAGCTCAGCCTAAAATGGAGCTGTTCTGTTCAAGATTCTGTTTAAACTCAGGGGTAGATGAGGCAGAGACGCTAATTAAAAGTTAATCCAGAGGGTAACAAACTGGTGGTTATTTGATTAAGCCATTATTCTGCACCCCACAAAAATGCAGTGCTCTTTCATTCTGCCCCGTTTTGATGTTTCAGTAACACGTTATGTTTGTACTACATTTTAGGTTTACTTAATGTCCACAATAACTGTGACACAGGTGGTGGTATTCACATTTTATGGATGAGTTAATAAGAGGATTTTACTCAGGGAATTAGAGCTGGAGATCTTGAACTCAGTGCAGATCCTCTGATTCTTCTGTTTTGTTTTGTTTTTTTTCATCTATTTCCATTTCAGTTGGGAAGTCCATCTACCCTCTCCTNTTCACATTTTATGGATGAGTTAATAAGAGGATTTTACTCAGGGAATTAGAGCTGGAGATCTTGAACTCAGTGCAGATCCTCTGATTCTTCTGTTTTGTTTTGTTTTTTTTCATCTATTTCCATTTCAGTTGGGAAGTCCATCTACCCTCTCCTCACTTAAAAATTACCACTTATTGTAAGACAAAATGGTTTGGAAACAGAGATCATGGATTACTGCGTTAAAATGGGCTTCCTCAAAGTTCCATATTGGTTTAAAAAGGAAGAGGGTACAGTAGAAGGCACAGACTCAGGCTAATCGTTTGCATTCTGACTATCAGAGTGAGGCAGTTAGCAGGGTACCAGTGCTCCTTGTGGCAGTATATCCTACTCAGTATATCCTATGTCCTAAATACCTACCACAACCAGCCATTTGAGTTCTGAATCCCCAGATTTGAAGAAAATATGAGTGCTGTAATTTTGCCTATGCCGGCATCCCTGTCTTCTCATTTTACATAAACTCCCTCTTCACTTGTATTCCTTTTTTCTTGTTCATTTCCTGGTATTATATTGAATATGAAGTCGTTACTCCAGAAATGGGAAGATGCATCCTAGTGACTTTTCTATTTGTAATTCATCTTTTCCCCAGTTCCATTCCTGTTACATTATGAATAGATTAGCAGTTATCAGGAAGTAGCTCTGGCACTGAAATACGGCAGTATCTCACCATTCAGCTGCCTTGCTAGTTGAAGGAGCTACTTTATTGCAGAAATGTAATGGGGACACATTTGCCCACAGTCTAAATCAGAGGGAAGTTGTGCTCTGAAAACACAGACTGGATATGAAGCTCCTATTTCCATGTTTTTCCTTATGATTCTGGAAATTGTACAGAGGCATAGGACATATATTTTAGTTGGAAGTTGGTAAAAAGGAGACAAAATTTTTGAGAATGTTTTTCTGCATCTTAACAATCTAATTTCTTCTGTCCTTTAAAGTTTGCCAAAGAAGCTACAGTGCATAAAAACATCTATTTGCAACTGCCTTCTTCACGGCTTAGGTATGAAAACTTCAAAGCATCACCTGAGACAAAGAAGATCACAGAATAAATTTTCACTGAAAGGAAGGAAACAGAGAAAGTTGCAGTCGACTCTTGTAAAGGAAATCCAGCAGCCCCTTCAAGGGACTCAGAGTGCTACGGATGTCATTAAAGGGAAACTCTCAGATTCTAGTGTTCGTAGTAGGACTGATCTGTACCCTAACAATAAGCAAGAGTTGAATAGGAGAGTTTCAAATCCTGTTGTACAAACTAAGGAGACACAAACTCATGAAAAGCTTACAGAAAGCAATGAAAATGAGGCGGATTCTTGGACAGTGATGCAAGGAAATAAACATAATACATCAGGAACCACTAAGGAGACAGACGACATTGATGATATTTTTGCTTTAATGGGAGTTTAGAGGCTCATATGTGAAACTTTTAACCAGTTGCTCCAGTGTTCTGCTGCTTTAAGTAGAACAGCTGAGATGTGGAAAGATCTGCAAGTACCACTTGGACTCAGAGGAGCTGCTTTAGTACAACACTGTACAGCAGTTCATTTTAGTTCAATAAACGCTTACCATAGCTTTGTGTCATTTAATCAACAAATATTTGACTATTAGTCAGTTTTTTACTTAAGATCTGAGTAATTAGGTTTGTAAACTTATATTGTGCCTTAGGTAAATGGGATGCAGGGGTGGGGTGTAGCAAGGAATCACCTAGAAGGTCACTTTGACCTTAATGGCTCCACTGTAGCTAAGTGCTCTTCTGAACACTAAGGTTTGTAGCTTTTAACAGCTGTACTGTCTGTCTTCTGTATGTTAGAACTGATCATCAGTTTTGCCACTAAGTGTATTAGCAGGCAATGGTTACAACCATTATTTCACTTCGTTAACCTTATCTCATAGGAGGGCATATTAAAATGCTTTTGGAATTGTCCAAAAGTTTGCAGGGGAGCTTGTTTATTTGGGTGCTAGTGATTCCCAATAAATTTTTTTCCAGAAAGGATATAGAGTGACTTACGGTTATACACAAAGTAGAACTAGGTGAGAAAGTTAAATGAAAAAGCTAAGGAAACACAAAATCAATCAACCTAGAGAGGCTAAAAATACATTTATAATTGGTGCTGATGCTATCACCTGATATTTGTATGTTGCTCATACAATTGCTCTGAGAAGGTAAATCCTACATATTTTCAAATAATGATGCGAAGTTTGAGGTTCCTTTCAAATATTCTAGCTTTCTAGAATTAGGTTAAGAAGCTATTTTTCAAGCAGGGTGTAGGCTTAACTTTTATGTTTATATATAGTAATTTAGACAATGCCCTAGTATATCCTGCATCTTCCTCAGTCATCCTACCGTTTTTTAAGTTTCCTTTTTGTTCTTTACCTGGCCTTGTTCTTTCCTCGTCTGTTTTCTGTATATTTTCCACTTACTTACTGTGTCAGTGGTTCTCAAACTGTAGGGATGTCTTGAGAATCACTTGGTGGGGTTGTTTAAAGTGCTAATTTTGAGTCCCTTCTGGAGATAGATAATCATGGCTAGGGGACAGGATCAGAAATCTGCATTTTTAATATGGGGCTCAGGTAATTTTGATGCAAGTAGCCCAAAATGCAGTTAGATAAACACTGGTTTAGCACCCTTCTTTCCTGAAGCCTTGCTAAGTCAATCTCTAGTCACTTTTTATTAGTTTATATTTCTCCTGGTTTCCTACCAAGTGGTACAGCTACTTGGTACTTTAAAACATGGACAATACCGAGGAAGTCTCCTTCATGACAAGTCTAGAGATAGCCATCAGCTTCTAAGATTCAAGACCCAGTCTTGCTTCTGTGTGCATGTGACACTAATCATGTGCAAACAGCAGGCTTCTCTGGGCTCAGTTCCTCCATCTGAAGTGGTATTACTGTCCAATAATCATAAACCTGTACAGCTGGAAGAGACTTTGGAGATCACCCTTCATTGTATACAGCAGAGTGGTTCAGTGAATTGTCTAAGGAGGTGAAACTGGATTAGACTATAAGCCTAGCATTTTTTTTCCTATTTAATTAATGTCCCTTTGGAGTATGTTTATCTCCTTTTCCCATCTGCCCCTTACAATTCTGGGAAAAACAGTAAAGAGTTTCATGTGTCCCTAAGTTGGTAAAAAAAAGGAACATGGTATTCTATTTTTTTTCCAAACAAATTCAAATGTTTTAAGTTTTAAAAATGAAATCTTAAATTTACAAAACCATAACTTACCCAGTAAATTAGATTAGAAAATAACTGATAGCATCATCATAGTAAATACCAATTTAATCCCTTCTGGCGGCATTAACACACTATGGTCATTTATAAGAGCAGTGCGGTAGACCTCTCACGTGTCGTTTCAGATCTTCTTGGCCTCTTACTACAGCCACTACTATGATAACCAGTCTGAAGCAGGACTGGACGACTACACCTTGCCGTCTCGCCTCTGATAAGCTACAGGAACTGCTTGGCGTTTGGGCATACACAATATGCTAATCTCCCTTCAAAGATAATTCAGAGGCATATTTCCTAAGGTTCCACAGATCCCTCAAGATCAAGCCCTAGAGCTACGTTGTTCCCAACCCACTGCATCCTGGATTGGCTTTCCTTCCATCTGTTTCATTTCCCCTTCATTCCTGTTCCCTGGAATCACATCCCCAATAAACTATTGGACACAAGCTTTTGTCTTGGACCCTCCTTTTAGAAGAACAAAAGCCAAGGCTAAGACAAGCTGTAAAGTAACACTGGCAGGCAGAAAGATGACTTTTAAGACAATTTTGTTGTTACTATTAATATATATCTTACTTGGTGAATGCCCATATTAAAGTTGTTGTTTTTTTTCCCCTTCTTAAAGTTTAAATCACTGCTGGTTAGAATAAACTAGTAGTATTAACTATAAAACTGAAAACATATTCAGAACTGAATTTTCTAAAAGTCAAAAAGTTGTTTTATAGCATTAATTTTTTATCCAGTGCTATTGCTATAACATTTTAATATTCAGCCTCACTCTGAAAAGCTAAACCACTTGTATGACTAAGTCAGTAACACCTTCATAAAAATATTTTCCACTAACATTAGTCCATAGTAAGGCTTTATCTTTCCATTCTGAATCCTAATGGGAAGATTCCATTTATAAACTATCCCGATAACCAACTTTTTTCTCTTGCCCTGTGCAAATCAACTTTCATACCTAAAACTCTCTTCTTTGGTCTTAACCTAGATAAAATGTTACTTCCTCCATGACAGGATGCATTCTGTGATAAATCTACCCATGAGTTTTGCTATATACTTGAATTGGTTTTGCTTTACAAATAGGCAGAATAGATGTTTTCTTTTCACATTTTAATCTTCATAGCTTCTGAGGCAGAGTTACAAAAGAAGTTCAGAAACATCCAATGTATAATAAATATTAGAACTGGAACTTGAATTCTGGTCTTTTGATTCTGAACCCTGGGAAAGTGACTGACCTCAGCCTGAAATAAGTGGTATTTCCATTATGGACTGATTGAAATTTTATCAAGAATAATTTTTGTTATATTCAAGTGAGGTCTCCAGAAAAATGTAAGTTATAGCCATACATATAAAGACCCTGATGCTGGGGAAGATTGAAGGTGAAAGGAGAAGAGGGTAGCAGAGGATGAGATGGTTAGAGAGCATCACTGACTCAATGGACATAAATTTGAACAAACTAGAAGATAGTGAAGGACAGGGAAACCTGGTGTGCTACAGTCCCTGGGGTGGCAGTCAGGACACAGCTTGGTGACTGAACAATAACATAAGACTACCTTCAACCCATCTATCAGTGCTTAACAAAAAGGGAGCCCCTTTTTACCTAGTGCATTGTAATATTAAAAAAAAATAGTAGTAGATATTCCTTTAAAAGACAAAAACCCAATGAATAATATGGCAAGCCATCATCTACACCATAGGGGCTACCCTGATGGCTCAGACAATAAAGAATCTGCCTGCAATGCAGGAGACGTGACTTCAATCCCTGTGTCAGGAGGATCCCCTGGAGAAGGGAATGGCTACCCACTCCAGTATCCTTGCCTGGAGAATGCCATGGACAGAGGAGCCTGGCAGGCTACAGTCCATAGGGTTACAAAGAGTCAGACACGACTGAGTAACACTATCATCTACACGGTAGGAAATAGATTTTCATTTTATAGACTTCTATATGGTCTTGTTTGTCAGTTTGTTAAAAACTGCTGGTATCTCTTCTAATGAACAGCATAACTCAATTATGTATAAACCTTTCTGCCCCTATAGGCACAAATTCATTCTTCCTTTGGAAACAAGCAGGTTTTAAAGCTGAAGTGATCCTTCTGCTAGTTACAGATACACAACATTTAAAACAATGTTGAAATTCTGTCTTTAACTGCAGTTGGCACAGACAATTTTGAATCTTCAGCTAAATTGGAAGCCAGTAGTCTTAAGATTTCCTGTTATATCTGCTATAAAGCATCTCAGCAGATGGATTCCAGAATAGGTCATGGCACTGTAGGGGGGAAAAAAAAGATCATTTTCTTCCTTACTCCAGAGGTAGTAACAGATCTGAATTCACCTAACTTAAAATCTATTTATAAACTCTTGTGAGTTCTGGCTGTGAAACAGGATGTCTTAATTTGTCCTACCTTTCCTCTCTTCCTCAGCACCTCTTGTAATATTCTAAATCCGGTGATCCACATCATCTGATCTATTTCCTTCATGATTCTGAAAACTTCATATCTACTATTTTGCTTTTTATTTTCCAGACCAAGTTATTATTATTATTATTGTGGTATAATTGACATACAACATTAGTTTCAGGGATACAAAATGATCACCACAATAAGTCTAGTTACACCTGCCACCATTTACAGTAAGCAATTTTATTTTTTCTTGTGGTGAAAAAAAAAGACTTTTACGGTCTACTCTCTTAGCAACTTTCAAATATGCAATACAGCATTACTAACTGTGCTAACTATATTGTATATTACACCATCCCCATGGTTTATTTCATAACTGGGAGTTTGTACCTTCTAACCTTCACCTATTTTTCTTACCCTCAACCTCTACTCATCTGAATCTCTTCTCATCTGAGCTTGTTTTTTAATATTCCACATGTAAGTGAAATCACACATTATTGTCTTTCTTTCACTTATTTCCCTTAGGATAATGCTCTCAAGATCCATTCATGTCTTCTCAAATGGTAAGATTTCCTCCTTTTTGGTGGCTGAATTGTATTCCATTTGTGTATACATGATGACCCTTGAAAACCATGGATCTAATCTGTGTCTATCCACTTACATGTGGATGTTTTACAATGGTAAATACCACAGTGTTACATCCAGTTGGTTGAATCCAGGGATTTGGAGGAAATATGGCTATGGCAGGTCAACTATAAGTTACACTTGGATTTTTGACTGGGTAAGGGTCAGAACCCTTAACCCTTCACATTGTTCAAGGGTCAGCTGTACAGTACCACGTCTACTCTGTCCATCCACTGAGGGACACTTGTTTCCAAATAAGGCCTACTGAAAATAATGCTGTAACGAGCATGGGGGTACACGTATCTTTTCAAATTAATGTTTTCATTTTCTTCAGATGTCTATCCAGGAGTGTAATTCTTGAATCATATGGTAGTTCTATTTTTAGTTATTTGAGGAATCAATACTGTTTTCTTTAGGGACTGCACCAATTTACATTCCTACCAACAGTACACAAGGATTCCCTTTTCTCTATATTCATGCCAATACTTATGCCTTATCTTTTTGATAACAGCATTCTAACAGGTGTGAGGTGATATCTCGTTGTGGTTTTGATTTGGATTTCCATGATGATTAGTGATGTTGAGGATCATTTCATGCACCTGTTAGCTATCTGTATGAATTTGGAAAAATGTCTGTTCGGTTCCTGTGTCTATTTTTTAATCCCCCCCCCCCTTTTTTTTTTTTACCATTGAGTTGTATGAGTTCTTTATATATTTTGGATATTAACCCCTATTAGAAATAGGACTTGCAAATATCTTCTTCCATTGATTAGGCTGACTTTTCATTTTGTTGATAATTTTCTTTGTTGTGCCGAAACTTTTAGTTTAACATAGTCCCACTTACTTTTGGAGTCAGATCCAAATACTCACGACTTAAAAGTGATGTTAAAGAGCTTACAGCATATTTTCTTCTAGGAATTTTATGGTTTCATGTCTTACATTCAAGTACTTTTCCATTTTGAGTTAATTTTCGTGCATGGTGTAAGATAGTAACCTAGTTTCATTCTTTCGCATGTGGTTGTCCAATTTCTCCAGCACCATTTATTAAAGAGACTGTCCTTTCCCCACCCTATATTCTTGACTCCTCTGAAAGTTAACCACTCATATTGCATGGGTTTATTTTTGAGCTCTCTATTCTGTTCCACTGACCTATATATCTGTTTTTATGCCAATACCATACTGTTTCATTACTACAGCTTTTGTGACACAGTTTGAAAGCAGGAAGTGTGATACCTCCAGCTTTGTTCTTTCTTAAGATTGCTTTGGCTATCCAGGGTCACCTGTGGGTCCACATAGTTTTTCAGACTATTCTATTTCTATGAAAAATGCCACTAGAATATCTTCTATTTCGCTTTTTATTTCCCATACTAAAAGTCTGATCTCTTTAATTTGTTCTTTTTGTGACAAAGATTAAATTAACAAGATAATACAGACTTTTCATGATTAAAAAAAAAATCACTGTCACCATTATTGTGTCTATTATTGATCTGTCTTACTGTATCTATCCATATCTGTTCATCCATTTGTCAGCATGGAAGTGAACACATGGTTTCTTGGGATACACAGACGTTTATGAAGACACTATGACTTTTATGGATGCAGGTATGGTATATATGGGGAATTCCCTGGTGGCTCAGAGGTTAAAGCGTCTGCCTCCAATGTGGGAGACTGGGTTTGATCCCTGGGTCGGGAAGATCCCCTGGAGAAGGAAATGGTAACCCACTCCAGTATTCTTGCCTGGAGAATCCAATGGACGGAGAAGCCTGGTAGGCTACAGTCCCCGGGGTCACAGAGTCGGACACGACTGAGCGACCTTCACTCACATGGTGTATATGTGTTTATAAAACAGGTAAAATATTCTCTGCTGTGTTGCTAATTCTCTTTGATAAAGCTGCCTTCATACTGATTCTCAATTAGAACTAAAGTTACACATGTATGGTTTAAAGAAGAGATACAAGTTGGATAGTCTACACACTAGCTATGGCACCAGGAACTCACTTGCAACATTTTTGTCAATTCATGATTTTCTTTGTCCTAAGAATCAGTTCTCATTTGCATGAAAACCACAGAAGATATATTGTGCCTACTTATATATTTCTTCCATACCAGTTATAAAAACAGATTGATCCCAGCATCAAACTTTAGGGGCCTTTCGTCAGTTTTACTTCTCTAACTCAGCTGGGGTAGAGTTCAGACATGAAGGTGAGTACTTAAAACTTTTGCCAACAGGCTTAAAGGCCAAACCTTGCTGGACTACATGTCTACCCACACTTCCACCTTTCTCCTACCAAGATCATACAGGAAGAGGAGGAAATAAAACCTGTCTTATTTTATAATAATTATCCTATGACTAGGTCAGATTCCCTTTTGGAGGATGTACTGGGGCTTGGTCAAGCAAATAAAAGCAAGGAGTATAAATAACTCTACTATCTGAATTGGGTTTTGAGAACTACAGTCTGACAACTTCCTGTATGTGGTCACTGTGGTATCCTGAACGTTGAAGTTCTTGAAAGCTAGCACCTCCTGTATGTGTCTCAATTCGTAAGACTCTGAATACTGGGTGGGTTATGCAGTACCTTAGTCACTTAGTATGGTGGCACAGTGATTCAAAGGTCATGCAGCAGAAAATGCCAGCCTATCTAAAGAAGGGAACACCTCTAAAAAGTACTGAGAATCTGTTAGTTCAGGTTGTTGGCTTGATCTTGCCATTGACTGACTTTTGGGAAGGAAAGCAGCTAATTTTATTATGTGGCTAATATGTGTACATCAGTCGCAATATATTGCATTTAATCCTTCTAACCATCACACTTTTCCTCAAAAAATGAAATAAGTTGCTTTAAAAGCTATTGCCAAGAAGCAGAGGAACCATGCAAAACCATGGCTGTCTGACCCCTGAGGTCCATGCCCTTTCTATATCAGCAAATGCTTCTCTGAAACTCTCTTCACTTCTCTGACCTGTAATGTATCTGTGAAACAGAGATGCTTACTTTGTGGATCAATTAAGTGTTCAGAATGATCTAGTGACATGACCTCCCCCAAAACCATCTGTTTTCAGATAGCTCTAGTTGTCCTTAATGTCAAGCCACAATAGAACTTGACTGAACTGATAATATACAGCTTAAAGCAGTGTGAGACTACTGCTTGATCACTCCCTTGTTTTGAACACTATAATTCTAACACTGTAGCTCAAGACAACCTTGTCAGTTTTTCCCCAGCCTCATTATATTATTAAACTCAGCCTACAGTCAACTAAAACTTTTTTTTCCCCGATAAATGCAGCTGTTAGGCCATAATTTGCCCATCTTTTGTTTATTTTACTTTTTTAGCTGAAGTCTCATTTCCTTGTTATTAAACATTTAAAGGAAAGCAATTATTTTTCTGAGACAATGCTCAGGGCTCTAAGAAGAAACAGGATTTCATTCCTGCCCATAAGAGTTTCCACTGTATCTATCAGACACAGACAGATGAACAGGATAAATACTTAAATGTAAGTCAAGGGGGAAAAGCATTTTGTAGAAATGAATGAAGACAGACTGAAGTCTTCATATTGTCTTCATATTCATAGACAATTGTGATCTAGATCGGTAGGAACTAGAATGACTGCTTAGAGGACAGTTTCATGTAATTTCTTGTAGGAACTATCATACTGCCTTCCACAAAGAAGTCAGAGTCAGAAAATCACACAGGACTGGCACTGTATTTCTGCTATAATACAGGTTACTTACTGTAACCAAAGTGTACACTGAAAGTAAAAACTCATGTTTCATTGCTAAACCACATCTAACAAAAATTGCTGGCTCAGGAAATAACCATCCTGTCTGCTACCAATGCTTAATTCTAGCTTATATGAAGCATTTCTTCCTTACATATGGTCCTTTAAAAGGAAAATTCTTATCCTTTACAGCTTGATGTGGTCTAGGGTTGAAATAGGCTGAAGTAGAAAGATCATGAAGATACTACAAGATTCATCAAGAATCTGCAGACAGAAGAAAGAATAGAGGGGAGGGAAAAAAAGTATTGATAAAATAAAAGCCAATAAATTATGGCTAAGTGCAGAGTCTTCCAAACTCCCCTAATCTTAAAAGGATACCTCAATTTCAGAAACACTGATTTAATGCTAAAGGTTGTTAGCACATAAAGTTATATGTTAGTACATAAAGACAATTCAACTCTTACCTTACAGGGAACAACTGAGGAAAACATCCTTGTGTTTTAGTGTCAACAAATTTCTGGATCTGAAGCACTTGTTTTAAAAGATGTCCCTTGGAAGATTTGTCAATTTTTGTTAATACCAACTGTAGGAAAACAAATATTTAAGCATTAGAAATAAAGTACAGTTGACCCTTGAGCAACATGGGATTAAACTGCAAAGGTGCACTTATATGCAGATATTTTCAACAGTAAATACCACAGTATTACATGAACTATGGTTGATTAAATCCATGGATATGGAGCTGTCAATATGGAGGAACCATCAATGTAGAAGAACCTTGAATAGGAAGGACTGGCTGTAAGTTAAACTTGGATTCGCGACTGAAAGGAGGGTTGGCGCCCCTAATTCCCATACTGTTCAAGGGTCAACTGTTATTTCTTAATATACAGTTTTATACATTTTAGTTACAAAATTTCAATAACAACTAGGTGACCTATGCAAGTTTCTTAATCTCTCTGTACTTGTTTCCTCATCTATGAAATAAAAGCAATACCTTCTAAAGGNACTTACGACATAAGGTAATGCAAATTCTTCACACATTTCTATGGCAATATTGTCTGCTTTTTGAATTCCAACAACACTATCCACTAATAAAAACGTTCTCATCAAACTGTAGGAATGCAGAAATGAAGATTAACAACAAAGAAAAATAAACTTATTCATTTCCCCCACCCCGACCTTCACTATACTAAGAAATTGTCTTTTGAAAAATTATCAGATCAAAATTTAAAAATTTCTTTACGCGAAAGGAATTCTCAATTTACCATGAAGTCCATCCTAGTTCCAATGATCTCAGTGTTGGTTATGTTCAATAGCTAGATTCATTAATATTATTTCAATAGCATATATAGAACATATGACTATAAGTTACCATAAAAGTGTCTAAGTCTTCAAATAAAGTCACTTTGGTTGTGTCCGACTCTGTGTGACCCCATAGACGGCAGCCCACCAGGCTCCCCCGTCCCTGGGATTGTCCAGGCAAGAACACTGGAGTGGGTTGTCATTTCCTTCTCCAATGCATGAAAGTGAAAAGTGAAAGGGAAGTCGCTCAGTCATGTCTGACTCTTCGAGACCTCATGGACCGCAGCCTACCACGCTCCTCTGTCCATGGGATTTTCCAGGCAAAAGTACTGGAGTGGGGTGCCATCGCCTTCTCCACTTTAAGACTAGCAGATAACAAAACCAAACACATTATATTTTGTATTTTCTTGTGTAANCTCATGGACCACAGCCTACCACGCTCCTCTGTCCATGGGATTTTCCAGGCAAAAGTACTGGAGTGGGGTGCCATCGCCTTCTCCACTTTAAGACTAGCAGATAACAAAACCAAACACATTATATTTTGTATTTTCTTGTGTAAGTATTTTATCTTGGCTTCTATGTAAAGATACAACAAGCAAATTACTTATAAACATTTTTTTATACTTCAAAAGTTTAACATTAATTTTTCCATATATTCTGCAATGCTTGAACATAGACCTGCTACCTGGCTACCTATGGAGACAAATAAAAGTAGTATTTATCAAGGCTGTGATGTCAGAAGTATTTTAAGAATAACCAGAATTTACTGAAGTTTATTTAAATCTGGTAAACACCACATTAACCAACAAATTTCATTTTTAAAAATAGCCAGCTAAGAGTTTGGTATAAAATATTAATAAAGTCTGCTGATGTACTACTTATAATCTCAATATAGGAAAACAATTGAATTTAAGTTTAACCTAATTTACAGGAAAAAAAACTAAGCAGACAGTATATACCTTCCTCCGAAATAGTATAGAGTATTATGAGAATAAAGTACACTTTCTAGAAAAGTTATTTGATAAAACCGAAGGGTTCATCATGTGTAGAATGTTCTATTCATGAAAACATGTTTAGGGGTTAAATATAACAATTATAAGGAAAAAAAGCTTCTTACTTCTTTCGTTCTTTTAGGTAGGTTTCTACCATGTCAACGAAATCTTCAGGTGCTCTATAGCCATAACCTGGCATGTCCACCAATGTAAAGTATTTTCCAACTTTGTAAAAATTAATTTTCTTTGTATGGCCCTGATAAAGTAAATGTAAAAATAAGTTTCTCAAAATATGTCCTTTGTATATTTCATGACTCAAAATATTTTCTGTTCAATCAATAATTACTTATTAAAAGCATAAAAGTATTCTGTATATAACCCTATGCAGATGATGATACGGGAAAAAGAAACAGAAGAGAAGCGGCTGGATATAAGTTTAGATGATGCTACTTCCTCCTTCCAATTCATTTTTTTTAAAAGAGAATCTGTATGATTTAAGAACTTCAAATTTATATTAGAAATACACAGGCAAAATATTTTCAAGTTTTCCTACTTCATTAGGTCTCTCTTAGTGAAAGAGAACTGGTCTAAATAGTATGGCTCCATTAGTCTATATTTTCTGATGAATGATATATTTCCACTTTAAAGAATTATCTCCACTTTAAATGAATTATGGCATAAACAGGATAAATTAAATGCTTACTGTCAGTCATACAAGTTTTCATAAAAACCAGATGCAAAGTTTGATACTGGAGCTAGATTATTACTTGCCTAAAATCAATTTGCATGTTTTAGTAGATGGGTTTGGTGCTTTCATTAAGCCATGTTTTTAAAAAGCATGTACAACTGTAAAGTACCTGTGCAACTACAATTAATGTAAAGATGATCAAAGTAGTNATTATTACTTGCCTAAAATCAATTTGCATGTTTTAGTAGATGGGTTTGGTGCTTTCATTAAGTCATGTTTTTAAAAAGCATGTACAACTGTAAAGTACCTGTGCAACTACAATTAATGTAAAGATGATCAAAGTAGTTTATTCATGTGGTTTTCTGTCCATGGACATTTATTAATCAGAAAAGGAAAAATTATGACAAACAATTTAAAAAGTCAATTGTTCAGAACTCAGGAAGGTTTTATAAATGATGCTTAGGTTCCCAGGCCACTTATGTGTCTGTCTATAGGAAAGTAACTTTAGAATTACAGATTAGAAATGTCAAGAATATAGTTCTTCCATTGTCTTCTCACAGCAGAAAGGAAACACCCTACCTAGAAGTCAGAGTTGAACTACAACATTTGATGAGGCAGGACACAAGGGAGTAAGGATAGGAAGGTTAACAAATGACTACAATCATCAGGGGTAGTATCAGGGAATCGACTCAGTCAAGAAACTGGGAGCAAGAAAACATTAGTGAAGCCTCAGGGAAGGGTTCTATTGTAAGGAAAGGGGGACAGTGAGCCCTGGGTTGCTGGGAACATTTTGCCAAGGACAGATAATAAGGTGAGGGGAACTGGGGTGAGGAGAGGGTTCCTTAAATATTGGTAGAGTCTGTATTATGGAAAAGGAAGCAGAGGAAATGAGAAAATGACAAAAAGCTACTATAGCAGACTGACTGGGATATTAGGCATGTCAATTTGGCCCTGGGTGAACTGGGAAGTGTATATGTATATATATATGATTCATATATGAGTATATATATATATATATATGTATATATATATGAGTATATATATATATGAGTATATATAAGTATATATTCATGTATATATATATGAGTTAGCTAGGTATAAAAGATTATAGGAGGTAAAAATACACTTGAAAGCTGTTTCCTTCAAAAATCAATGTAGAACTAGATGAGCATTCTCACAGAAGCAAATATAGAATGACAATGGAGTAACTATTGAGAAAAGACTGGACCAAGGAAAATTTCCTCAACATACTGGCCAGGTTACTAAATAACTTCCGTTTTCTTCAGAGAAACACGCAGGCATTAATGAAATGTCTTACATTAGCACTTGTTTGAAAGAAATCACTTTTCTAGGAACTTAGCAATTATGGTTTCTAACCTCCCCCCATATTTATTATTCATCTTAGTCAGTTCAGAGGTAGTTCAGATATGTTTTAAATTTTGACATACCGGTTTTTTGGAGACTCTAACTTCAACCTCTGGGGCAAGTGAAAACAAGGCCTTTATTAGAGAGGATTTTCCAACATTGCTTCTGCCTATAAAACACACCTTATACAAGCAAAAAGAAGATAATTGAGTACTAGTTTATATATATATATATATATATATATGTAATCATATACTGTATTGGNCTGGGGCAAGTGAAAACAAGGCCTTTATTAGAGAGGATTTTCCAACATTGCTTCTGCCTATAAAACACACCTTATACAAGCAAAAAGAAGATAATTGAGTACTAGTTTATATATATATATATATATATATATGTAATCATATACTGTATTGGTTTGGCAAAAAACTTCATTTGGGTTTTACTATACCAGCTTACAGAAAAACCTAAATGAACTTTTTGGCCAACCCACGATTAGCTGTAAAAATCTGTAAATACTATTCAGTCTTGATTAACCATTAAAAAGTAGCTTATGGTTAGTCAACCTTCAAATTCTAATATACAGCTGTTATATATTAAATGATATATCAATGTGGCAGGTACTGTTTTAAAAGCACTTGTTATTTTCTTATTTACTCTTTACAATATCCCTATGAGACAGATAATACTATAAATTATCTTTCTCATAAACTGTAAAAGTTTTCTCACTTTAGAGGTGATAAAACCAGAAGCAAAGAGAGGCTCACCATCTGGCCCCAGATTATACAGCTAGAAAGTGAAGATGCTGGAAACTGAACTCTAGACACCTGTATCTGTACCTGTGCTTTTAGTTACACATGCCACTCAAGAACATCTGCAACATTGATTAAGAATTCCATATTTTCAAAGCTTTTTGAAGTTAACAATTACATGCGTTTCAACAAAACTGGCTCTAAAGTCACTCCTGTTTGAAACCACATTTTCCCACAAACTCTCAAAGTACACCATTACATTATAATTATTTCTTTCTCTTGACCTTTCTTGTTCCATTTAAGCTTTTCTTCTTTAGTGTGAATGTAGAAAGCAACAAAATATTTCTGAGACTTACCATTAATACACATGGCTTTGCTTTTTGAAAGCATTGAAGAAGGTACAACCAATCAGTGCTTGCTTCTAAATGAGGGCGGTAGCGCCCCCTGGGGGTGTTTTTGAAATTTGTGAGGGCATTTTTTATGATTAATAAGAGGGCATTTTTGGTTATTAATATACCTGGGTGGCATTTAGTGAGCAGGAGCCAAGCAGTGCTATATATTTTGCAAAACTGTGGTCAGTCCTTCAAAATAAACTGATTTGGATGCTATATAAATTTCAAGTGTCCTACCAGATTAAATCAAATAATATAGATTAAAAAAACTAAATCAAAAAGAAATTACACAAAAGTCCAGAATTTAAAAATGGAAAAGCAATGCTGTCTCCAAATCATTAAGTGATTTATGTACTCTTAAGTTATTGTAGAGTTCGAGTGGAAAAGTTCCAGTGCAATGGTGCCATTATCACAAATAATGGAGGTCTGAGAAAGAGACGGGAATACCAGACCACTTGACCTGTCTCTTGAGAAACCTGTATGCAGGTCAGGAAGCAACAGTTAGAACTGGACATAGAACAACAGACTGGTTCCAAAAAGGAAAAGGAGTACGTCAAGGCTGTATATGGTCACCCTGCTTATTTAACTTATATGCAGAGTACATCATGAGAAACACTGGGCTGGAAGAAGCACAAGCTGGAATCAAGATTGCCAGGAGAAATATCAATAACCTCAGATATGCAGATGACACCACCCTTTTATGGCAGAAAGTGAAGAGGAACTAAAAAGCCTCTTGATGAAAGTGAAAGAGGAGAGTGAAAAAGCTGGCGTAAAGC
>SJYV01038756.1:1248456-1297733 GCA_006410875.1 Neotragus pygmaeus | reverse complement strand
CCAGTGGTCATGTATGGATGCAAGAGTTGGACTGTGAAGAAAGCTGAGCGCCGAAGAATTGATGCTTTTGAACTGTGGTGTTGGAGAAGACTCTTGAGAGTCCCTTGGACTGCAAGGAGATCCAACCAGTCCATTCTAAAGGAGATCAGTCCTGGGATTTCTTTGGAAGAAATGATTCTAAAGCTGAAACTCCAGTACTTTGACCACCTCATGCGAAGAGCTGACTCATTGTAAAAGACTCTGATGCTGGGAGTGATCGGGGGCAGGAGGAAAAGGGGACGACGGAGGATGAGATGGCTGGATGGCATCACTGACTCGATGGACTTGAGTTTGAGTGAACTCTGGGAGTTGGTGATGGACAGGGAGGCCTGGCGTGCTGCGATTCACAGGTCGCAGAGTTGGACACGACTGAGCGACTCAACTGAACTGAGCCTTCTTTTAACAGAACAAAATATTAAACTGCAGGACATGCATAAAATGCACACTCACTGAATTCCACTGAAGCTGTTTTAGTTCGGACACGACTGAGTGACTTTCACTCACTTATTCACCAAAATAATTAAACCCATATCTGCTTACTTTGTTACAATAATGATACCGCGTCCATACAAAGCTAGTAAATTTCTCTGGTTTGCTGATAATGCAGGCAGGCGTGCTAAATTGCTTCAGTCGTGTCCGACTCTGTGTGACGCTATGGACTTCAGCCTGTCAGGCTCCTCTGTCCAAGGGATTCTCCAGGCATGAATACTGGAGTGGGCTGCCATGCCCTCCGCCACGGGATCTTCCCGACCCAGGGATCGAACCTGTGTCTTTGATGTCTACCTGCATCGGCAGGAGGGTTCTTTACCAACTAGCACCGCTAGTTGATAATAGGTGACAGCAAAATCACAGCCCAAGCCCTCAGTACCGCAGGCGGCTGCGGCACTCACCTCCGGGCGGCGAAGGTCCGGGGCGTGGTCGAGACGCACCGCCGAGGTGAGGTACTCGATGCGGTTTCGGGCGGAGGCCGTGAAGAAGCTTTCCGCCCGCGCGATGTCCTCCAGGCTCGGGTGGAAGATATTCAGGTGAAGGTCTGGCCTCGAGCCCGGGACGAAATGCCCATGGAGTTCTTGCAGCGGGAAGACCAGCTTCGTCAGCTGCTTGCTCGGCAGCCGTAGAACCTCCGTGAAGGCCTGGAACGCGCTGTAAGCTCGTCTTCCGCTCCCCAGCTCTGGTCCCATCGCAAACAGCCTGCCCACACTCGGCCGCAGCTGGTGCGCTGCCATTTTCCTCTTTTAGAAGCCCCACCTCGGGACCTCATTCCCAGGATCTGAAATGCGCATGCGTGAGCCGGCTCCCGCTAAGCCTGCTGGGAATTGTAGTTTCCATTGGCTTCTTTGGGTCCCACAGAGATTCTTTGTGTTCCAAGAGCTGGAGACAGGTGTTACCCGCAGCGGGGGGAAAAAGTGGTTGGGTGCTTTTCACATCCTGACCCCGACAACTGTGCCTTTGACTTGTATGTCGCTTTGGGGAGGTTGTTTAACTGTTTTTCAGAGCTGAAAAAACATATCTAGCTGTGTGAGCCCTGAGGCTCAAGTGAAGAAGAAAACGTGCGAAGCTCTGGTGGATTTCAGGGCGGTTCACACTTTCAGGTTGTTGCAAAAACACTTGCGCAGAAATGAAAAGGGCGGGTGAGAAATGTCGTTCAAAAAGCACCTGGTTTTCAGGGTTCGTACTTCATTCCGCCTTCTCTAGAGCTGCAGGAAATGTCATTAAAATTTAGAGATTTCTTACAGAGTAAAATAAAAAAAAAAAAACAGTTTACACAGGTGTTCAAGAGTTGTTTCATTGAAGTTACGTAATGACATCTTATTTCAGAAGTTTCTAAAAGCCATTCAAACCCATCAGTGCTGGAATGGGAGATAGAGCGACCGTGATAAAATGACTAGATATTTCTACCTAAAAGACGATGGGTCTTCTAAAACCTTGGCAGCAAACATTGTAGCAAGGTTAGCTCATGATCTCTTGAGCGATTCCTCAGGTTGTTCATTGACTATTCAGGGCAGTTCTTGAGTTAATGTCACACAAAAATTAGTGAAGATCAACAACTTTGGCAACAAAATAGCCTGAAATTGCGGCCCGCCTAATTTTTTGTTGATCTTTGCATTAGGCTTTAAGGCTTGCCTCCATCCCCTAGTCTCATGCCTCCATAAGAAAACACTTTATTGTAAACATCCAGATGTTTTGGGTGTATAAGTTACCATGTTTGTAATTTAACTCAAAATACTGTTCTAAAGCCTTAAAAAATTTTAAACAATGTATTTGAACGTGTTTCTGTATCAATACATGCTTAACATAAATGCTTGTTTTTAATGGAGGCATATTCCATTTATTTCCCCCATGTCTTATTGATCACTAATTAGGTTTTGTTGTTACAACAGTGCTACAATAAGCCCTCATAAAGAGATATTTTTTCACACTTGTGGAAGTAGGACATATCCCTAGAAGAGGACTTGATTGGTGCATAAGTTGTGTGCATTTCTATTTTTCATATTTCTGTGGAAAAATTATCTTTTAAAGAAATTGCAACGGAAGTGAAGTAAAGTCACTCAGTCATGTCCAACTCTTTGCGACCCCATGGACTGTAGCCTACCAGGCTCCTCTGTCCATGGGATTTTCCAGGCAAGAGTACTGCAGTGGGTTGCCATTTCCTTCTCTGGACTACTTTCTAATAACAAAATATTATAGCATCAAAGTAGGCATTATAAAAGCAGGCTATTTTTTTTAGTTCATATATTCCTGAATATTAAAGAGAATAAATATACTTTGTAAAAATCATGTTTTATATTAGGTTATTCACCTTAAAATGATTTATAATAACTGTTTAGTTATTGAGACCATTGACCTTTTATCTGTCATGTTTTTAAAATATTTTCCTCAACTTTTTAACTTTTGACTTTTTAATAGATTTTGATTGTAGATTTTTAATTTGTAAGTGGCCAAACTGAATAGTCTCTTAAACATTCTAAGCTTTGTGTTATGTTTAGAAAAATTTTCTAGGATTATAAACAAATTAACCTATCTTTTATTCTAGTGGTTTAAGTTTTTTCACAATTAAATGTTCCTTACAATTGGAGTTTGTTTTAATGAAAAGAGTCTGCTAGGAATTCAGCTTTATTTTTTTCCAAATGGTCAACCAGTTGTCTCAACAATACTTATTAAATAGTCCATCTTTTCTTCACTGAATGTGTATGTTGGTGCATTTGCAGACAACTCTGAACTGTGAGGGCTTCCCTGGTGGCTCAGTGGTAAAGAATCCACCTGCAATGTGGGAGAACTGAGTTCAAACCCTGAGTTAGGAGGATCCCTTGGAGAAGGGAATGGCTTTGCATTAGAGTCTTCTTGCGTAGAGAATTCCGTGGACAGAGGAGCCTGGTGGGTTACCGTCGATGGGGTCACAAAGAGTTGTATATGACTGAGCAACTAACACTTTCAACACTGTTGGGATCCCAGGTGTGGAAATAAGCCCAAGCATGAAAGACTTTTGCTAATTCTTATAAGAGTTTGAGAGGTATTCTAGGAAGCCTGCATGAGGCATTTATTGCTATGAGGCCTGCCAGTCAGAGAGGGAAAGCTAGAAACAGGAGGAATTGGCATAAAGAAAATAATTCCATTGTGGAGCTGCAATGGAAATCTTAGGGTACACAAGGAATTGTTAGGGGAAACACTGACTGAAACCGCCACCTGACCAGGCACCAGAGTAACTATTTGCATCAGTTATTTTATGATAGGAGAGCCTGATAAGGGACATGGAACTAACAAGCCACCATCAATTGGAAGAATGCGGGTAAAGTCAAAAGTCAATAGGAGACACCAGTCCATATGTACTATTCTCCCAGGAGCCTTCTCAGTGAAATCCATCTTGGCTGGGTGATGCATGGGCCACTAGGAACAACTCTGAGTCAGAATGATTGGCCAGAGACAATCTAGAGACTCATTTCATCACCATAAAACCCGAGATTGTCAGCCACGTGACAGAAGTCCTCCTAGCTTCACTTGCCCTTCTGCTCTCCACTGGGTGCGCCTTCCCAATAAAATCTCTTCCAGTAAAATCTCTCACTTTGTCAGCACATCTGTCTCCTCAGACAATTCATTTCCGAGTATTTGACAAAAGTCCACCCTTAGGCCCTGATAGGGGTCCGCCTTCCTTGCAAAAGAATTCTCAAAGTCCAGGAATGTCAGACCAAATCAATATTGATGGGGATCCAGTCTGGTAGATGGATGTTGCAACAGTATTCCCTGTTTTCTGGCAACATTCTGTCTCTGATTGTGGGCAGCACCTTGGCAGGTGGTCTGTCTGGCTGAAGTAGTACCCTGGCTAACAGTTTTGAATTGGGAGTCAGAATCAAACCTCCTGGCTAGGCAGGGTGTCATATGATTCAGAAGAGGATTTAAGTCCTTGTGGGGAAAAGGAGTGTGGATTAAGAAACCAAGCAGCTACTTAGTCAGCAGATTGCAGAGACACAACTAGGATGTGAGAAAGGGCTTGAATTGACCTAGAGGCATCCCAGAGAACTGTGGAAAACCCACCCTTGTTCTAGTTCCACAGCACAGAGGTCAAGACATACTCACTAAAATGCGGTAGCCTAGCAAAAGAGAAGTCAAAGTGTTAGTTCCTTAGTTATGTCTGTCTTTTTGCAATCCCATGGACCATAGCCCACCAGGTTCCTCTGTCCATGGAGTTCTCCAGGCAAGAATACAGGGGTAGGGAGTGATTCCCTTCTCTAGGGGATCTTCCTGACCCAGGGGTTGAACNTATTAGATAGTGATAAATGCTTAGGAAAAAGCTAAAGCTGGGTAGGGAGGTTAGATGTGTATGTGTGTAGAGGCATAAGAATTTTGCCATTTTAATGTGATCATCACTGAGAAGGTGATATTTGAACACAATGTTAAGGAAGTAAGGAAATAACCACGTGATTTCTTGGGGGAAGTATTCCAAGTGAAAGTGTGAAGGCTCAGAGGCAGGAGTGTGTATGACTTTTTTAGAACAGCGAGGGGGCCATTGTGACCAGGATGTGGTGAAAAGATGATGCTGGCAGTAACTCTAGCTATTACTTCCAAACTTTGGCTTTGATACAGAGAGTTAAAGTGAATGTATGCATAAGAAACTAGCTGGTTGGCATCCCTTGTGTGGAGAGGAAACATCCACATCCACTCTGTGTGGCTCTGATGGGGTTATCATTAATAACTCCACACTTCTGATCACAGGAGGTGGGATTTGGCCATACATACACTGTGTGTGTTATGACAATAATGATTATTTGAGTAATGTGCAAGCAATCCCCACTGAGCCAGTCATTATGTTAAAGTTGGACAGGTAGCTGGCTCTGCCATTGAGCCTCGTGTTATAATGCTGGAACTGAGGCCAGCACTCATGATGGGTGTTCTTCACTGCTATGTGAAAGATGCCTATAGTGCTTTAAGACAGAATGAAGCTGACACAGAAAGAAAAACAGTACTGAGAGATGGAGATGGGAGGCGGCATGACTCCTGATAACCTATGCTGAATATCATGTTCTCTGTCCCTCTGCTCTCCAATCACACAAGTCAATACGTTCCTCTCCTCATTTTTACTGAAACTGATTTGACTTGGATGTGATGGCAGCCATGAGTCCTGTTTTACAGAGTATTTTAAGATGATATGTTGTTCCTTGTGTAAATCCAGAGCCATCAGACTACCATGCATGATAGTTTGCATGCTCTATGTAAATTTCAATCTATTCTAGAGGAGTCATGATGAAGCTTTAGGCTTAGAGTGCCTGTACCTGCCTACAGATTAAGTCAGTTCAGTCACTTTGTCATGTCCGACTCTTTGCAGCCCCAAGGACTGCAGCACGCCAGGCTCTCTGTCCATCACCAACTCCCAGAGGTGACTGTGCAGGTGAAGCAGGCCAAACTATTACCTTCCCTTGAAGTAACAGCTGAACTTTAGGAGTCTTAAGAATCTCCCTTCTACTCAGGGTATTTCCTCATCCAATGGTTACTTATGATCTTTGGTAAAGGGCAGTAATCTGGTTATGTTGTGAAAATTAACAGAATTCAGGATGTGTTTATGATTATCCTGAAAAAAAGTACCTTCTGTTTGACAGTTTAGGAGGTAGTTCACCACAAAGTTAACAAGATTTTACTATTTAATATGACTTGGGAAGGTAGTTGGAGAAGGCAATGGCACCCCACTCCAGTACTCTTGCCTGGAAAATCCCATGGATGGAGGAGCCTAGTGGGCTGCAGTCCATGGGGTTGCTAAGAGTTGGATAGGACTGAGTGACTTCACTTCCCTTTTCCCTTTCATGCATTGGAGAAGGAAATGGCAGCCCACTCCAATGTTCTTGCCTGGAGAATCCCAGGGATTGGGGAGCCTGGTGGGCTGCCATCTATGGGGTCGCACAGAGCCGGACACAACTGAAATGACTTAGCAGCAGGGAAGGTAGTACATACTTAACACACACTCCTTAGAATCAGCCTTTATTACTGAAACCAATCTGACTGAAATGCTATAGTACTGTCGTAGTTATCTAATAAGAATGGAGAGAACACAGGCAGAACAGTGAGGGGATCTTACCATTAGGACAGGATCGTCTCAGTTGTTCCCTCAGGATGTCTGTCTATAATAAATGGCCATTGGATCCAGAGTGATCTCAATTTATGTCCAAGTCCTGTAAGTGTTAAGTTTAGGGACTCTATCTAAGGTATGAAGAATGCAAACACTGTAGGCAGAACCTGTGACATCAGAGAATTAGTAAGCATAGAATATATATATAGGTTAACTCTTATTCTAGGCTAGAAATGGTTTGAAAGCTCAAGCAGAAGCAAGGGCAGTGATTCTAGAAAAACTTCTAAACATATACAGAGAGAATGGATTAGGTTGCAGTGTCCAATTTACACAAGACCTTTCCCCACCATACTTCTCCCCTTGTTTTAAACAATGGTAATTAACATTTATTGTTTGACTGTCATGCCAGGAATTGATCTAGGTGCCAGGAATCAAATAGAAAAACATGTTTACAATCTAATTTGGATCTCAAACTCTTGTATTAGGAAGATGTTAATTTATGATGTTATACTCTGATTATATGAATGAGAGTAACATAGAAGAACTTTCCACATGTAACTTAAGTTGGTTGAATTATAATAACTACTGTCTGAGTGAATGCTATAAGTTAAAAATGCATTTAATTATTTAAATAATATTTATGTGTAACAGCTGATTAAAAAATTAAATTAGATATCATCAAATATGTTGACAAAAATTTATGGCACACATATGTAACATGATGTATGATTTGCCCACATAATTTCCTAAAGGAAAGGAAAGTGAAGTTGCTCAGTCATGTCCGACTCTTTGAAACCAACCCCATGGAGTGTAGCCTACCAGCCTCCTTTGTACGTGGAATTTTCCAGGCAAGAGTACTGGAGTGGGCTTTCCTTCTCCAGGGGATCTTCCTGACCCAGGGATCAAACCCAGGTGTCCTGCATTGCAGGCAGATGCTTTACCTTCTGAGTCACCAGGGAATCCCTCAAAGCATAACCTAATTTCCTAATTAGGTTATAAATAGTTATTTTTGAAATTTATTATTTGACCATCTTTCAAGAAACATACTTCCTATAGTCCTTTTCTTTGGGAGCTCATCAAATCATTTAGTTTCAGTTTGTATTCCATTAATATATCGCTAGAGAATGCCTCTAACAGAGATATATATTTTTTCCTTCGAAGCTTTTTGAGCTTTTTTTTTTTTTTTTAGGGTTTTGCCTATTGTACTCACAGATTTCTCTAGAGAGATTTGTAGATTAAATATCAGACCATGATCATGTGTAGGAGGTGAGTTCTTAGAATGATTTGGGTTTGGAGGAGGAGAAGTATAGAGCTTCACTTCCTTCAAGGTTGTTTTTTTCAATAAAAACAGTTATTTTAAGTAGTCAGTTGTTCTCACTTGTAACTTCGTGTTTGATCTCTCTGCCATACTAGTGCTTTTAAAATATATTAGAACTCTATCAACTTGTGTTTTTATATTATTCAGTTTTTGTTGTTGGAAAAAAGCCTTTTGCTGTTCTCACAGATTATTGACTATATTTTAAACCTTATTACCTATTAGGCAAGATCATTTTGATGGGCAAGTTTAAATTGTAGTCTGCCTCTAATTATATCTTCGTTGTCTTACTGGAAGTAAATGGTGTGTTCTCTGGCATCCTGAGTAGATTAGAAGACTTTCAAGAGGCAGAGATGCTGAGAGAGATTCAGATAGTTTAATTCACTCTCAAGTAGATTGTGTCAGGGGTCCCCAAGACTTTTCCTCAAATTTGATGATTCACTAGATAGGCTCATGGGACTCAGCATATGGGTGTACTCATGGCTATGATTTATCCCAGTGAAAGAATATGAAGTAAAATTGGCAAAGAGAAAGGCACTCAAGGTGAAATCTGGAGGAAACCAGTCATAAGTTTCTACAAGTCCTCTCCCAGGGGAGTTGCACAGGATGCAATTAATTCTGCCAACAGTGAGCCATAAAACACGTGTGAACTGTCCACCAGGAACATTCACCTGAGCCTAGGACTCCAATGCTTTATGCTGGGCCGGTCGTACTGGCACGTAGTGCTCATGTGACTGTGGTCACTGAAATTCCAGACTCACAGAAGAAAAGCAGATCTTTGGCATAAACCATATTGTTTTTACAATCAGTTTAGGTATAGTGAGCTCTTGTTATCATTCAGGGAAATTTTCCGAATCCATTTCTCAGATGCCAACCAGATAATAAAGCCTTTTTAAGGACAGCAGTCATAACCTCCTATTTTAACTCTTTTCTGCACATAAATTAAAAGGTAAGAAAGTTTTTTTTTAAGTGAGGATTTTCTTATCTGCGCTTATGAGATCATATGCTTGTAGAAAAGCTATACTCCAGGTTCTGCTCTAAATACACATTATTTTTCTGGAGATTTTTGAGGAAGGTGGGATAAACGTGCTCTCGTCAATTTAGTGAGACAGCAAAACTAGAACTCTTAATACTGAAGGAGGTTATACTCAACAATGCTGTGCCATCTACTTGTCATGAAGTATGGGAACCCTAAGGGCAGTGCAGTGAACACTAGTGATTGAATTAGTGATTGAACAGCAGAGCCTAGGGTGACTGAATGAATCGTGGGGTATTTAGCTGTAGTTGAGTGCAATTAGGTTCTGGACTAGTCCCTCTAACTTCCTTACTCTCCTTCATAAGCTGGACAATAAATTGAAAAAAAGAAAAGTTTTGTGATTATTTTTAGAAGGATGCTTGGGGTAAAGGTATGAGGCAGTTACCTGATAGGCACGTCTCATGAATGGAGGGCATAGAAGGAATGGCTGAGCCTAGAATGTAATGCAAGATGGTTTTATACTGTGGGGTACCCCTTTACTGCCCAAACTACTATAAGCTAGGGCCTAGTTCACTCTTCTCCCCTTGTATCTGTTATTTGCCAATGTAACTAACTGATTTTTACCATGATAATATGAGCTTACAAACTTGCATTACAAACCCACAAGCCAAAAAAAAAAGTAAAAAACAAATTATCTTCAGGTAATCAGTGAACATATCTGGTGGACAAAGAATTTAAAATAAAACCAGTGAACAGTCACAGAGAGATAAGGGAGAACATGAAAAATATGAAACAGGAAGCTTCAAAGAAGAACCAGTTGGAGATATGGGATGTTGTTGCTGTTTAGTCACCAAGTTATGTCTGTCTCTTTGCCACCCCATGGACTGCAGCATGCCAGGCCTCCCTGTCCTTCATGGATCACTCCTCACCCTTCATGGATCACTGCCTTGTCGTGACGAAGGGGCTTGCATAACTCAATTGAAGCTATGAGCCACGCTGTGTAGGGCCACCCAAGAGGGACGGTTCATAGTGGAGAGTTCTGACCAAACAGTCCACTGGAGGCAGGAATGGCAAACCACTCCAATATTCTTGCCGTGAGAACCCCATTAACTGTATAAAAAGGCAAAAAGAGATACTGGATAGGAATTTATTATTTTCAAATAAAGATCTCAGTGGATAGACTTGATAATGAGTAGCAGAATGAATAGAAATCGTCCCCCACCCCCCGCCCAAAATGGTGAGCTGGATAATCAAGTTAAAGAAGAGTCTAGGAAAGCACTGGAAAGAGACAATAAAATGAAACATTAAAAAATTAAAAGCTAAGGCAGGATAGAAGAGGAAATGCTGGTATCCATATTATTGGAGTGACTGTAAAATAAATGTAGGAAAGTTAGTATTTAAAAAAATAACCATTGAAAACCTTCCAGAATGAAAGATGTAAAACCTCTGTTTGAAAGGGCTCAAATAACAGAACAGATGAAAGAAATGCTATACTTAGTCATATTAAGTTTATATTTTAGAGCACTAAGTGCAAAAAACAAATTTTAGAAATTTCCAGAGGATAAATGGAGGTCAATTACCAAATCAAAAGAGAGGGACTAAATTTTCTAAGTAGCAGCATTTTTAAGAAAATAATAAAGTAGCATTCTTAAAGCACTGGAGAAAATTAACATCAAGCTCAGTATGTTTTATTGTTGACTAAATAAGCAATGACCCACAAGAGCATATTTTAACCACTCAAAGCTAAAACTAGTCTAGATCACTTCGTCTTGAAGTGCAGGTCCAAGAAGAGTTTGTTATCCACTGGATGAGACAAAAAGCATGTGCAGGAATGTAAATGAATACATTGCTTCTTTTTTTATTTAAATAAAATCTTGTTAGACAAAAAAAAAAAAAGGAAGCTGTGCTAAACTGTATGCTTAGTAATGCAGATGATTTACACTCTGGCACAAAGTTCCTTTTTAAAAATATCAAAACTGGTATCAAACAGTTTGTCGACTAGTGCTAGTTCAGGGACCATGTTTTGAGTAGACTGCTTGAAGATGATATTATGGGGTGGGTGTGGGGTGGAAGTGCATAAGACCATTGGAAAATGAACAGAAGCTTGGATATTTGTCTTGGCTTTGTGGTGGAGAGAAGTTTTAGATATTGATAAGCACTTTATAGAAAAAATAAGCATAAATATGAATCTTGTTAAGTTGGGTTATCTACTATAAGAATAAAAATAGGATGCAGATTTTTCAAAATGGAATAAGAAAATTGAATTCTTCTAATTGGAAGAAAAGTTATGACCAACCTAGATAGCATATTGAAAAGCAGAGACATTACTTTGCCGACTGAGGTCCGTCTAGTCAAGGCTATGGTTTTTCCAGTAGTCATGTATGGATGTGAGAGTTGGACTGTGAAGAAGGCTGAGTGCCGAAGAATTGATGCTTTTGAACTGTGGTGTTGGAGAAGACTCTTGAGAGTCCCTTGGACTGCGAGGAGATCCAACCAGTCCATTGTGAAGGAGATCAGCCCTGGGATCTCTTTGGAGGGAATCATGCTGAAGCTGAAACTCCCGTACTTTGGCCACCTCATGAGAGGAGTTGACTCACTGGAAAAGACTCTGAGGCTGGGAGGGATTGGGGGCAGGAGGAGAAGGGGACGACAGAGGATGAGATGGCTGGATGGTATCATTGACTCAATGGGGGTGAGTCTGAGTGAACTCCGGGAGTTGGTGATGAACAGGGAGGCCTGGCGTGCTGAGATTCATGGGGTTGCAGAGTCGGACATGACTGAGCGACTGAACTGAACTGAACTGAGTGGAAGTATTAGAAAAAGATAAATAAAATTTAAAGGTATAGTAAATCGATAACTAGAAATAAAATGGCTGAAATAAGATCTACTATCACACCAATATAATAAATGAAAATAGTTTAAACTAGCTCATAAAGGATGCTCATGTTGGTAAACAAAAAATGCAATAAAAATGCAAGATTCAAATTCATTAGATAATTCTGTATATTGTCTTTGAAACAAAGTTTAAAATAAAATACGTAGCATTTAAAGTTCTTTTAAACTATCGGAAGCAGCAGGTGGGGTGGGGCCAAGCCAGGAGGCAGCCGAGGTGATTAATATCTTGAATATGAGGAACTTAGGTATATCAACAAAGAATATAGTTAACTCAACTAGAAAGAGAAAAGGCTAGGCAAAGCGTATAAACTGTCAGTTTTCAGTTGTCATTCAGTTGTGTCTGACTCTTTGCGACCCCATAGACTGCAGCATGCCAGGCCTCCCTGTCCATCACCAACTCCTGGAGTTTACTCAAAGTCATGTCCACTCAGTTGGTGATGCCATCCAACCATCTCATCCTCGGTCTTCCACTTCTCCCGCTTTCAATCTTTCCCAGCATCGGGGTCTTTTCAAATGAATCAGTTCTTTGCATGAGGTGGCCAAAGTACTGGAGTTTTAGCTTCAGTATCAGTCTTTCCAATAAATATTCAGGACTGATTTCCTTTAGGGTGGACTGGTTGTATCTCCCTGCAGTCCAAGGGACTCTCGAGAATCTTCTCCAACATCACNCTCAAAGTCATGTCCACTCAGTTGGTGATGCCATCCAACCATCTCATCCTCGGTCTTCCACTTCTCCCGCTTTCAATCTTTCCCAGCATCGGGGTCTTTTCAAATGAATCAGTTCTTTGCATGAGGTGGCCAAAGTACTGGAGTTTTAGCTTCAGTATCAGTCTTTCCAATAAATATTCAGGACTGATTTCCTTTAGGGTGGACTGGTTGTATCTCCCTGCAGTCCAAGGGACTCTCGAGAATCTTCTCCAACATCACAGTTCAAAAACATCAGTTCTTTGGCGCTCAGCTTTCTTTATAGTCCAACTCACACATCCATACGTGACTACTGGAAAAACCATAGCTTTGACTAGACAGACCTTACTGAGGGGGAAAACTGAACTGTATGGAAACAAGAAAAGGGTTTATGACCTAATTACACAATGGCTTATGAATTACATAAGTTTTGTGACTCTTACAAACATGCATAGACTGGCAAGAGAAGATTCAGACTTACATAATAGTAATTGAATTTGACCATCTCTGATATTTTACCAACATTTGCCCTTATACAAATCATAGGTTTAGAGTTAAACTTTTAAAAAATTATTGTTTATTTTTTGTTGCACTGGTTCTTTGTTGCTGTGCACAGGTTTTCTCTAGCTTCCGCGAGCCGGGGTTACTCTTCTTTGGGGTGCCCCGGCTTCTACTGCGGGGGCTTCTCTTGTTGCAGAGCACAGACTACGGTGCACAGACTTCAGCAGTTGCAGCATGAGGGCTCTAGAGCACAGGCTCAGTTGTTGAGGTGTGCGGGCTTAGTTACTCTGCAGCACGCAGGATCTTCCCAGACCGGGGATGGAACCTGTCTCCTCTGCATTGACAGGTGGACCCTTATGCCCTGTACCACCACAGGGAAGTCCAAAAAGATTCTTTTGTTTGTTTGTTTTGAAGTTCTACTAGTTAAAGTAGGAGGATAAAACATACTTTATTTAACAATTTGTTACCTTAATTTATAACTTCAAAATATTTAGATATGTGCTATGTGGGCCTCCATCTGTACTGTCATGGGAGCCCCCCAGATATTAGAAGTGGACATAATAAAGGAGGAAGAATATCTGTTATGGAAGATTATACAAGCGTAGTGGTGGTTAAATGGTATATTAATTTTCTACTGCTCCTGTAACAAATTACCACACCCTTTGTGGCTTAAAACAATTTTTGTCTTACAAATTTATTACCTTAGAATTCTCAAAGTCAGAAATCTGAAATGGCTTTAACTGGGCTGAAATCAAGGTGTCAGCAATGCTGTGTTCCTTCTAGAAGGTCCAGAGGAGAATCTGCCTCTTTGTCTTGCTCAGTTTCTAGAACCAACAATCCTTGGCTTTTATCTCCTTTCTCCATTTTCAAAGCCAGCAGAGTAACATCTTTCATCTCTCTGACACTGACTTGCTTCCCTCCTTTCTCTTATAAGGATACTTGTGATTATACTGAACCCAACTAGATAATCCAAAATAATTTCCTCATTTTAAACTCATTAACTTAATCACTTTAGCCGTGTTCTTTTTGCCATAAGAAACTTACTCACATGTCCTAAGGATTAGGACGGACCTGTTGGCGTGGGGGGCGTGTGTGCATTTCTCTGTCTATAACAAATGAAGAGTGGGAACGGGAAGACAGGTAGAAATTGAAGCACTTGGAAGAATAGTTTCACTTTTTACTTTATATAATTTTGTACTACTGTTTAAGTTGCGTTAGTAAAGAAGATATTACTTTTGTGGGCTTCCCTGATAGCTCAGTTGGTAAAGAATACACTTGCAATGCAGAAGACCCCTGGTTCAATTCCTTGCTTGGGAAGATCCACTGAATAAGGGACAGGCTACCCACTCCAGTATTCTTGGGCTTCTCCTGTGGCTCAGCTGGTAAAGAATCTTCCTGTAATGCAGGAGACCTGGGTTTGATTCCTGGATTGGGAAGATCCCCTGGAGAAGGGAAAGGCTACCCACTCTAGTATTCTGGTATGGAGAATTCCATGGACTGAGAAGTCCATGGGGTCCCAAAGACCAAGTGACTTTCACTTCACTTGTTACTTTTATAATGATAACCATTAAAAATGTATTTTGCTCCCTCTTCCATTTTTTGTTTCTTTTTATAGAAAGTATATTTTATATTAATATATTTTATATTTTATCTCTTTGACTTGTGGAAGCATTATTTCAAAAGACTTCTTAAAATCATTGTGTTTAATCCCATTTAATAGAGATACTGGTATACATAAAACATAACTGAGTTACCTAAATATTTGTACTTGAATAAAGGGATAATCTTTTGAAAGAATAATAACAATGGAGTAAGAGACTATATATCATTTTAAAAAAGATGTCTTCCAATATATCACTTCCCTCAAATGAGTTCCAATCTGTGTATTGAGTCTTATTCTCAATAACACTGATATCCCAGGGGTCAAGGAGTTGATATTTGCTTCCAAATGCATCCAAGTTAAAATTTAAGTAAACTATTGTTGTCCAGTCACCAAATTACCCAATGACATTTTTCTGGAAAGGCTTAACTTTTTTAGCAGTAGTAATACGTACATGCTAAGTCACTTCAGCCCGTGTCTGACTCTGTGCCCCTCCTAGGGACTGCAACTCGCCAGGCTCCTCTGTCCATGGGATTCCCCAGGCAAGAATACTGGAGTGGTTGCTATGCCCTCCTCCAGGGGACATTCCCCACCCAGGCATCTAACCTGTGTCTCTTATGTGTCCTGTATTGGCAGGTGGATTCTTTACCACTAGCTCCACCTGGGAAGCCCAGCGGTAGTAATAGCTTCTCTTTTCTTCCTCATCCTCTCATGTCAGCAAAACAAATTTCATCAGTCATAAAATGTGTTGTTAAAAGACAGATTAATGCGGACAAAGGTAAAAGCAGCCTACCCTTCACATCTCTGCCCACCTCCCTTCTCTCAAGAGTATCAATATCCTCCAAGATGTTCTAATGGCCAGGGTTTCCTCCCTCTGAATGGAGGTGTCTTAGGATAGATACTGTGATGATCATTTATTTCAGAAGATGGAAGCGTGCCTGCTATGTTCCCACTGCCGTTGGTTCTGAGGTTCTCGTTTTGAAACATCAGAGTTTAGCTCATTCCTGATTCATTCAAGATTGGTGCATCACCAGCAGGAATTCAGTCATAATTGGCTTAGGACAAATTTGTTAGAACCAGGGCACCATTTCTTATAGGTCTGATTGGTTTATCATATTCAGCTAAGTAATATATAGAAACACTAAACCAAGAAGATCTTATCTACTTCCTTTTTTCAATACAGAGTATTCAACATCTAAACAGTCTCATAATCTTTTTTCCACCCTAAATGTGAGATGATCATAAAATCTTTAGAAAATTCCCCTAGACATACTTTCAGATCATTTCAAAATTATTGGCAGCATATTAAATAAGATGACTTAAAGCATATAAGAAAGAAATGTCACTAGTAGGAAAATACTCACAGAAACATAATTTAGACAGATGTTAATATAGCATAAATTATTTCAAGGAAAAATAATGTAGGACTTATGACTTAAAATTCTTAAATTTGATGTATGGAATATTGAGCTTTTATGTTTCATGAACATATTTCTACAAGTGACCAACATAAACAAAAATTTTAATAGAGCAGATTGCAGAAAGTTGTGATAAAATGGAGCAGTTTGCACATGCAAGGGTTCTTCAGCTTCAGGTATCTATTTATATTNCTTTTATGTTTCATGAACATATTTCTACAAGTGACCAACATAAACAAAAATTTTAATAGAGCAGATTGCAGAAAGTTGTGATAAAATGGAGCAGTTTGCACATGCAAGGGTTCTTCAGCTTCAGGTATCTATTTATATTTTTGCTGCTGCCCACATGTTAAATTAAAGGAAAAAACCCCCACATTTTTGAATTAAGAACTTTAGCCTCTCTCTCTCTTTTTCTGATACAATGCAGTGGAGATTGGTGGGATGGCCAGGTTAGAAAATATTTTAAAGGAGGAACCAAAAAGATGTGCTAATGGATTGTGAGAGATAAGAAAAAGTTAATAATCAAAGGATGGGACTTCTGTATCAGGTAATGGCAGACAGAAATTTAAACTGACCTTCCCACTGGAGACAAACAGAAAAGCCAGAAGTGATAATATCTGTTGGAAGGCATTAGGAACTCACAAGGTGATGAAGAATTACCTGGTCAAGATCCCCAAAAGAAAGAATACAGATTATTGAGGCTAGCACTCCTAACTACTTTTACCTTGGTGATATTTGTTGATCTTGAAGAGCTGGCTGAAAAGTTAAGTAGTATTGTGGTGGTTTCCTGGGGAAGGAGAGGTAGGGAGACAGGAGAAAATAAAAACAATCCTCACATAGGTTGCAACCCAGGTTTCAGGCACCCAGTGGACTAGAGAATCTGTCCTTAACATTGGGTTAAGATGATGCCAGATTGCTAATGTCCAGATTCCTTGGGAGAAGCAAATGAGAATCTACTCTAGAGAAAGGTAAAATTGTACAGGGTCTCAAATTATTTCTACAGTTTGGAAAACAAAACTCAGTGCTTGGCACATGAGGAAACCCAACATCACAGAAAGAAACAATAGAAGCAAGAGATGATAAAGATATACTCATAGCCACCCTGGAGCTTCCCAGGTGGCTCAGTGATTAAAGAATCTGCCTGCAATGAAGGACATGCAAGAGATGAGGGTTAGAGGGTGCATCCCTGGGTTGGGAAGATCTGGAGTAGGAAATGGCAACCCATTCTTGTATTCTTGCCTGGAGAATAACATGGACAGAGCAGCCTGGTGGGTTACAGTCCATAGCGGCACAAAGAGTGGACATGACTGAGCACACACTCGCATAGCCACTCTAACATTGGCATTCTCGGACACTTTATTCTTCTCACACTCAAAGAGACAAAAGATAAAATCAAAAGTTTGGTGGAAAACTAGAAATTGTTAAAAAATGACAGCAGATTTGAAGAAAAAGAATCCAACAGGCATTTCAGAACATGAAGAAAAATGCAGCAACCAAAAACTAAGCAGCAGAACTGAAGTCTGAACCCAGGAAATTCAATTTTAGTGACAAGAATCTTAGCGACTACTCTCAAAATTAGGAGAAAAAGTTGTTAACATTCTTAAACTTCCAAATTTAACGAGAGTTTAACTAACTTAAACTACTTTCTGATTAATCATTGAAAATATATACTCTTATAAAAGATAGGCAATATGGTCAAATATGTGGTTTCAGAATACAAATTTTAAGCCACTGATATAATAAACTATGATCAACAGAACATTTGTTATTTCCTTAGAAATGTTTCACTGAAAATTGAATGAAATTGTAGACAGTTACCAGCTTCTATGATTGATACACTTTTCATATTTTATATTGTTCAGCTTCCCTGGTGGCTCAGACGGTAAAGCATCTGCCTGCAATGAGGGAGACCCGGGTTCAATCCCTGGGTTGGGAAGATCCCCTGGAGAAGGAAATGGCAACCCACTTCAGTACTCTTGCCTGGAAAATTCCATGGACTGAGGAGCCTGGTAGGCTACAGTCCATGGGATCTCAAAGAGTCGGACACGACTGAGTGACTTCACTTTCACTTTTACCAGAAAGTTGTCCTGAAGTGATTTATTAATTTAATACTATCTGGAACATTTAAGGTGACCCCATATGGCTTAGTCTAGAGATTTTACTTTTAAAAGTTCCTGATTCTTCTCAGAACTTGTAGACCCTTTGATCTACTTCACTATATTGTTTATTCAACAAATTAATAGAGACAAATAATAACATTTGTAATATCTTCCAATAAATAATAATTTCAAAGGCCCACTTCAAGCAACAACTGACCAAATCTTTAATTTGTCTTTATTTTTCTTTTCTGGGACTTCCCTGGTGGCTCAGATGGTAAAGAATCTGCCTGCAACGTGGGAAACCTGGGTTTGATCCCTGGGTTGAGAAGATTCCCTGGAGAAGGGGATGGCTATCCAGTATTCGTGCCTGGAGAATTCTATGGACAGAGGAGAATTCTATGGACAGAGAGCCCTGGTGGGCTACAGTCCATGGGATCACAAATAGTTGGACAAGACTGAGCGACTAACACTTTCACTTTTCCTTTTCTAGGAGTCAACTTAAAATTCTCCTGCCTAGAAGTTCAAACAGCTCTGCACCAGAAACATTGTGTTCCCCGCTGAAGATCCACTCTCTTCATTCTTTGGTCCTTTGGCCCTTCCAGAGACCACATCCATAGGGTCAATAATTTTTTGATTCCCTCTCAGGCCCCACCAGTGTGGAGGCCAACAGATCTGCCAGAGAATTAGATGAGGAAATTTGTCTCCTTAATCTCTGTCTTCCTGGTCCTCTCTGACCAGCTGCCACCTCCAATGAAAGGTCCAGCTTCAGACATCAGGGGCTCTCAGATCTGACCAGTAAAATACACGTGTGTACGAGACTGATTATGCCAACCCTGTGGTGTTTCTGCAGCAAAACTTTTGACTGTTTCCAGGGATCAAAGCTTGACCTGACAATGAATTTTAGTTTTCAAAAATGCCCCAGTCTGGTGATTAGGGTAAATGGCAAAGCTGTAAGAAGTAGCTATAAAATAAAGAGACTAATTCTCTTTTAGGATCCCTAACTTTGAAGTCAGTGCTTCTGAAAGAGTTCCAAATGTGTTGTGAGTAGGGGAAAGAGGGTTAGAATGCATTTCTTAGATCAAAGGGGGCAAATCTGAGTAATGGTAATAATTTGACAAAACAGAACCTTGTGAAAATAAAGTTAATTGTTGAATATGAAAACATGTTCCTGTTCCTTTTTGACTCTAATTATTAGGGCACTTTGGAGATCAGATAATATGTGTCTCTTTTTCAAATACTTTGCCTGGATGTTGGGTTTATTTGTATATTTACTTTTGGGGGCTTTTCTCTAGTTTTGGCAAGTGGAGGCTGCTCTCTGTTTTCGGTGCATGGGCTTCTCATTGGAGTGGCTTCTCTGGTTGCAGAGCATGGTTTCTAGGATGCACAGGCTTCAGTAGGTGCTGCTCAAGCAGAGCATGGTTTCTAGGATGCACAGGCTTCAGCAGGTGCTGCTCATGCGCTCAGCAGTGGCGGTTCCCAAGCTCTAGAGCACAGGCTCAATAGCTGTGGCACACGGGCTTAGTTAGTCCATGGCATGTGGGATCTTCCCTGATCAGGGATCAAACCCATGTCTCCTGCATTTGTAGGCAGATTCTTTACCACTCAGCCACCAGAGAAGCCCCTGGATATTGGTCTTTAGACAAAGTATGACTCAACTTTTCATTCTTTTCTGTTAGTTTCTGTATTCTTCTGGACTTCCCCTTCTCGGTTGTCACCCATAGATGAAAATAATATAATTTCCTCTAAGTGTCAGACTTCATTTTTGGGGGCTCCAAAATCACTGTAGATGGTGACTGCAGCCATGAAATTAAAAGNTTTTTCCTGTTTGCAATGGTTTCTTCCCCTTCCTGGAGAGTTTTGCCTTGCGGTAGTCGGACTTGACTGAAGTAACTTAGCAGCAGCAGCAGCAGCAGGGAACTCTTAGCACAGAGAAGAGTTTTTTCCTCCTAACCGTAATCTAAATACATATGAACAGTAACATTCAGACAGTTTTCATTTATATTTTTTTGGCAAATCTAAATTTTTAGATCTAAATCTAAATCTAATGTAGTTCTGTGGCAACTAAAGATGAGTATTTATTTGTAGTTTGATTCATATGACACATTCTAGCTCTTCAAACCGGAAAGTGAATGGAAATAAGTACCAAATTGTGATAGACAAAATAATGCTCCCCTGCAAGATATCCCTCATAGCTTAGTTGCTAAAGAATCTGCCTACAGTGCAGGAGACCTGGGCTCGATTCCTGAGTTGGGAAGATCCCCTGGAGAAGGAAATGGATCTACTCCAGTATTCTTGCCTGGAAAATCCTATGGACAGAGGAGCCTGGCAGGCTAGAGTCCATGGGGTCGCAAGAGTTGGACATGACTTAGCGACTTCACCACCACCACCACACTAAATCACCACCACAAGATATCCGTGTCCTAACCTCTGAAACTTGTAAATGTGTAGCCTTACACAGGAAATGGGACTTTGCAGACGTGGTTAAGGATTTTGAGATAGGGAGGTGATCATGGACTACCTGAAGGGTCCAATAAAATCACAAAGGTCTCTGTAAAAGGGAGGCAGGAGAGTTACCATCAGAAAGATGTAACAAAGAACACTGGTGGGAATTATACAGCCACGAGACTCGGAGTCTAAGTGGCCCCTAGGCAAAGAACAGATTCTATCAGGTGTCTAGAAAGAATGCAGCCTTGCCAATACCTAGATATTAGCTCTACGGGATCTATTTTGAACTTTAGACCTCTAGAACTGTAAGGTGATTAATTTGTGTTGTTTTAAGCCACTCAGTTTGTGGTAAATTATTACAGTAGTAATAGGAAAGTAATACATTTATGATGCTTCTAGAGTTGTGTGTGACTCCCAAAATCACACAAGAATTTTCAATATAAAATCTTTTATTTCAAGCTTGGTTACTAAGACTGTACACCTCTTCAACCTGGAGATAACTTTTAAAAGTTACGATGACTGGGAAATACACAGGGATGGGCCAAATATAGATAAATATCTTGTTTTACCTTTTCAACCAAGTTTAGACAAATCAGCTTGTCTTGGGCACGTTCATTGCCTTACTGTAGAGTTTATCTGTGTATAGCAGAAGTGAGAGGAGGACCAATGAGCTGAAAGATAACTCAATCAATCCGCTTCCTCTGTCTTTGCTTCAGTGCTTCATACAGGAAATCTATTGCTGTGTCAAGTTCCAGAGAAGTTTCTTCTGTTCCAAGTTGCTAATCTGGCTGAAACACATAGAGTTGAAGGAAGGGGCTAGGAAGAAAGAAGTGCTGTGCTGCTAATGGGCTAAGAAGACCCAGTACGGAAGAGTCAATCAGACCGAGCCTCACCATGTCCACAGCTCCTTTTACACCTGTGTGGATGAACAGTGCTGAGTGAAGGGTAGAAAATCAGGAAACAGAAATGCCCTGCACTTGGATAACTTCTGATCTTCAGCTACGACTAATTTTGACTCTCTTCTTAGTTGCAGGTGAGCTTGAATTTTCTTTGGGAGGGTGACAGGAGAATGACAGGTGAGAAACCTGGTCACAGCTTTTCCTGAGCTTTCTTTGCCTTTCTTATGGGGGCAGAGCACAGCAAATACAATCAGAGTTATGGGGGAGGGGAGAGTTTCCTCCTAGATTTACTTCACTTTATTATTATTTTCCCCTTCATCTCGCTTATTTTATTTTTTATCCTACTACACTATACGTATATCTATACTTTACCCCACTGCCTACTTCCTCATCCCCCCCACTCGTTTTAGGGCGAGGCAGAATAAATTACTTTCCAGTAGCAATCCAAGTCATCTGACGAAAGCAGAATTCTTTTTGTCTCTTCTTAAACAACTTAAATAATAATCCCAATCTATTTATGTCTGTATTGTTAACAGTATAAATGAGGAAAGGTTATTGTTCTCTTGTCACTTTCGATGACCAGGCACTTTTAAAAATATAACACGTTCAGAAGTTTGGTGTTGTGTCTGTGATGTAGGTCTGTATTTATTTTAATATGTGTGGGCTGTCAGAGACTCTTTCTGGCTTAGAAGACACACTCTTCAACATCTAGGTTCCTGCAAGAGTTGTGGAGAAATTGGGGCTGTTGTGGGGGTGTCCTGGTTTCACTACAGAGGGTTGGTAGGAGTTGATGTAGGAGGGAGTTTTCAGGTTTCACTTTTAGTTGATGGGAGCAGTTGCAAGGAAACATTTGGTTTTAAATTTCATAGCTTAGTAATTCAAAGAAAAAAATTTATTTTTTCTCATAGCAATGATTTTAAAATACTGCCTGTCTTCCAGGAAAACATCTGCTTTTCCTCATGTAGGTGAGCACATGTAAAGTAACTATGCTGTATCATTGAGCTTTTCTGTGCAGTGCTTTCACACAATTTTTCTCCTTTAATCAGCACAGCAACCCAGAGAAGTAGGCACAGAAGACATTTTTCCACCTTACAAAGAAACTGAGGTATAGAGAGCTGAAATTTGTCCAAGTTTATACTACCGGTATACCTAATACTAATAGACATTTGTAAGCAACACTAAACATCTGAATAGGCAATTTTCCTCAATACTTAGTCTTTAAGCTTCTCACTAATAAGCACCGTTAAGTCAATACTTAGTTATAAACTGAATGGAGTATTTACTCATTTAAAAAAAGTCAAATGATCTGAATCTTTCAGTAGTTGAGATCTTGTAGAAAGTTTTTATAGAAACCTGTACAGGACCCAGTTTGGCAGGGAATGTCAGCTAGACAATGAGTTATTTATGTTAAGCTGCAATGTGACATTGGGGTAAAAGAAAAAAATCATGATTAAAACATAATCAATAATTTTGAATTTGATAGTTTAAAGGTTTGGATTTTAAAACTATTTCTAACCGCAGCTAGGATATACTACCAATATCAAATCCCTGAAATTTGTGCTTCTATAATTATAATGTTATCAGAATATTTAAGAGAAAGATATGGAAAAGCAAATTATATTTTGTGCAGTGATTTGACATGATAAATTCACCATGAAATAATTCAGAATAATGATATGCAAAACCTTTGGGGCATGAGTTTATATCTTTATTACTAATACTGCTTTGTTATTAATACTGCAAAACAGAAATAACTCACTGTATTAGATAAGACAAACTCACAAAGAAGAATGAGAGATAATGACTTCATTGTAAAACATGCCATTAAAAAAATTATTTACTTTTTTGTTTACTTATTTGCTTGTAAATTAATGTAGCAGTTGATGGATAAGATTTATTAAGAAAGTGTCTGAGAGGGAAAAATAAAAACAATGCTAATCATCCATTGCAGAGAAAAGCTCTCTAGTCCTGTATCTAGTCTCCTTCCCTCAAACTCCCTTTACCCCACGCCACGTCTTTCTTTTTATTTTTTACTATTGTCTTCTAGATTTTTTTCATGTGTTCAAATTATATTTTGATGTCCCCATCAAAATGACTCTTTTCTTTTATAAAAGTCGCTAATATTTAGATTATGAGTTACTGGAAGAAATCCTCCTTTTTTTTTCTTCTTTGGGCTAATTTTAACCATTTATTATTATCTTCCAGTAGGGGGCAGGCAGTCACAAGAGAAGATAAAAATCAAGGGAGGTTGAGTGGCAGCTTTGGCAGGTTTGCAAAAGATGGAAAAGGAGATTAAACGCAATGTGAAAAAGAAGGTGTTTGTCCTCATTGATTTCAATCTTGTCTTCCTTCTCTAACTTGTAAAAGCTATGAATTAACTAGCAATTTTTAGGTGTGGTATCCTCTAAACATCCATGCTTAAGCAATTAATAAATAGTCAATACCAAAATCAGATTGGTTGTATTCTTTGCAGCCAAAGATGGAAAAGCTCTGTACAGTCAGCAAAAACAAGACCTGGATTGACTATGGCTCAGAACATCAGCTCCTTATTGCAAAATTCAGGCTTAAATTGAACACAGTAGGGAAAAACACTAGGTCATTCAGGTATGACCTCAATCAAATCCCTTATGATTATACAGTGGAGGCGATGAATAGATTCAAGGGATTATATCTGGTGGACAGTGCCTGAAGAACTATGGACAGAGGTTCATAACACTGTACAGTAGTCAGTGACTGAAACCATTCTAAAGAAAAAAGAAATGCGAAAAGGCAAAGTGGTTGTCTGAGGAGGCTTTACAAATAGCTGAGAAAAGAAGAGAAATGAAAAGCAAGGGAGAAAGGAAAGATATACCCAACTGAATGCAGAGTTCCAGAGAATATCAAGGAGAGATAAGAAGACCTTCTTATGTGAACAATGCAAAGAAATAGAGGAAAACAATAGAATGGGAAAGACTAGAGATCTCTTCAAGAAAATTGGAGACATCAAGGGATCATTTCATGCAATGATGGGCGCAATGAAGGACAGAAACAGTAAGGACCTAACAGAAGCAGAAGAGATTAACAAGAGGTGGCAAGAATACACACAAAAAAGAGCTGCACAAAAAAGGTCTTAGCGGCCCAGGTAATCCTGATGGCGCGGTCATTCACCTAGACCCAGACATCCTGAGTGTGCAGAAGCCAAGTGGCCTTAGGAAGCATTACTACGAACAAAGATAGTGGAGGTGATGGAATTCCAACTGAGCTATTTCAAATCCTAAAAGATGATGCTGTGAAAGTGCTGCTCTCAATATGTCAGCAAATTTGGAGAACTCAGCAGTGGCCCCAGGAAAAAGTCAGTTTTCATTTCAATCCCAAAGAAAGGCAGTCCCAAAGAATGTTCAAACCACCATACAGTTGAGCTCATTTTGCATGTTAATAAGGTTATGCTCAAAATCCTGCAAGCTAGGCTTCGGTAGTACGTGACCTGAGAACTTCCAGATGGACAAGTTGGGTTTAGAAAAGGCAGAGGAAACAAAGATCAAATTGCCAATATTTGTTGGACCATAGAGAAAGCAAGGGAATTCCAGAAAAACATCTGCTTCATTGACTATGCTAAAGCCTTTGACTGTGTGGATCACAACAAACTGGAAAATTCTTAAAAGAGATGGGAATTTCAGACCACCTTACCTGCCTCCTGAGAAATCTGGATACTTTGGCTACCTGATGCAAAGAGCTGACTCATTAGAAAAGACCCCGAGGCTGTGAAAAATTGAAGGCAGAAGGAGAGGCTGATAGAGGGTGAAATGGTTGACATCAGAGTTTGGGCAAACTCTGGGATACAGTGAAGGAGGGGAAGCCTGGCATGCTGCAGTCCGTGGGGTTGCAAAGAGTTGGACATGACTGAGCGACTGAACAACATCAACAAATCCTTTTGGCATCTGCAGATTTTGGTGTCTGCAGAATCTCTTATTTTGCCCCTCATACTGATAATTTGTGTCTTCTCTTTGTTTGCCATCTGGTTAGAGGTTATTGACTGCATATATAATGTGTATGTGTGTGTGAGAGAGAGAGAGAATAGGGCCTAAAAATTATTTGCCACCTACATTTGAGAGATCAAGCTAAAATGAAACACATGGAGAACATTTTGAATCAGTCAATCTTGAAATGGTGTTGGAGTTATTGAAGGCTTTCTGTAGGGGAAGAGTCTTGAATGATAGGTTTGGATAGATGGGGAAAGAAAGATAGGAATTGGGAGGAGCAGGTGTGCAGCATGATTAAAGGCAGGTGATTCAGGGATAGAAAGAACTGTAGCTTGATGTAACAGAGATTGTTATATGATCTCAGGAAATAAGGCTGCATTTCAGGCATCCTTAATCAGTAAACAAAGAAACTTGGAAACTGTAACTTTTGGGGGAAATAATATAATAAAATAATATTTTGGAAAAAATGTGGCAGCAGTATCTCATTGAGTGGGAGTGGCTCTTGGTAAAGCTTTATTTTGCTAAGAAGGGAAGTTTCTTTGCAGAGGAAGATGTTAAATTCAATCTAGAGATGGCAAACACATAGGATGAAAATCTCTATTGGTACTTGAAAGTATAGCACAATCCAGGTTTTGTGAATTATTCATGGTGGAGGATCCCACAAAAAGTACCCATTGACAGAAAAATAACAGAATAAGCTCTGGAGATTTTTGGATTTGGGTCCTAGGAATGATAATTATTTTTTCTTCTTTATAACAGAGAATAAGATCTGAGAAGATGTGGGGAAAGATACACTCTGTAGTTTAGATGGAATGCTTCACTTTAAAAAAGAGGACAGAAGTTCTTCTGAAATTGCAGACTAAGATGAGAAGTTATATGTAGAGATGCTAATAGGTTGAGGATAGAAATAAGGAAATAGGAACAAATCAGAGAATTCCACAGTAGGTAAATTTCCTTCCAACAAAGTCATGAGTATTTCAGTTAATGGTGCTAGTTAATAAAATAACTTGGTTGTCATTTGGTTTTCTGCTGTATCTGAAAAATCAATCTGTACAGTGATTAAGATGCAGTAACCATGGATATACTTTTGCCTCTTCCCCTTGTTGTCATCAATACAGATTTGAAAATTCCTAAATAGGATTAGGGAGCAGATCTGTGGCTACAAAATGACTTGGGACTATGTAATGCTAATTGCTCCTAAGAATCAAACCATTACTTTTTTTTTTTTTAATAGTTATCAACTTTAAAAGTTGGGTTTTGAGCAGAGAAAGTTTATTAGTAAGGACTCTTGGAAGCAGCAGCTGGAAAATAGGGCAAGGCATCAGAGGGAGAAGTCCAGCAATCCCAACCATGACACCTTCATCTGACTGCATTTGAATTTCTGGAGTTAGAGTGGCTCCAGAGAAGCTCTGCATTGAATCAGAACGTCTTATGGGCCTTATTCCTCCAAATCAGTCAACAGATATGGACTGCTCTGGGAAAAGTCTGACTTTGGTTGGGATAATTGAGATGATTTCTGAAGGTGTGAGAACTGAAGGCCGTCTGCTGACAGTGCTCCTGACAGCAGGAGCAAAAAGTCATTCCTAGACTAGGACTCTGGGTACACATACTATCTCCACCATAGCTGCTGTTTCAAATGCTCTTCATTCCGTCCTGACTTTCTGAGCTTCTGTGTGGTGCTATTTCCGTTCAACCTAAATAACTTCTACTATCCTCACCAGTAGTGTAGTCCTGCTGGCGAGGAGTTCTCTTAGTTTCCTTTTATCTGACTATGCTTCATTCTTGCATATTTACTCTTGCATATTTTTGCTGGATATAGAATTCTGGCTGACTTTTTTTTCTTTCACCACTTCAAAAATGTTGTTTTACCATTTCTGATGAAAAGTTGGCAGAGGCTCAAAACACTGTTCCTCTTACTATAATGTGTCATGTTTTCTTCTGGCCAATTTCAAGATTTTTTTTCTTTATTGTCAGTCCTCACCACTTATAATGTGTTTATGTATGGTTATTTTTATATTTATCCTGCTTGAGGATTACTGAAATTGTTGAATCTATAAATTTATGCTTCTTGGTAAATTTAGGGGAATTTTTAATCACTATTTTCTCCAAGTATTTATCTACCAGCTTTCTATGTTAGAAGTTCTGCTACTTTATTGGAGGCCTTTGTGGCTAATATAGGGTTTGTTTGTTTTTTTTTTCTCTGCTCTTCAGATTGGATAACTTCTATTGATATATTTTTAAGTTTGCTAGCAATTTCTTCTCTCATTGCTATTCTTCTGTTAAGATCATCTTATATTTTCTATTTTATAGTTTCCATTTATTTTGTAACTTGTTTATTTTCTTTTTGTTGAGGTTTTTCTGATTCTTCATTCATTGTGAGCCTATTTTCTTTCATATCACTGAGAATAGTTTAATCTCTACTTTATGGTACTTGTCTGATAATTGCAATATCTGGGTCAATTTGAGGTCGATCTCCCTTTAATGTTTTTTTTTCCCCCTCCTAAAAATGGGTCACAATTTCCTGGCTCTCTGTACAGTGGGTATATTTATTTATATTGTGACTATTACATCTTAGAGACTATATTCTGTTACATTACTTTGTTGATTTTTTTTTTTCCGAAAACATTTAACTTGGTGGAACTCAAGCTAAAAACTCTCTTTTGGACAATATTTAAAATCTCAGTGCTTTTACCTTTAGTTGGTTGGCTTAAGTGTGTCCTGCCATGTGGGGCTTAGGATTAGCCAGAGATGTGCATACAGTTCATATAAGGAATTTCAATTCTTGCTTCTGCCTTCCTCAATTTCAAGAGCCCAAGGTTGCCCGAAATCTATCTTTTCGTTCTTCAGAAAACTGTGGATTTTTTTTTTTTTAGTTTTAGCTGTCCAGTGTCCTGCCAATTGCAGCATTTCCTGGGACTAGAAGTGGTAAATATGGAAACCTTTCCTTCTTTCAAGGATTGATACCCCTCAAGAATCTTGCTTTTTCTACTTTCCAGTGGCTTCAGATAGCTTTTATATTTTGTCAGAATTCGCGGTTGTTATTGTGTCGAAGCTTACAGGGTCATAAACCAACTGGAACTTTCTTCGTCTGTCTTTTTAATATTATTGTGATTTTTAAAATATCATTGTGTTTTTATGAACTGATATTGATTTGGTTGGCTGTATTGTCTTAGATGTTGAAACTGAATGTTCAGTTCAGTCGCTCAGTTGTGTCTGGCTCTTTGTGACCCCATGTACTGCAGGCGTCCCTGTCTATCACCAACTCTTAGAGTTTAATCAAACCCATGTCCATCGAGTCGGTGATGCCATCCAACCATCTCATCGTCTATCATCCCCTTCTCCTGCCATCAATCCCTCCCAGCATCAGAGGCTTTTCCAGTGAGTCAGTTCTTCACATCAGGTGGCCTTTTTGCTTTCTCAATTTCATCCATGCATTGACTATTTTGTTACCTTTCATTTTTCTCAAAAAAATCTCACTCCCCTTCCCCCCATTTTCTAGATTCTTATGAATCTCTGTATTCAATTTAAAGATCTATAATGAGATATAATTTAAATCACTAGCTATGTCATCTTTAAGAACTTACTTGCCCCCCCACCCCCGCCTTAAACCATAATTTCCTTATTTGTGGAATAAAAGGGATGCCTGACAGTATTAAGAAGTATTGAACTTTCAGACAGGAAGGATTTTAGAAACCTTCAAATTAAATTCTTTCATTTTATACATGAGCAAATAAAGCCCAGAAATGTTTAAGGACATTACTCAGCTTTTTAGTGCATGAGCTGAGCTTGGAACTCCTCCATAGCAACAAAAAATAAAGGGGAAAACAGATGTGACAAGTATATGTGGGAAAATCCATGATTTTTTGATGTGATATACTTGAAATAACAGCAAGCATTTGAGTGGTGAGAAACAGTGGCATAAGGACTGAGATTCTTGTTTAGGAAAAATAAGTCAAGGTTCACAACACGGACTAGCTTTTTCTGTCAATTAATAAGTAAGGAGGTGTCTGCCATGTGTCAACACAATGTTCTGTTGCAGATACATAGATCTTGCTCTGTTAGGAAAGGTAGATATTAAATTAATCATCACAAATAATTTCATAAAATGAAATGAGTAAAGAGAAATATAGGGTGACATGGCAATGTGTAATTGGTAAGCTTGATCTGTTCTGAAGGTCAGGGAAAACTGCTCTTTGGAAGTGAGGTTTAAAATGAAGAAGAGCATAAAACAGCCAGGCAAGGAAAGTTATGGGGATGAATATTCCAGAAAGTCAAACAGCCTATATGAAGGCAGAGGGAGCTAAACTGTGACTGAAGTGATAAAACAAGGAGAAATCAACTGTGCCAAGGCCCAATTCAAGTTCTGGAGGTGGGGGAGGATGATGAAAGAGGAGCAGGTGAGACCTGGGGAAATACCTGTACAAAGGTGCCTGAGGATACAGGCAGGCTTGTGGAGGTGACAGTTAGGGAGAAGCATACGGTGGTGATAGAGGTGAAGGAAGGAAGGGGTTTTAATTGTTGCTCAGTTGCTCAGTTGTGTCTGACTCTTCGTGTCCCCATGGACTGCAGCACACCAGGCTTCCCTGTCCTGCACCATCTCCCAGAGTTTGCTCAAACTCATGTACACAGTTGGTGATGCCATCCAACCATCTTGTCCTCTGTCATCCCCTTCTCCTCCTGCCTTCGATCTTTCCCAGCATCAGGGTCTTTTCTAATGAGTTAGCTCTTCCTATCAGGTGGCCAAAGTATTGGAGCTGCAGCGTTAGTCCTTCCAATGAATAGTCAGGATTGCTTTCCTTTATGACTGACTGGTTTGATCTCTTTGCTATCCAAGGGAATCTCAAAAGTCTTCTCCAACACCACAGTTCAAAAGCATCAATTCTTTGGTGCTAGGCCTTCTTTATGGTCCAACTCTCACATCCATACATGACTGTGGGAGAAACAATAGCTTTGACTATACAGACATTTGTTGGCAAAGTAATCTCTCTGCCTTTTAATATGCTGTCTGGATTTGTCACAGCTTTTCTTCCAAAGAGCAAATGTCTTTTGATTTCATGGCTGCAGGAGAGGAAAATGGTTAATAGCATCAAAATATGCCAAGCAGTCCAGGAGCATAAGCACTGAAGAAAGGCCTAAGGTTGACAGTAAAGGGCCTGGTGACCTTCAAAATTGTGGCCTGAATGGAAGGACGTAGGGGCCACAAGATTGCTAACCTTGAGAAGGGTGTAAGTGGATAGGAAATGGAGGCTGTGGGCTCACACCACTAATTCTAGAAGTTTGGCAGCAAAGTAAAGAGACAGGATCACAGCTAAAAGGAAAAAGCAGAATCTGATTTTTTTTTTTCTATCAACAGAGGGGATCCTAAGTGTATTCAAAGGGTTTTCTCATGTAAAGTTTCAAGTTGCTTAGTGATTTCTTTTCTTTTTCCTTGCCATTTTGTTACTTTGCCATGGAATACTATGCCATCTTTCCCTTTGGTTTATGAATCTGCCTGCAGTGCAGAGAATGCAGTTTCGATCCCTGGGTTGGGAAGATCTCCTGGAGGGGGAAATGGCAACCCACTCCAGTATTCTTGTCTGGAAAATTTCATGGATGGTGGAGCTTTGTAGGCTATAGTCCATGGGATTGAAAAGAGTGGAACATGGCTGAGCACACATGAGCTGTCTATTACATAATTTGAGAATATCTGGTCTTATGATTTATTTGTGATATTGACACTTTTGGGAAAAAAAATGTTCATGTAGTAGTGAGTGGTAGATTCAAAATAATTAAATCTAGTTGTTTTCATTCTCAGAAAAAAAAAAAAATCACTGTATCTGCCCTTTACTGACTCTCTCTTAGACATTACTCAGAGGTTGTTCTGAGCCAATAATTTGAAGTTAGTTTCCAGACAGAGTCACCCACAGGGCCTAAAATATTAAAGATGCAGTGATGCTATCTGAAGCCTACTTAAATGCAACTTTCAGGGCATTCACAAATCTTTGCAGGTGATTCTGATAGGAGCCATGATTAAGAACACCATTTCAGGTGTTCATCACCTAAACTATCCCCGTTGTCCCAGCTCTACAGGATGCTCACCTTCAGATTTACCCATCATCCACTGTGGAATTTAACTTCCCCAAATGTTAAGGTTTCTGAGAGCCAACACCTTGCCTTATTCATTCTACTATTCCTAAAGCTCTGCACAGCTACCTGACACTGAGTAGGTATTCTCAGAAAGTGTTTGTTTGTGAACCTGTGTGTTTGTGTCTGCCGAGTTTCTCAGTCGGGTCTGACTCTTTGTTATGCCATGGACTGTAGCCCACCAGGCTCCTCTGTCCATGGGATTTCTCAGGCAAGAATACTGGAGTGGGTTGCCATTTCCTCCACCAGGGGATCTTCCTGACCCAGGAATCAAACCTGCATCTCTTGTGTTTCCTGCACTGGCGGGTGGATTCTTTACCACTGCACCCCTCGGGAGGCCCCGGTATACTCAGAAAGTGTCAGCCTAAACTTCCTCAAAATGTCTCTGTATCCGTAACCACTTTTGCCCTTTATGCTCCTCTCTGAGGAACCAAGTGGCAGTCTCTTCAAAAGCAAACCTTCCTTTTGCATTTGTCTCATCCCCTCCCACAACCTCCAGGATCCTGCATGCCAGTTGGCCTCCTTCATTCTTGTAACTGCTAGCCCTCCCTCTGTCTACAAATATGCTGGCGACTCAAATACCCACTCAGCCCTTCTAGTTTCGGACATTGCCCCATCTCTCTCTTTCAGATTTGACATGAAAGGATAAAGTTACTGTCTCAGTCTCTGATATTTTCAGGATAAACATTCTTGAAAGAGCAAGTCTACAGTTGGTGCCAATTGCTTCTGCTTGGGCCCTTGCAATTGTTCCTATTTCCTCTGTACTAACACTACTCTCTTACTGCTCTTAATGGTCTCTGTGAATTTTGTTAGCAAATCATAATGCCTCTTACTCCCTACTTTAAAATTTTTCAGATATGAGTTGGCTTTGATTATTTGTGTCATGAAAACTTCTCTTTCCCCGGCTTCAAGACCCCGCATTTACTTTCTACTTTTCTTCATTGTTTCTGCTAACCTTACTTCCTTCATTAGATTCCAAATTTTAAATGTTTCAAGACTCTCATTTTGGCCTTGTCTTTATTTTATTTTTAATTTTAATTTTTACTTTATTTTGCTTTACAATACTGTATTGGTTTTGCCATACATTGACATGAATCTACCACGGGTGTACATGCGTTCACAATCGTTGACTTTAATTTCCACATCAAATACAGTAATGTGGCAGTCCATGGGCTGGATCTGGCTTAGAGACACTTTTGACTGGCTCATGTAATATTTTTAAAATTTTGAATTAGCTGCCAATATTTTTAAATTGGGAGATTTTACCCAAACCCCCTGAGATGGTATCTAGGGTTGCTGTGAGGATTGAGTTAAATTATATATATATATATATATNGACTGGCTCATGTAATATTTTTAAAATTTTGAATTAGCTGCCAATATTTTTAAATTGGGAGATTTTACCCAAACCCCCTGAGATGGTATCTAGGGTTGCTGTGAGGATTGAGTTAAATTATATATATATATATATATGTATATATATATATATAAAGCACTTAGTACTATGTCTGAATTAGACAAACATTCAAAAATTTATATCATAATTATCATTTTACAGTTTCCAAAGCTCTTTCATAGATATTACTTCATAACTTATTTAATTGGCCCCTACAGACCAACTTTTTGTTTTTTTCTAAGAATTAAAAACTATACCAACATTAACATCCTAGAATGTAAGGTATATTTTGGAGATATTGTGGGTTTGATTCCAGACCACCACAATAAAGTGAATATCACAATAAACTGAGACACACAAATTTTTGGTTTCCCAGTGCATGTAAAAGTTTTGTCTAAAGAAAACAGTTATGTCTCCACTATACTGTGACTTCCCTGCTGGCTTATCAGTAAAGATTCTACCGGTAATGCAAGAGACATAAACATTGTGGGTTTGATCCCTGGGTTAGAAAGATCTCCTGAAGAAGGGAATGGCACCCTACTCCAACATTCTTGCTGGGAAATCCCATGGACAGAGGAGCCTGGCAGACTACAGTCCATAGCGGTCACAGGAGAGTTGGACACAACTGAGAAGCTAAATAACAACACTATACTGTAGTGTGTGAGTGTACGATAGCATTATGTATAAAAAACAATGTATACACCTTAATTAAAAAATGCTTTACTACTAAAAAATGTTAACCATCATCTCACAACACAGGGTTGCCATAAACCTGCAATTTGTAAAAAAAACATAGTAAAGTGAAGCGCAGTAAAATGTGGTATGCCCGTATCTTTGTATATCTGATATGTGTATATATTCACTATCTGTTCACCAAAANGCCACAAGGAAAGCCCAAGAATACTGGAGTGGGTAGATCCTCCTCCAGGGGATCTTCTCTACCCAGAAAGTGAACCCGGGTCTTCTGCACTGCAGGCAGATTTTTTTACCAACTGAGCTATCAGGGAAGCCCTAGGGTAAGATTGTGAGAAAAGAAAGGAAATGCCTCAAAGCCAATAAGAATTTGTGTGCAAAAGGCTGAATGAGACTGGGAGAGATTTATAGACAAAGGATGCAGAGAAGATGGGATGTTTCTGCTGGTTTGGGAGCAAGAAGAGACTCTATTGTTTTCTCAGGAAGTAGGAAGTGCAATCACCCTAGCTGACCTTATATGGAGAATATATTTGTTAAGTGCCAAACCCACTGAGTGTTGTGGAGGTACTGGCCATTGGTAAATTTACCAATGATAATTTGTCATTTTAATCCTGATAATTTATGAAAAAGGAACTGTATGGAAAAGGAAAGAAGAGGATGAAGAAAGGGGGAAAAATACCAATAACATTAGAACTATCGATATATGTGAAGAGTGATTGACTTGAAGGTCACAGAATGGAGGAAAGTCAAAGAACACAGAATATCTGCTGTGCTTGGAATCCTCACTGATGGAGTTATTTTTTGATACTGTGCCCCTGTTCAAATGTGTGCTTATTTGATTACCAAATACTTCCCTTTAAAAAACAGAGTCAGATCCCGAGGATATATATTAGCAAAAAGATTAAACCTTATACTGTTTATCAAGGTAAAGTTCGAACATATGAGAACACAAAAGAGTACTCACAGCTTGCTATCTCACTGGTCTCTTATTTTTCTGGGTTTATTTTAAGCATCATTCCTTTATGCACATATATGCTTCCCACATCCAACCTCTAGCAGATTTCTAACAAGCCATATTCTTGCTCGTCTCCAAGCCCTTGCCAAGCTGGAGGTTCTCACTATGAGCTGATGTCACTTGGAGTGACGGAAACAGCATGGCTTTAACTGCCCTCTTGGTTGGCTGGCTGGCTGGCTAAGTCGCTTCTGTTGTGTCCGACTCTGTGAGACTCCATAGACAGCAGCCCACCAGGCTTCCCCATCCCTGGGATTCTCCAGGCAAGAACACTGGAGTGGGTTGTCATTTCCTTCTCCAGTGCATGAAAGTGAAAAGTCATAGTGAAGTCGCTCACTTGTGTCCGACTCTTAGCAACGTCATGGACTGCAGCCTACCAGGCTCCTCCGTCCATGGGATTTTCCAGGCAAGAGTACTGGAGTGGGGTGCCACTGCCTTCTGCAATCTCTATCTAAATGTGGTAGTTTTCAAGCAATAGAATAGAAAGGAAGGGGAACTCATTGAAAGACTATATATTATACTATCACACATTTACAATAAAATACTTTTATAGAAAATTTACAGAGGAAAATAATCCTTGTTATTCATTTGATTTGTATTTATATACTATACTACTTTTTTTCCTCTAGAAAAATACTTCTAAGTATCTCTTACAGCTTGGCACATCATTTTTCATTTATGTGAGATGGTCCAACTAATGAGATTACAGATTATTTTAAAATCTGTTGATTTAACTGATTTTGTGATTCTCTGAATAAAAATTAAACAAAAAATTCTAACTTCTTCAGCCTGAATGTCATAGCTATTTTTAATGGAAGTACCATATCTTTCCAGATTTATGTTTGTCTGAAGTGCCACCCTTAAGAGTAGGTTTTTAGTTCTGATGTTACTGATTTTTCACTTTGATCAAAACTTGGGAGGAGAAAACCACATTATTAATAATTCCATTTTTCCCCCTTAGAGCATGAGTTGTATGGTAAATCTAATAGTTTGTCCAAAAGATTAGATTCAGAACACTGTCTTTGTCTTTTAATTCAAATTCTCTTTTCTCATCAGTTTGTTTCACAGATATCAAATCTTCTGATTAATTTCATAACAGTTAAAAAATCATCATACATATAATACATGTTATTTTCCTAATGATACAGGAAGAAGTTGGTTAATCATTGGATGGATTTAATATTATACTTTATATATATTTCATCAATGTTATTTCTTAAGTAAGTCTAATATTTCTGGAAAAAGACCACCAGCAAAGTAAATTTTAAGTACAATTTCATGTAATATGTTGTGAATAAATTTTGACACATTAAGTATTATAAAGCTTTTCTCTTATTATTCTGTTTGTGTGTTTATGTATGTGTTTCCAGTTAAAACTTCACTATCAGTACTAGTGGATACAAAAGCTGTGCTCACTTGCCCTCCTGTGCAGTGTCTGAGTGTGTTGGTAACATGGGAAATAGTCCTCAGAGACAAGCCGCCCTGCTTCAGAGCCTACAGACGTGATACAAATCAGACCATAGGAGGAAACTGTACCGACAAGAGAATAACCTGGGCCTCCAGACCTGACGAGAATTCTACCCTTCAGGTCGATCCAGTGGCCATCACTCATGATGGGAATTACACATGCCAAATAGCAACAAGTCATGGGAATTTCCATCATGAGTATCACCTCCAAGTGTTAGGTAAGGAACATCATATATTGAGGTGTTTCAGATAACCAGATTTTGGGCCGAAACAAGTCTCTGTCTAAATTCAGTGTCCCATGTGTTAAGACTGAAGCATTTCCCCTACATTCCTGCAGTGCCCCCTGAAGTGACCCTTGTTCAAACTGAGAAGGGAACTGCAGTGTGCAAGGCAGCTGCAGGGAAGCCAGCTGCACAGATCTCCTGGACCCCAGAGGGGGCTTGCGACACTGAGCAAGAGCCTCACCCGGGTGACGGCTCAGTGACCGTCCAGAGCACTTGCCGCTGGGAGGGCCGCCGTGCGCTGAACGTGTCCTGCTCTGTCTCCCACTTGACTGGCAGCAAGAGTCTGTCCATAGAGCTGGATAAAGGTTAGTAATTTTTCTAGTCTTATTTTTGATTTTTCCATTCTTTCAGAGGAATTACCTTAAGAAAGAAAAAGGAATATGCAAAGAAATTTCATTCAAGGATGTCCTCTCTACCCTCCACTTTGTCTCCTCCTCAAAGTAAAGGATTATCTAGAAGAATAATACAAAAATTTGTTGTAAAAAGCCATATTATAGAATGAAGTTTAGTCTACTTTTTTTTTTTTAGTTGTGTAGAGCAGCTTCCAGGATTTCAGTTGCCCTACGTGGAACTGAACCTGGGCAAGGCAGTGAAAGCCAGAATCCAGGCTAGGAACCAGGGAACTCCCAATTTATTCTTCCTTTAATGTTCTCTTCTGTACTAATAAATTGACTTGTATAGTGTACTTTTACACAAATACTTAAATGGTTTTAATAGAAGGATAAAGGATAATTTTAAACAACTAATTATAATTTTATTAGAAGAATAAAATTGCTCATAAATTGCCTTCATAAATTTTCAGTCTGGTAGAGTTTTTTAATGGTTTTTCCAATGAAATTTTTTTAATGTCTTATAATAACGTCTATGATTCAGTTCATTACAGTTTAGTTCCTCTGCTCTCTGCACCCATTCTACCCTAATTTCTTGTTATAAAAATATTGTCCTAATCAGCCTAACTCGTGTAGTTTAAAATCTATGTTGTCTATTGTGTCTAGACAAGTATATCATGTAAAATGTTAGCCCTCTCTGATTCTCCTTCCCCCCTGCTCCATTCTTATAAACAACTCTCCAGAGACAAGTACTTTCAGATCTTAAAGTGTTTCTTCTAGTATTTGACTCAGTTTTTATTAACAACATGGTTACGGTGCTATTTCTTAATATAGCCAATTTAAACCTAGTGTGCATGTGTGCATGCTAAGTCGTTTCAGTTGTGTTGACTCTGTGCGACCCTATGGACTATTAGCCCCTCAGCTCCTCTGTCCCCGGGATTCTCCAGGCAGGAATACTGGAGTGGGTTGCCATGCCATGCTCTCCTCCAGGGAATCTTCCCAACCCAGGGATCGAACCCTTGTCTCTTATGTCTCCTACATTGGCAGGCAGGTTCTTTACATCTGAGCTACCAGGGAAGATCTTTTCTCTGAGGCTACTCAGACTCTGTAGAAAATACCTCTCCAATCTCTTCCCTTGGAGGAATAATCCTGACTATCTATCTGAGAGTGTTCTGAGAGAAGGGAGGAGAGGGGTGTGTGTAAGTGTGTGTGTGTGACTATTCAGAACTCAAACTTTCCTTTAAAGGTACTTCATCTCCACCCTACGTTATGTCTGAATCTTTGACTCTGGAATTTCTTCAGTTCATCTTCTTTGGGCCAAACTTCCGTTTTCTGCTGGTCGGGGAAGTGTGGTGACCTGGTTGAGTGGGGTGGGAGGAGAGTTGGCAGCCTATTTGTTCTTCATACAGAACTTCAAGAAAGCTTCCAACTTTTAGCTCCACGCTTCACTCCTGACATTGCCCGTTCTCCATATTTTTTCCTTCCTACTCTAGAGTCTTTTTGGATTCACTAAGGTTTATACTTATTTCACTCTGAATTATTGGCCATTCTTCAGTTCATCTTTCATGTTAAAACAAGTTGAAATCTTTCATCTGCTCTTATCTTCATTCATAATCTCTTTGTCTTTGCAAGTCTATACTTAAAAAAAAAATTCTGCACTCAGGGCTGGTGCACTGGGATGACCCTGAGGGATGAGATGGGGAGGGGAGTTCAGGATGGGGGACACAGGTACACCCATGGCTGATTCATGTCAATGAATGGCCAAAACTACTACAATATTGTAAAGTAATTAGCCTGCAATTTAAATAAATAAATAAATTTTAAAATTCTCTACTGATATTTTAGTGTTAAGAAAGGAGAAGAGGAAAATGTTGGGTTTAAAGCATGATTTTCTAAAGTCCATTCTTAAAGTTTTTTTATATATATATATATAGTTTGGTAGTATTTACCTAGAAGAGTAATGCTCCTGATTATGCATAAAGTCCAACCACTCGGTATTACAATATGACATCATATTTATAGATTCTCAGAATTGGAGGAAGTCTCTAGTCCAATCCCACTCAGTGCAGGTATGTCTTCCACACAGGGTGGACCTTTACCTCTGCTAGTACACTTCCAACAAAATACAGCTCATTAGTTTGAAAGAGAGGGCTTCAAAACACTAGTGTAGTTTTTAACTGTAAAACAAATATGTTCTTCTTTAAATAAAAATCTAGTGTTTAAAAACAAAGTATTGAAAGAAGGTGGATTGCAGCTTCCACTTACCTCTCTCTGCTGTCCCAACCACATTCACGAAACTTCAGGAGCACAGTCTTAAAAGCTCTCAGAGTCGGCCAGGTCCTTTGCTGACTTCTCCTCCTGTCAGATTGAGCTTATATTGCTGCCAGCAGTTAGTGAATAGTTTAAAGTTGCTGACATGCATTCAGTTCAGTTTCAATGCCTTGGAATAGACGTGACTTCAGAATTAAGGTTATTTTTCCAAATACTTTTCTTACAATTCCCTGTTCATTTCTGAATATTGGCGATGACCAATACTCTGTTACTGTAACAGAGAGATCTAAATTTCACATCTTTCCTATAGGAATTCACTACATGAATCCTTAAGGAAACAAAATCCTGGTACAAGATAATGTCTGTTGAAAACTCAAGAGTCTGAAGTGATAAAGCAATTTTGTTATAAAAATTATTTGAACTATTAATGGGGCAAAAGTTTTAAAAATTAAATCACATAAATAAATTTCATGTACTATAAGACATTCTTGTAGATGAAAATATATATACATATAATTTTAAAGTAGACTTTTATTTTTTAAATAGAATGATAGCAATATTGAATAGGAAGTACAGATAACACAGAAATACAAAGGATCATAAGAGACTACTATCAGCAATTATATGCCAATAAAATGGACAACGTGGAAGAAATGGACAAATTCTTAGAAAAGTACAACTTTCCAAAACTGAACAAGGAAGAAATAGAAAATCTGAACAGACCCATCACAAGCATGGAAATTGAAACTGTAATCAGAAATCTTCCAGCAAACANGAATAGGAAGTACAGAGAGTTCCAATAAAATCCTTGTCCCTACACATGCATGGTCTTCCTATCTATTGATCATCCCCGCACACTGCCGTGGTACATTTGTTATAATCAATGACCCTACCTTAACATACTATTATCACTCAAAGTCCATAGTTTACATTAAGATTCACTCTAGGTACATATTCTATGAATTTTGAGAAATGCATAAATGACATACATTCACAATTATTGTATGGTATAGAGTAGTTTCACTGCCATAAAAATCCTCTATGCTCCACCTATTCATGCCTCCATCCACCCTAACCTTTAACAATCCCTGATCGTCTTACTGCATAGTTTTACCTTTTCCAGATAGTCATATGGTTGGAATCATGCAGCATTTAGCCTTTTCAGACCGGCTCTTTTCATTNGAAATATAGATCAGTGGAACAAAATAGAAAGCCCAGAGATTAATCCACACACCTATGGACACCTTATCTTCGACAAAGGAGGCAAGACTATACAATGGAGTAAAGACAATCTCTTTAATAAGTGGTGCTGGGAAAACTGGTCAACCACTAGTAATATGCTTTTAATAGTCCTACATGATTTCATGGCTTGATAGCTCATTAGTTTTTACTGCTGAATAATGTTAAATTATTTTATTATGCCAGGGAATTATGACAGGGAAGCCTAGCATGCTGCTGTCCATGGGGTCACAAAGAGTCAGACATGGTTGAGTGACTGAACTGAACTGAGTGTTAAATTATATATTCTTTTGTCTATATTTACAGATGCTGAAATACCAGCACACTTAAAAATTTTATATATCATTGCCCCTATTTTTATTATCTTGATCATCGCGGGATCTATTTGGCTTTTGAAAATCAGTGGCTGCAGGTACTAACTGATGCCTTCTCTTCTCCAGCTTTGTTGGGTTAAAAAGAAGTCAGAAATATGGAACTGACTAGGTAAAATAAAGATTTTAACATCAATTCTCCCATAATCAAGAAGTATACCCTGAAAATAAAATACATGGTCTACTCTGAATGACATGGGGGATTTTTCTAGGTTATTTAGATATGCAAGCATAGTGAATTAGGCTGTCTGGGGCAGGATCTTGGGAAAGACAGTACATGCTAGTTTGTATTTGGGAAAAGAATTANCAAGAAGTATACCCTGAAAATAAAATACATGGTCTACTCTGAATGACATGGGGGATTTTTCTAGGTTATTTAGATATGCAAGCATAGTGAATTAGGCTGTCTGGGGCAGGATCTTGGGAAAGACAGTACATGCTATTTTGTATTTGGGAAAAGAATTACAATAATTAATTTCATATACCAAAGATGAGATGTTGCATATATTCCATTACACAAAGTTCTTTGCATAATTTTACTTATCTTTCCAAAATTCAGAATTATCTTATTTGGATGTGTTAACTGCAAGCAGCATTCTTTATTCATATATGATAGTTCATTTCTGACTTATTATAGTTTCTATCAAAATGAACCATAATTGTCAACAGCGTAGTCTTTTGCTTTCTCATTTTCAATCTGAATAATCATGGTTTGACATTTATTCTAGTTTATTTTTATTTTTGCAGAAAATGTAAATTGAAAAAAACAGAGCATACTCCAGTTGTTGAGGAGGTAAGATTAACAAGAATATTTGCAAACTTTTAAGCCATGTAGTCTGAAAATCTAGTCAGTTAGTTCAGTTTAGTCGCTCAGTTGTGTCCAACTCTCTGTGACCCCATGAACTGCAGCACGCCAGGCCTCCCTGTCCATCACCAACTCTCAGAGTCCCCCCAAACCTATGTCCATTGAGTCAGTGATGCCATCCAACCATCTCACCCTCTGTCGTCCCCTTCTCCTCCNGAGTACGTTAAGGTTGTATATTGTCACCCTGCTTATTTAACTTACATGCAGATTACATCATGAGAAATGCTGAGCTGGAAGAAGCACAAGCTGGAATCAAGATTGCTGGGAGAAATATGAATAACCTCAGATATGCAGATGATACCACCCTTATGGCAGAAAGTGAAGAAGGACTAAAGAGCCTCCTGATGACAGTGAAAGAGGAGAGTGAAAAAGTTGGCTTAAAGCTCAGCATTCAGAAAAGTAAGACCCTGGCATGCGGTCACATCACTTCATGGCAAATAGATGCGGAACCAGTGGAAACTGGCTGACTTTACTTTTGGGGGCCCCAAATTCCTGCAGATGGTGACTGTAGTCATGATATTAAAGGACACTTACTCCTTGGAAGGAAATTTATGAGCAACCTAGACAGCATATTAAAAAGCAGAGACATTAGTTTCCCACCAAAGTCCGTCTAGTCAAGGCTATGGTTTTTTCCAGTAGTCATGTACGGATGTTAGAGTTGGACTATAAAGAAAGCTGAGCACTGAAGAATTGATGCTTTCGAACTGTGTTGTTGGAGAAGACTCTTGAGAGTCTTTTGGACTGCAAGGAGATCCAATCAGTCCATCCTCAAGGAAATCAGTCCTGAGTACTCATTGGAAGGACTGATTCTGAAGCTGAAACTCCAATAGTTTGGCCACCTGATGCAAAGATCTGATTCATGGAGGTGGGAGGGAGATTCGGGATTGGGAGCTTGTGTGTACCTGTGGTGGATTCATGTCGATGTATGGNTTTGGCCACCTGATGCAAAGAGCTGACTCATTTGAAAAGACTCTGATGCTGGGAAAGATTAAGGGCAGGAGGAGAAGGGGATGACAGAGGATGTGGTGGCTGGATGGCATCACCGACTCAATGGACATGCATTTGGGTAGACTCCAGCACTTGGTGATGGACAGGGAGGCCTGGTGTGCTGCATTTCATGTGTTTCAAAGAGTCGGACATGACTGAGTGAATGAACTGAACTGAAATGCTTCATTCTGTACTCCAATGCCAAATTTGCCTGTTACTCCAGGTGTTTTTTCCTACTTTTGCATTCCAGTCCATTTTAATGAAAAGGATACCTATTTTGGGTGTTAGTTCTAGAGGGTCTTATAGGTCTTCCTAGAACCGTTCAACTTCAGTGTCTTCAGCATTACTTGGGGCATAGACTTCGATTACCGTGATATTGAATGGTTTGCCTTGAAAACAAACAGAGATCATTCTGTCATTTTTGAGTTTGCACTCAAACACTGCATTTCAGACTCTTTTGTTGACTATGATGGCTACTCCATTTCTTCTAAAGGATTCTTGCCCACAGTAGTAGATATAATGTTCATCTGAGTTAAATTCACCTATTTCAATCCATTTTAGTTTGCTCATTCCTAAAATGTTGACGTTCACTCTTGCCATCTTCTGTTTGACCACTTTCAATTTGCCTTGATTCAGGAACCTAACATTCCAGGTTCCTATGCAATATTGCTCTTTACCTTAGTAAAGAGCATTGGACCTTGCTTCCATAAAAATGAAAAGGCAACTTATAAAATGGAAGAAAATATTTGCAAACCATATCTATAAGATGTCAATATACAAAATAAAGAATTTATCCAACCCAACAGCAAAGACAAAACAAAGCCAACTACTCCAATGTAAAAGTGGACGTAGGACATGAGTAGACATTTTTCCAAAGACATACAAATGACCGGATAGGATTTTTTTCAAGGAGACTTTATTTTCTACAAATCTTTGAGAGAACAGGTTCCTGTCTTATACAGCTTCCTATAGATGATAGAAAGTTGTCCTTCAACTTTGCTTTTTGACTTGCTTCTCTGTACCCATCTAATCAACTCAGTGATCCATTTTATTTTCTCAACTCTCTCTCATTTGCTCTCCATTTTCTACCTAGTCTCCCAGGGACACATGTACACTTCCATTACTCCAGCATCCTGTCTCTCACCTCTTAAAACTGCCCCTTCTCTTCTCCTTTGCTCCCATTACAGATTTTCTTTCCTTTCCAAGATATTGCCTTAATTAATTTGTTCAACTCTATTCAATGCTTTATACTCAGTTTCACATTGGGAGTAACCTTTAATAATCTGTAGATATAATTCAATTGTTTAAAGGAAACTCTTCATAAACCCTTGCTAGAAATACATGTATCAGAAACACAGAAGTTTGGCATAATATATGGCTTACTTTTTTAAAAGTAGTTTTTTGGAGAGGGCAGGGCAGAGGAAAGTAGCTGGTACTTTAAGGAAATGTTAGTGACCGTAGGGAAAGGTATTCACTCTTTCAAGACAACTAACGAATGAATCATCATCTCCCAGTTGGGTCACTGGAGGGACAGCCTCTTCAGGTCATAAAATTTGCATAACAAATGTCGATTGCAAATGTGGGTTAATAACTGTATAGCAAGGAAGATGCCAAGTAGCAGAAAAGCACATGCAGACAACGTTAATTCTGGAGTTCCGGCAGTGATGAGGTGTTCATTACAGCCAGGTAGGAATCACTGAGGAATGCAGTGAAACCGGCCACACTAGCATTTACACATGGAACAGCTCACGGGCAACCAGGTGTCATGGGGCATAGACCCACGCACTTCCCTTAGTGCATGTCAAGCTCACGGTTCTCTCCACAGAGGGAGGATAGGTACCAAAGGACCCCAGAAGGCAAGTTCCCCCATTCAGGTAGCAGGTTCTGTTTAGCCCCTTGCTGTTCTGGATTCCCATGGATGATATAAACTGGAAAGGCCAATGACGAAACATCATCTCTGAAGGGCTGGTCTCCCTGTAATGGATGGGTAAGTTTACAGTGGCTCAATCCAGCAACTAATCCCAGTTCAAATGCTTTGGAAAAGGCCACAATCAAAATCACACTGGAAGAGATGTGCTCCATCTTCCTTTGCTCCATGGCCCACAGATCTGTGCTAATAAACGTTTTGACTATAACCTTCAGGGAGATTCTCCTTCCTCAGCCATACCTGACTTTCAATTTTTTAAATTGAAACTTTTATTCAGATAATTATAGATTCACATGCAAGTGAAAGAAATAACACAGAGATCTCTGTGCACCATTCCTAGTTTGCCCTAATGATAACATTATGCCAAATAATAGTATAATATCACAGCCAGAGGACTTCCCAGGTGGCGCAGTGGTAAAGAATCCATCTGCCAATGCAGGAGACACGAGAGACGCAGATTCGAGCCCTGGGTCTGGAAGATCCCTTGGAGTAGGAAATGGCGACCCACTCCAGTATTCTTTCCTGGAAAATTCCCAAGATAGAGGAGCCTGGTGGACTATAGTCCATGAAGTTGCAAAGAATTGAACACGACTGAGCACACACTCACAACCAGAATAGTAACAGTAATAAATCTGTCTCTTATACACATCTCTTACAGTTATGGTCACTTAATCTATGACAAAGGAGACAAGAATANTGGTGGACTATAGTCCATGAAGTTGCAAAGAATTGAACACGACTGAGCACACACTCACAACCAGAATAGTAACAGTAATAAATTTAATTCAAAAAATCCAAACTTTTATCTTCAGATGTGTTGAGGAATGATCTATCTGGTGACACGAATCTGATCCCAATGTTTTTTTCTACAAGAAATTTTCATTAATCGTTCCTCTGGGTAATCAAACTGAAACCTATGTTAACCATTTGTTAATAAAACAAACCCAAAGGAAAGGATTACTGTCTGTTTAAGTAGATGTAAGGAGAATTTATCAGAGAAGGCGATGGCACCCCACTCCAGTACTCTTGCCTGGAGAATCCCAGGGATGGGGGAGCCTGGTGGGCTGCCATCTGTGGGGCCGTACAGAGTCGGACACTACTGAAGGGACTTAGCAGCAGCAGCAGCAGCAAGGAGAATTTTTAAGCAGAAACTCATTCCCTCAGTCTTCACTGACCCTGTTCACATAGAAAACCCATGTTAACACTGCAGTTAATCTGTNTGTGGGGCCGTACAGAGTCGGACACTACTGAAGGGACTTAGCAGCAGCAGCAGCAGCAAGGAGAATTTTTAAGCAGAAACTCATTCCCTCAGTCTTCACTGACCCTGTTCACATAGAAAACCCATGTTAACACTGCAGTTAATCTGTAGATTGCTTCTCCCACCCCACCACCCTCTATTTTGTGGCAGAAGGCACCATATTCTAAAATGCTTTAGCCAGAAACAAACAGAATAAAGAAGGAAAAAGAAATAAAGCAGAAATTATGAAGTAGAAGAGGGTAATATCATCTGCAGGGTGTGAAAGTGTGAGGGTGAGTGTGCAGGCAGGTCGGGCAGAGGAAACGAGGACCTGGCCTGGCTCACAAAAGATCTGAGCTTGTGGAGTGGGCAGAGGTGCCCCTGTCAGGGATGGCATAGCACTAAGGCTATGTTCAGAAAAAAGCAGTGGGGCAGCTGTGGCTGGAGCCAGGTTGGAAGTGCCTGAGAAATGTCAGGTGCAGCATTATCATGGTACCTGGTCCCCTCTCTATCTGTGGAAGTGCAGGGTTTGTGCATAGGATTTGCTGGATGGATCAGAGTAAAATTGCACCAGCTGGGCTTTAATTCCGGATTGCAGACTGATCCCTAGCCCCAGCCCAAGTTTGGCAGTGGGTCATATGAGTGGAGAACTATTAGTATTATGGTCTTTATGAGTGTTTTAAATACTCCGTATTTTTTTGTATTAAAGTGTCTACTTCTAGAATGAGAGATCATGTTGGCTTCTGTCACAAACCACACAACGAATTACCAAACACACACACACACACACACACACACACACACGACACAATGCAAGGGAAGGAAAACTATCCATGAAAAGATCATCGTGTCTATCCTGGTTGTACAGCTCTGTCATTGATCAAAGTAGGATAAGTTACTTTTCTACGTCTCCATTTATAAAAATGAATATACTGATGCATGTCTCATAAGAATCACTTAAACATTATCTGGGATATAACTCAATTGATTACAATTAGATCTGAATAGTGGGTCAAATGCACATGTTTCTCTGGAGAGAAATAAATGTATATAAGCACAAATCAGGAAGTTCAGTCATTATCACCTAACTCTCCAAATAGGAAATGCTTCCTCTTAAATTTCTCATGAGCTGCAAACACAGTGGCGTTAAGAGAGCAGGGGATTTCTCATTAGTGCTTATGTGGGAGATCAGGAGAAGAAAAAGTCTACAGCAGGTATATGGAAGGAAAAGAGAGGGGTAAGTATAGGAAGAAGAAGGGAACTCCCTTCAGAAAATGTCTTCAGCTTTTGAGATACTTTTCACAATTTTTCTCTTTTTCACAGCTGGTGAGTCTGTTGGGAGTGGTGGTGGGGAAGGGCGAAAGGTAGTGGGGGGAAGCAGAGGAAACCATGTTGAGAAAGATACTTCAGATTGTTTTCCACCAGAATTTTTATGTCTTGCAAAAGCCTCCATTTCATTCTTCTCTTTCTAGTTTCCTTGGGTAACAATTTTAGAACAGTCCTTGCATGGGGATCTAACGCTCTGCATTTCTGATGAGCTACCAAGTGATGTTGATATTGCTGGTATGTAGATCAACACTGAGTAGCAAGGTTTTAAAGAAGTCTTGTTTTTTGAAAAAAGACACTTGTAGTAATTCTAAGACTGCATCTTTATGCCATTTGCAAAAAACAAACAAACAAAACCAAAAAACCAACCCTAAAATAAAGCAAAAACCAAAAAAGAGTCTAAGAACGAACTCACACATAAACGTTAAATCTCCTTATTAGGTGGGTACAAACTATATAAGCCACGTTAGGGGATTTTTTAAAGAATTCCAGAGGCAGTGTGATGCAGAAAAGGGATGCTTATTCCCTGTGCTCCCCCTTCCTGACTGTGGAAGCTTTGAGTTTGAGTCTCTGCTCTGTCCTTCAGAGGTAGATTTCTCATCTGTACAACAGGAGTAGCCATTTCTCCCTGTAGAGAGTTCGTGAATATATTAGTGCTTCTCACATAGTATAGAAGTGGCTCTCACGCAGAGGATGCTCAGTTAAGATTAGGTTTCTTGTTTCTTTCCTATCTTATCTTCTGAAGAATCTGTTTATAACTAACTACCAATTTTGCACTCAAGATAATTTTAATTTCTTATCTTTGTATTCATCCTTAGTGCATTATGACAATGCATTTTAATTATTAGGCTGTGTTACTGTACATAATTAAAAATAATAACACTTCTCTTATTTTAAAAAGTGTTTTACAAGTGTTTTTGAACTAACCTAGAGTGATCTTCTTTCCAGGTATTTTGGATTATCAGGGAAGTTTTGATATAAGAATACTGGGCTTCAGGTCAAAATATCTGACTTTGAGTTGTAAACGTGGTCACTTACCAAGACTACCAAGATGCTTGAAATTGTGTTTTGTCGTTTATCCATCTCTGCATAATTCATGGTACCTATCACAATACTTCAAATATACTAATGATATTTACTGAGCACTTATTACATGCAAGGTGCTTTTCTAAGTACTCTACATGCATTAGTTCTTTTAATCATAATAATCTTAAAAGGAATATTACTTCTATTTAAGGGAAATGAAATTGAGACACAGAGGAGCTAAGTGATATATTTCGCTATATCTAAGCTGCAATATTTTTTCACATTTTAGCACCTCCACAATGGGATGTGTATCAGTCAGAGTCCCAGCAGTAAACAACCAGCACACTTTGAGTAACTTGGGGACAGTTTTACAAAAGCATGCATGCTTTAAAAAGATGTGGTTTCCATAACCAGTANATATATTTCGCTATATCTAAGCTGCAATATTTTTTCACATTTTAGCACCTCCACAATGGGATGTGTATCAGTCAGAGTCCCAGCAGTAAACAACCAGCACACTTTGAGTAACTTGGGGACAGTTTTACAAAAGCATGCATGCTTTAAAAAGATGTGGTTTCCATAACCAGTAAGAGATAAGGGAGGACCTGGTGTCTCGCAACTCCTGGAAGGCATTACACTCCTTGACCTGAAGTTACAAGACGAAGGAATCTGAAGAAAGCAGGGTTTTTGAGAGAGCTGCCTATAGGACGATGGCTATGGGAGTGGTATATATGCGAACCCTGACACCCCCACCGGAAAAATGTACTCCGACCTCACTCTCCTTCCACCTCTGATCTACATGTGCTGTCAATGCCTCCAAGAAGTCAGCCTCTTAGGACCTAGAGAATGGTAGAAAAGATTGGAGAATTGATCTGAAGGAGCAAATGGAGCATATTCCAGCACAAGATGCATCCTACAATAGAGATCATGTCATGAGTAATTGGCAAAGCATTTTGTCTCCTTGGAAGAAAAGTTATGACCAACCTAGATAGCATATTCAAAAGCAGAGACATTACTTTGCCGACTAAGGTCCGTCTAGTCAAGGCTATGGTTTTTCCTGTGGTCATGTATGGATGTGAGAGTTGGACTGTGAAGAAGGCTGAGTGCTGAAGAATTGATGCTTTTGAACTGTGGTGTTGGAGAAGACTCTTGAGAGTCCCTTGGACTGCAAGGAGATCCAATCAGTCCATTCTGAAGGAGATCAACCCTGGGATTTCTTTGGAAGGAATGATGCTAAAGCTGAAACTCTAGTACTTTGGCCACCTCATGAGAAGAGTTGACTCATTGGAAAAGACTCTGATGCTGGGAGGGACTGGGGGCAGGAGGAGAAGGGGACGACAG
>SJYV01038756.1:1149877-1246976 GCA_006410875.1 Neotragus pygmaeus | reverse complement strand
CAAAGAGTCGGACATGACTGAGCAACTGAACTGAACTGAACTGAACTGTTGCATAATCAATATGTTATAAATTAGTATCATTCTTTTATTTGATAAAGCACAGAAACTTGTTTAAGGTTACACATTAGAAGACAGTTATGGCAGAATTTACACCCAGATAATCTAACTCAAGAGCCCATGGCCTTAACCAGCACGCACTGTAAGTAGATCCTTATTAAACAGTCACAGATAAAACTTGATTACCTTTTTATTCTACTTTTTTTTCTGTTCTCATTTACAGCATCTCCAGAAGTAACACTACTTCAGGGGAAGAATTAAACTTCAATGTGCAAAGGTTGCAGGGAAGCCAGCTTGCACAGATTTTCTAAACTCCAGAAAATTGCATCACTGAGCATGAATCTAGGATTAACAGGGCAGTGACTGTCCAGAGCACATGCCACTGGGTAGGCAACAATGTATATTATGTGACCTGCTTTGTTTTACATTTGAACAGGAGCAAGAGTCTAACCATAGGTGAGCAGGCTTGCAGTAACTGATCTAATTATCTTAACTTCTTCCCAAACAAGTGTCATCACCTATTGACATACTTGGTTATCACCTCAGGAAATTCTAATTGACTTACATTGAATTTTTTCATTCTGTCTTATTTCCTCTTTCAAGTTTTCCTCTGCCTTCTGTCTTATTATTGGACTGAGGTTGATTTTCTCAGATAAAATTCATACTCTATTTTTTTTAAACCTCTTTATTGGTTCTTAGTCCATTCTGACAGTGCATTTTAAATATTAGGTTGTGTCACCACTTAATTTTCTTTTTGATTATGTCTAATCAGGTTTTTAACCTACCCAGTGAGATTTGATTCCAATAATTGAGATTTTCTTTTTTAAAAGTTTAGTTCTTTCATTTTATTTCCTTTTCCCTCTTTTCTTTTATAACTATGTTAATCACATGTTATTTTCCATAGTGGAAAACCATAGAGGTTTTCACACTATCTTATTATTTCTAGTTATTGTGTTGCCAATTCTGGTGGTTGCTGTAATAGAAAAACAGAATTATAGAAGAGACAGTGACCATTAAATGGTAAATGGGAGTGGGAAGAATTTAGAGAGTATCTTGTACAGGGGATAAAATTTGAATGAGGTCTGAAGGACAGATTGAAGTTTAAAAAGGCTGACAAAGTAAAAGAGGGCATTTTATTTTATTTATCAATAACAGCAATAGTTGATTTACAATGTGCTAGTTGGTATCTGCTGCTCACCAAAGTGATCCAGTTAGACATATACATATATCCACTTTTTTATTTTGTTACCATACAGACTGTTACAGTGTACTGAGTAGAGTTCCCTGTGCTATACAGTAGGTTCTTATTAGTTATCTATTTTATATATGGTGGTGTGTATATGTCAATTCCAGTCTCCCAATTTATCCCTCTACTTGCCCTTTTCCCATTGCATTCAGTTGTTCAGTTGTGTCTGACTCTTTGTGACCCTATGGATTGCAGCTTGCTAGGCTCCTCTGTTCATGGAATTTCCCAGGCAAGAATACTGGAGTGGGTTGCCACTTCCTATTCCAGGGATCGAACCTGCGTCTCTTGCATCTCCTGCATTAGCAGGAGGATTCTTTATCAGGAGCCACCAGGGAAGCCCCATCCCTTCACCCATGGTAACTGTAAGTTTGTTTTCTACATTTGTAACTGTATTTCTGTCTTGTAAATAGGTTCATTCGTACCATTTTTTAGATTCCACATATAAGTGATATCACATGATATTTGTCTTTCTCTGCCTGACTTTACTCAGGATGACAATCTCTGGGTCCATTCATGGCACTGCAAATGGCATTGTTTTGATCTTTTTTTTTATGGCCCAGTGATATACCATTGGATAGTTGTACCACATCTTTATCCATTCCTCCATTGATGGGCTTCAATATCCTGGCTATGGTAAGCAGTGCGGCAGTGAACATTTTTGAACTTTGGTTTTCTCTGAATATATGCCCAGGAATGGGATTGTAGGATCATATCATAGCTTTATTTTTACTTTTTAAAGGAACCTCCATACTCTTCTCCATAGTGGATGTACCAATTTACATTCTCACCAACAGTGTAGGAGGGTTCCCTTTTCTCCACATCCTCTCCAGCATTTACTGTTGGTAGATTTTTTGATAATGGCCATTCTGACTGGTGTGAGGTGCTACCTCATTATAGTTTTGATTTACTTTTCTCTGGTAATTAGTGATGCTGTGCATCTTTTTGTATGCCTCTTGGCCATCTGTCTTCTTTAGAAATGTCTATTTAGATCTTCCGACCACTTTTTAATTGGACTGTTTGGGTGTTTTGATTTTGAGCTGCATGAGCTGTTTGTATATTTTGGATATTAATCCCTTGTCAGTCACTTCATTGGCAAATATTTTCTCCCACTCTGAGGGTTGTCTCTTCATTCTGTTCATGGTTTCCTTTGCTGTGCAGAAGCTTGTAAGCTTAATTAGGTCCCACTTGTTTATTTTTGTTTTTATTTTTGTTATTCTAGGAGGTGGATCAGAAAAGATCTTGCTTGTGATTTATGTCATAGGGTGTTTTGCTTTTGCAAAGAGTGTTCCGCCTATGCAAAGAAGGAAGTGGAGATTATTTGTTTGGAATTAGTATGTTTCACAGATGAGTTGGAAACACAGATTCAAAGGAAATTAGAATGGGACTCGATTTTGAAGTCATCTTCTTATAAGCAATGAATCAAATTTTCTAGACAAAGATGTTGAATTAGATAGAGAAGCAAGCACAAGATAGAATCTGGGAAACACCACATTTTTAGGAATGGTCCAAAGAACAGAATCTAATAAAAGAGGCAGAGTGGAGTCCATGGGGAAGGAAAATCAATGGAAACCAATGAAAGAGTTTGAGGGAGAAAGAGGCAAAAATTTCAAATTCCTTCAAGATGTCAGGTAGAATAAAATTTTTAAATATGCTTTGAATTAATCAGTGGATCATTGATGACTGTCATAAAAGCAATGTAGAGGGCTATAAAAACTGCTCTCTGGGCAGTTTTTGATTATATATATATATATATATATATTTAAAAAACCTTACTGTGAATCATATCAGGAAATATCCCCAAATACCTTACTGAGGTTCTTTTTGTATAATATCATAATATTAAGTAGCATGTTGGTCAAGGAGTTTTTTTTTTTTATCAGAATGCTGACATTTGATGTCTTATTTATAGAACCCTTTCCAAAGAACTTTCATGGAACATTCGGGCAAAATTTCACCAAAAATTCTTATATTTCTTAGAGAAAAGCATAATACCTGACTTTTTTCAGATTCCTTTGCTACTTTGAGCAAAAAAGAATTATTAACATCAATAATACACTGTAGATTAACCTGACTTGTCAATAAGGAATGTACTTTTAAGATATTATTTGTACTTGTAATTAAAGTTCCTGAGCCTCCAGGTTATTCCACCCCTCGGACTCAGCCTTAAGGTTCTCTTTCCTTCCGGGCATTCCGACTATTGTGGGATCCATTGCCTTCTGGAAGTTTACTAGATGCAAGTTATCTATTAGTTAATCAAAATGGACTTTACATTCAAATTATATTTATTTAAATGGGAAATTCATAGGCAGCAAAATTTATGATCCTTCTGTGCTACCTCTGTAGTCCTAGTGTTCAATACTAATGGCACTGGTAAAAACAACTACTAAAATAAAATAGTAGCAACAGCAGCAACCAACAACAAACAGCAATAATTGTCATTATTTGAATGTTTACTACTCTGCCAGGCACTGTACCATATGCCTTACATATCACTTAAACTATTATTTTTCTTATTAACAAGGACAGAAATATATATTGGAAGTAACTGATCATTTATGTGAAAAGCTTTTATGTCTTTTATGCATGTGTTTTTGGATATGTCAAGGTATAGCAGTGAATATAACACATAATTTAAAAAAAGAATATTTTTTATTCCTTTTAATAAAAAATATAACACAACACATAATAAAAAAAAGGTTTTCCTTTAAAAGTATAAATAGCTTTTTATCACAATTGCTTTGCCAACTAGAATTGTTAAAAGAGGAATAACAAGTACTAAATCAAATTACAAGGACTTCCCCGGTGGTCCAGGAGTTAAGAATCCACCTGCCAATGCATGGCACATGAGTTTGATCCCTGGTCTGGGAAGATTCAACATGCTGCAGGGCAGCTAAGCCCCTGCAACCCAGCTACTGAGCCCCAGCTCTAGAACTTGGGAGCGGCAACTACTGGAGCTTGAGCACCTTAAAGTCCACGCTCCACAATAATCAAAGCCACCGCAGTGAGAAGCCCGAGCACCACAACCAGAGTACCCACCACTTGCTGCAACTAGAAAAAGCCCACACGCACAGCAGTGAAGACCCAGAGCAGCCAAAAATAAAAACAAGCAAACAAATCAGATTGTTTTTTTCTTTCTCCTACATTTCCTGGCTCCCTAATGTTTTTGACACACACACAGATAAAAGAACAGTCTTTGAGCTTTCAAGCTTGTTTTAGCTTAGCTTTAATTGAAATGTGGTCCTAGGAACCCTTGCAGGAGGTCCTCAAGGTAGGTTCTATTTTCATAATAATACTAATATGTTTGCTTTTAGCACTTACATTCTCTTGCATTCATTTTCTAGATGCTACATGGCATATGTTGATATTGTTGCTTTGATGGCTTATGGAGTGAGTACTTATGTATTATTAGTGTGTGTGTTTCCAAATTTTCCTATGGCAAATTCTTTGGGATCCTCAACAATTTTTAAGGGTAGAAAGACATACTGAAACTAAAAAGCCTGAGAATTACTGTTTTAGCTGAAAGAAAATATGAATTAGGACCACTTATTATTGAATTAGTTTTAAATTGGGGGAATAAAAAACTTTAGAAAATTATACAAAATTATTTCACATTATCAAATGTGAAAAAGTAATGAAAATTCATGAGCTGTATCATTTGGCTTACCTGAATTGACTATAAATTAATGAATTGACTATAAATTCTTAGCTGTGGGTCTGTCTCTCTTTTTAGAGCTATAACAAGGTTCTGGTGGTTAAGACTCAGACTCTTAAGCTGCAGAGCTTCCTCTCTTTCTTTGTTTTTGTCTTGTTTTGTAAATAAATATATATATTTTGCCCATCTTCTTTAAATTAACACAAGGATAACTTTGTTTTTAGTTGACTACTAACAAACACACTCTCTAACCTTAATAACCTGCCTTTTGGACAAACACCATGTGGTTAAGCCAGTCAGTCAATCTGTGGTGTTTTGTTACTGATGCCACAGCAGACTAGTGCTCTATGGGACTTGGTCTAAAATGCCTTAAATATGGGTTATTTTTGATGTAAATGCTTTAAATTTTTAGCGTAAATAAATATTTGTTGACATATTCTACTTATCCCACTTATTATTCTTACCTTCCCAAATCAAATTGTTCACTATATCTTTTTCCCTTTTTTTTTTTCAACTATCCTGTTTTTCAAGATACCTTTCTAAGTCAATTCTGCCAAATATGTTATAAGTCAGCATTAACATATACTGTGGAAATATTTATCAGAGGTTCCTAGGACATACAATTTTCTCTTTAGTTATTTTTAAAATAATATATTTTATTTTATTTTGGTGAAATGTCCTTCTTATAGGACATTCAGGCAATACAGAAAATGTAATTGCTTCAAATTTCACCACTCAAAACAACCAATCTTAACATTAGCTGAACAGTTTTCTATGAATATGTGTAAAAAGAAGGAAAGACAAATTATTTTATGAAAATTATTTCATATGAGCATGTTACCTTAAATAAAAATTATTACATTTATTGTTACTTTATTTTAAGCTGGCAAAAGGAGCAGATGTAAATTACTGAATGTGAGATAGAAATGTCCCTACCATACACAAACGTGAATGTGAACTATGATCTTTGTGTGATAATGCTGCATCATTATTTGTTCATCAATTGCAACAGATGTACCACTCTGGTAGGGATGATGGGGGAGGCTACGTACATGTGGAAGTAGGGGGCAAACAGAAACTGTTTGTACTTAATGCTTAATTTTCTGTGACTCTCAAACTTCTCTCAAAAATCAAGCTTACATATAAAAAGTAAGCTCCTTTTCAGAAGCAATATTTTCTAGTGTACCATAATGATACATAAGGCAGGCAAAAAGCAAAACAAGCACAGCACGCCAAGTAGAGAAAGTAAATTTGCTTAAGTGTCTGTTCCAGTTAATTTGCACCATTGCCCCCTACATATCGGAAAAAAAAAATCTTTACCAGATGTGACACTAATTTCCCTAATTGTTCACTAAAGCTGTGAACAGTATTAAGCACACGATGTAACTGTCGATTTTAAAACCCGCATTTTCAGTCACTGTGTCTGGTGACTCCCTGCCATGGCAGATAAAGACGAGCGTCACACTTTTTCACACTACCACTTCTTTCACTTTCTGTTTTGTTGGTTTTATGTTATTTTTACATAAGTAAGTGTTAGTTGCTCAGTCTTGCCCAACTCTTTGCGACCCCATGGACTGCAGCCCACCAGGCTCCTCTGCCCATGAGATTTTCCAGGCAAGGATACTGGAGTGGGTTGCCATTTCCTTCTCCAATATGTATTTCCTTCTTCAATATATATTTTTACATATTGAAGGTTAAAACACTTGTGTTCTTTATAAATAATTCTCTCATGTTTAAACTATATGTTTAAATGGATTATTTCTTCACAAATCATGATTTAAAATATTTATTTATTTATTTTTGTTGTTGGGATATATATGGCAGAAAGAGAAGAGCCTCTTGATAAAAGTGAAAGAGGAGAGTAAAAAAGTTGGCTTAAAGCTCAACATTCAGAAAATTAAGATAATGGCATCCAGTCCCATCACTTCATGGCAAATAGTTGGGGAAACAATAGAAACAGTAAAAAGTGAAAGTGAAGTCGCTCAGTCGTGTCCAACTCTTTGCGACCCTATGGACTGTAGCCTACCAGGCTCCTCTGTCCACTGGATTTTCCAGGCAATAGTACTGGAGTGGATTGCCNGTGTTTCCCCATCTATTTGCCATGAAGTGATGGGACCAAATGCCATGATCTTAGTTTCCTGAATGTTGAGCTTTAAGCCAACTTTTTCACTCTCCTCTTTCACTTTCATCAAGAGGCTTTTTAGTTCCTCTTCACTTTCTGCCATAAGGGTGGTGTCATCTGCATATCTGAGGTTATTGATATTTCTCCCAGCAATCTTGATTCCAGCTTGTGCTTCTTTCAGCCCAGAGTTTCTCATGATGTACTCTGCGTATAAGTTAAATAAGCAGGGTGACCAATATACAGCCTTGATGTACTCCTTTTCCTATTTGGAACCAGTCTGTTGATGACATTAGCTTTAATAAATATTTTATTTAATCCAATGCATTCAAAACATCATTGTATCCACATGCAATCAATGTAAATATTAATTAATGAATTATTTTACCTTTTTAAGGTGCAAAGTCTTTGAAATCCAGTGTGTATTTTGCACTTGCCTCAGATCTGGATTCAGACTAGTCATATTTCAAGTGCTCAAGAACCACACCTGGCTACTGACTCCCATGCTAGCATAGTTCTCGGCATTTGTCCTTAGCCTACTGCACATGTGTCCCTTTTCGTCTGTCCGTCTGGGCACACACATGTCAGCCACTTGTGTCTCTAAGTCACTCTGTCTCCTCTGTCACCCCAAGTGTCCATCCATCCATCCGCTTCCAGCTATTGCCTCCTACGTGCCACCACGTGTGTGCACCCCAAGGCTCCTGCATCCATGCCGCCTCCTTCCTCTTTGCTTCACCGAGGATTCTGTCCTCTATCCTTTCTCTGCCCTGTCTTCATCTCTATCAGCCGGGCTCCCTCCTTCTCTCCAAGGGGTCGTGAATTTTGCTGTGAGTCTGCACATCTTCCCAGCGGTGTGACTGTCTGCACATGCCACCCACCTGCTCAGCCCTCTCTTTCTGGATCTGTGGTGTTTTCTGTAACTTCATGTCCGTCTCACTGTGTGTGCATGGTTTATAGATGTGTCCGTACCCATTCCCTCCCTAGGATGTGGCCAGCGTCCCTCGTGTAAACCACAGCTGTCCGTCCATTCTCCTGTCTGCACACACACTGCTTACTGAGCTCCGGGCATGGTCAGTCCTTGTCCTTTCATCTCCTTCTTGGCCACCTCCCCGCTCTGCCCGTGGATGGGGCCGCTGCTCCCTGACCCGGCCCTGCTCCTCTGGCTGGCACCCTTGTTTCTCTCCCACTGCCTGGACTCTGCCCCAGATGCAGCTTCATATTTGAAACCAATGCAGATCTGGAGCATCTCAAGGCATCTCCACACTTTCTTCTATCCATCCATTCATCTTTTTCTCCCTTCCTTTCCTCCCTCTCTCTTTTCCCCCTGCTTTCCTCCCACCCATCCATCTGTTCATTATCCATCTATCCAACAACCATGCACTGAGAACCTGCTGGACGCTCTGCTGAGGACACAGACTTCACAACCCAGGGTACATCCTGGTGAAGCTGAGTCCACGAGGAAGCAGTCATCTGTAATAAAAACATAGGGGTAAGTGCACCAGACTTAGAGAATGAACGTTTCCTGGCGAAAGAGTGGAGGGAAGGGATAGTTAGGGAGTTTGCGATGGACAGGTACACACTGCTATAGTTTAGATGGACATAACAAACAGGGGCCTACCGCATAGCACAAGGACCTCTGCTGCATGTCACTCTGAGTAGCAGTGTGTGTGGTTTCATATGGGAAAGAGACGCCCCCATGTCTCTGAGTCCCCTCCAGGCCCCTCTTCTGAACTATCATGCATTGAAGACCCCACCAGCATCATCGACTCACTGTCTGCTACCAGCTCTGTGTTTCTCCATGTCCCCAAATGTAGATTAGCCCCTTCCTTTCTATCTGCCTCCCATGTCCAACTTATGGCTGATCCTTACCCCAAAGTCCCATCTTCATCCTTCCGGTAAATATGGTTGCCCTGGCAACTGTTGTCCCCTTCTCTTGTCCTCCCCTGGGCTATCTCTGCAGGTGGACATGCTCACATCTCCCACCTGAGAGTCACATTGTCCCTTGACACTGTGCTCCCCACTCCCTCCTGCCCTTTCTCTTTTCATGCATGGAACAGCTGGAGAGGGGCTCTCAGCTCGGGCCATGCCCCCACCCCGACTCCTTCTGCAGCCCTTGGTCCTCTGCAGCCTCCATGGTGGTCACTCTGTGCTCACTGGGGTGGCTGGGTGGGGCCTCTTCTATTTCCTTTTCAGCCTCCTCGGCTTCATCCACCCCTCTGTGCCCATTCTCCTAGGACCCATCCTCGCCCTTCCCTCTGTCTGCTTCCCTGGGTGGTCTCTCTGGAGGGCCTGGGTGACTGACCGCCTGCTGACCATGCCCTCCTTCTCGCTGGAGCTCTGCTGAGCTCTCGGGAGCTCTCAGGTGCTCTCCAGGAGGCCCACATCCTCCTTACAGAAGTCTTTGCCAGCCTCTCCCTGGGGACCCCCCCTTATTGCCTGAGGATTCCACATGCCCAGGGCACATAGGAGCATGTGTCTAACCATCTGGGCGTCTCCCCCAACCTCCCTGCACCCTCACCCACTGCCTGCCTGGGCTGTAAGTTCTTTGAGGACAAGGCCCGCATCCGATTTCTCTGTGTCTAAGTACAGGAGAGGGGATTGAGAATGTAGTCAGATAGACAGACAGACCAAAGATCTGAAGACCTCTTCCTCCTCCTCCTTCCAATCATTCTCCCTTTTCCCCTCTCCAGTTTTCTTCCTTTTCTGATTAAAATGATGCTGGGTTGGCCAAAAAAGTTTGTTCACATTTTTTGGTAACATCTTAAGGAAAACCCTGAATGGACTTCTTGGCCAACCTAGCAGTTTTTAATTGTATACGTGATATGTGAAGGTGTCTTCTTGGCAAAAATTTAAAGCATAATGGGGAAGCCTGAAGTCTCTTTGCCCCTCCAGCACCCCCAGCCTGCTCTAGAGGAGTCACTGGGACCCAGTCTATGAGCATCTGTCCATTTCGTCTTACTTACATAAAATGGAATTGCTCTGCGGGGCAGGGGCAGAGTGCTTTAAATACACGTGCTATTTACCGTTCACAGGTTTTGCCAGCAAGTTTTCTTAACCAATGGCCAGTCTTCGAGCTCTTTCATGAACATGCTGGCCCATGGCCCCTGTGCTGGAGATTAGTTCTGGCTGCAACAGCCAACACCAGCCATCTCTTCCCAACTCTGTCTAGTGATAGCTCTTTCGTAGCTTGAAATCGGCCTTGGTAGCTGTACTTACGCCACAGAAATCAACAAAAGCTACAGACTGGGAATGCTCCACGCCCCCACCCAGAGAGCCAGTCTGCTAGCCCAGTCCAGGATGCACCCTCTTTTAAAAATCCGCTCCAGAGCACAATCCAGAATACAGTTGCATGCATTTGATAATCTCCCCTTTTGTGGAAGGACATATAGTCTGTTTTCTCTTTTTCACTATGACAGATAGAGTTGCCATGGAAGCTTGTGCTCAGACATCCCTTCCTGTTGTTTTCGCTTCTTCTGGTTTCGGGGTTGTCCTCCAGGATGTGTCCATATGACTCCAGTAGGTGGGTCCCTTTCTGTCTGTCTGTCTGAGCTTGCACATGGCTGCCTGTCCGGAGGTCCGCGGGCTTGCCTCTCTCCTTGTCTCCTCCATCTGCCCTGTTTCTTCTTCCTTCCAGATCTGGTCCTTGCCCTGACGGTCACACGTGGTGTCTGCTTTGGTGTGGGCCAAGGATCACAGGGGCCCCTCTCTCTGAGGATCCATGGCAGGTTTCTCCTCCCACTCCTCGCTCCCTCACCTGCTCATCTGTGCGGGTGTGCACGCGCATGCACACGCACGTGCCTGTATCTCGCATCGTCCTGCTTCTGTCGCCCTGAGGGTCCCACCCTCCCCTTCATGTTAGTTTTTCACTTTGGCATTGATGTCCCCCACCCCCGCCTCCGTCTTCATCTCGCTCTGCCATGCTTGCTCCGCTCTCCTGAGGAGCCTCACTGAATGTTGCTTCGAGAGTGTCTCTGTCATTCCTGGTCTGTGTGTGTGTGTGGCTGTGTGTACGCGCGTGTGCGCCTGCTGCTTTCCCCTCCAGCTCCTTCTCTGTCTTTCTGGAAGCTTTTGGAGTTTTGCTCTTTCTCTGTGTTTCTCTGTATGTGTCTGTGTGTATGTGCTTGTACACGTTTGTGAGTCCCATCTCTCCAGAGATGGTCAGGGTTGGTTTCCACCCCCTCCATCACCCCTATGTACTTGTCATCTGATGGCAGATCGACCCATCTGTCCGCAGAATGTCAGGTGACCTCTGGACGAGGATCTGTCTGTCTGTCTGGTCTTTCCTCCTCTCCTTCCTTGATGCCCCTCCTCTCACACCACCTGGCCTGTGTCCAAACTTACCTACTGCCCTCTGGGAGGACACCCCAATCTCCTCCTGCACCTCAGGACTGCCCCATCCCCTTCTCTCTCTCGAGCCACAGATTGGAGCCAGTGTGGAATGGTCCCCACCATAGGTGCCTCACACTCATCTCGTCATCTCCATGCCCCCCAACCAGCCTCTTTCCTGTTCTCATTAACACAGAATGTCACTGCTTCTCCAGTGCCGACCCGCAGCCAGGAGCCCTGAGTTGTCTCTGAATATTCCTGTTTAGCTACCCACGGCCCATCTGTTCCCCTCCCTGCCAACTCTCCATCCAAGGGGCTCCTCAAGCCCCCCATCCTCTCAGCCCCTGCTGTGGCATCGTGTGACTGGATGATTGGATGACTGTACCATCCAGCCAGCCAACCAGTCATCCATCATCCATCTATCCACCAGCAGACATCCATCAGGCACCTGAGCACTCTGAGGATGGGAGTTCCAAAGCCCCAGGATGAGTTCTAAGGAATCCCAGGGGAAGAAAGACCAGTGATCAAATGCTAGATGATGGAGAGATGGAGAAATCTGAGGTCTCTAAGTCACTCTTAGCATCACTTGTGTGTGTGTGTGTGTGTGTGTGTGTGTGTGTGTGCATGCTAGTGTATGGTCTGCCCTGGCCATCTCTTCAGACCAGCCTCTCGCCTCCCTTCTCCTGATCTTCCCTAGCAGTGCTCCCTGGGGCTGTATCTGTCCAGGGCTAAGCCTTCCCAGGGCTGTGTGTCCCCCTCCAAGTGCTCTCATGTACCACACTTTCCACTCCATGACTTCAGANGACCGGCCTCTCGCCTCCCTTCTCCTGATCTTCCCTAGCAGTGCTCCCTGGGGCTGTATCTGTCCAGGGCTAAGCCTTCCCAGGGCTGTGTGTCCCCCTCCAAGTGCTCTCATGTACCACACTTTCCACTCCATGACTTCAGAGACTTCTTCTACACAAATGCCCCACGTTTCTGTGCTGGCCTCCCCCTCTCCCAGATTCTTCAGCTCCAGCCGCATACATCTGCAGTCCTCTGCCCAGCCCCACTCAGTCATACCACCAGCATCACAGGCTCACCAAGCCGGACCAGACTTGATCCTCTCCACTGTTCATCTATGCTCCCCATCCTCCACCTCTCAGAACAAGAGTCCAAGCCTTAGTCTCTCTCTGCCTCCATCCTTTGAGTCTGGCTGCTTCTTCCTCCAGAGTCTCTCAGCTTTCCTTGGCTCCTCTTCCTTTAGTGGCCTATGTGGTTGTCCTGGCAACGACCATCCCTTCCCCTCTTTCGGGGTCCACTTTGCTTCAACATGAGCAGACACCTTGTCCACTGTTCCTCTCTCTTGCTCCATCCTCTCCTTCTCCAGCCATACAAGAGCCAGGAAAGGAACCCTTGGATCTGATTGCCTCTATCTGTGCCCCTGCCCCACTCAGGCCTTTGCACTTGACCACAGCGGCCCTGAGTCCATCGTGGTGCTTAAGTGCGCCCTCATAGACGCCTGCTGGCCAAGCCCCGTGTGCCCTTTGTCTCCTCACGTCCGCCGGCCCATCAGTAGCCCAGCCTGTGGCGCCCAGCTTTGCTTCCAGACACTCTGCCTTTCCTCAGGACACTGGATGCGCCTGGCTTTCTTCCCATCCCTCGGGCCACTTTTCTGCCGTTTGTCCTCCATCTACCTCTACCCTCCCACACCCAGTGCTGATGCTCCCCAGAGCTCAGTTCCCTGAACAGGGACCTGCTCATCCATGTACCCGAGCAGGGGAGTAGGCGATGGGGGCTCCTTATGGACATCTGAAGACTCTTCCCTGCCATTTCCACACTGGTTTTCTCAGCCCCGAGTAAGTCATGGCCGTCTTCTTGAGTCCTGGCCGCACTCAGTCCTGCCATAGCGCTGTTAGGTCCTTTCCGTTACAAACGGGGCCCCTCCTCTGTCCCCAGGAGTCCATCACTGTCTTATCTGAATGCCGACCTCCAGTCTCGCCCCTCCTATCCACACTGGGCGCAGTTGCCCCAGCCACCTCCCTAAATCTCCCATTTGGCAAAATTCTCCCTTTACTGGCCTGACCCCGGCTGGGTCAGTACCCCCGCTGCCCTCCTTGGCAAGCTCCCTCTTGCAGTGGCAGGAAAGCACGGGCTGTTTCCCAACTCCCCATCTGCTCAAGCTGGCCCTCTGTACAGATGCCCTTTCTCTTGTTCTGCCAGACAAACAGCAAAGCTGCTTTTGACTCGGGCATCTCACCCTCTTGATGAAGTCCAGTGTCCCCTCTCCCCTGAGAGNGTGTGTGTGTGTGTGTGTGTGTGTGTGTGCATGCTAGTGTATGGTCTGCCCTGGCCATCTCTTCAGACCGGCCTCTCGCCTCCCTTCTCCTGATCTTCCCTAGCAGTGCTCCCTGGGGCTGTATCTGTCCAGGGCTAAGCCTTCCCAGGGCTGTGTGTCCCCCTCCAAGTGCTCTCATGTACCACACTTTCCACTCCATGACTTCAGAGACTTCTTCTACACAAATGCCCCACGTTTCTGTGCTGGCCTCCCCCTCTCCCAGATCCTTCAGCTCCAGCCGCATACATCTGCAGTCCTCTGCCCAGCCCCACTCAGTCATACCACCAGCATCACAGGCTCACCAAGCCGGACCAGACTTGATCCTCTCCACTGTTCATCTATGCTCCCCATCCTCCACCTCTCAGAACAAGAGTCCAAGCCTTAGTCTCTCTCTGCCTCCATCCTTTGAGTCTGGCTGCTTCTTCCTCCAGAGTCTCTCAGCTTTCCTTGGCTCCTCTTCCTTTAGTGGCCTATGTGGTTGTCCTGGCAACGACCATCCCTTCCCCTCTTTCGGGGTCCACTTTGCTTCAACATGAGCAGACACCTTGTCCACTGTTCCTCTCTCTTGCTCCATCCTCTCCTTCTCCAGCCATACAAGAGCCAGGAAAGGAACCCTTGGATCTGATTGCCTCTATCTGTGCCCCTGCCCCACTCAGGCCTTTGCACTTGACCACAGCGGCCCTGAGTCCATCGTGGTGCTTAAGTGCGCCCTCATAGACGCCTGCTGGCCAAGCCCCGTGTGCCCTTTGTCTCCTCACGTCCGCCGGCCCATCAGTAGCCCAGCCTGTGGCGCCCAGCTTTGCTTCCAGACACTCTGCCTTTCCTCAGGACACTGGATGTGCCTGGCTTTCTTCCCATCCCTCGGGCCACTTCTCTGCCGTTTGTCCTCCATCTACCTCTACCCTCCCACACCCAGTGCTGATGCTCCCCAGAGCTCAGTTCCCTGAACAGGGACCTGCTCATCCATGTACCCGAGCAGGGGAGTAGGCGATGGGGGCTCCTTATGGACATCTGAAGACTCTTCCCTGCCATTTCCACACTGGTTTTCTCAGCCCCGAGTAAGTCATGGCCGTCTTCTTGAGTCCTGGCCGCACTCAGTCCTGCCATAGCGCTGTTAGGTCCTTTCCGTTACAAACGGGGCCCCTCCTCTGTCCCCAGGAGTCCATCACTGTCTTATCTGAATGCCGACCTCCAGTCTCGCCCCTCCTATCTACACTGGGCGCAGTTGCCCCAGCCACCTCCCTAAATCTCCCATTTGGCAAAATTCTCCCTTTACTGGCCTGACCCCGGCTGGGTCAGTACCCCCGCTGCCCTCCTTGGCAAGCTCCCTCTTGCAGTGGCAGGAAAGCACGGGCTGTTTCCCAACTCCCCATCTGCTCAAGCTGGCCCTCTGTACAGATGCCCTTTCTCTTGTTCTGCCAGACAAACAGCAAAGCTGCTTTTGACTCGGGCATCTCACCCTCTTGATGAAGTCCAGTGTCCCCTCTCCCCTGAGAGCCCCCATGGTACAGTATCACAGACGTCAAGGCACATGGGTGTGTTGGAGGCACGTGTTTCTTTCCCATCAGACCATGAACATCTGGAGGGCAGGGACTGACTCTGAGTTCTCACTGCCTCTCAGCACAGAGGAGAGGCTGAGGAACGTTTGTAGCTGGTGGGGAGGATGGATGGACAAATAGGAGACGTATCTGTCTGTGGGTATCTCCTCTCTCCGACTCTTGTCTTTGTTTCCTCTTTCGTTCTCGTTCTTCGGAAAATTAATTTTTAATTATCCAAGGGATAGTATGAATGCATTCAACTTGAAAAAAAGAGTAAAACATTGCAGGAAGGATTACCCTAAATCCTGGTTTCTAACATATTCTCCCATATGGATCCACATTATCAGATTGCTGTGAATTATTCTGATAGCTAGATGGAAGGAAGGAAGGAAGAAGGAGGAAAGAAAGAGAGAAGGAAGGAGGAGGGAGCGAGGAAGGAAAGAAGGCAGGCGGGCTTCTAGGCACAGCTTCCCTCTGTGTTTCGCTGGTCTGGGGTCCCCATGTCAGGCCGCGGAGCACCTGTTCGTCTGTCCGTCTGACACGCATCCGCCTCTCTGAGCCTCTGACTCCGAGTCTCCTTCCTTTTCCCACTGTCTCTCTTACGGTCTCATTGTCCTTCCAGATTTGGTCCTCATGCCATGTCGCAACGGTGGCTGTGTGTCTCATAGGTCACACTTATGGGTTTTTCTCATTCTAATCCTCATTTACTCAGTGACTTCAAACCCACTTCCCCTCCCATGAGTTCATCCACTGGCCTCGGACACCGAGCGTCTTCCAGGTGCGGAAGCCTGGGCGGGCTGGCATGTGTGGGTCTGTGTTTATGCCCTTGGTGGGCTGTGTCGGAATCTCGCCTGTCTGAGCCCCTCTCCCGCTCCTCTCGCTGTATCTGGCTTCACCTCGCTCAGCTGCTCGCTCTCCTTCCCGCTTTCCGGAGGAGCCTTGTTGAGTTTCTGTTTGTGAGTCATTCCTGCTGTGTCTGGGGGCCCTTGCTTCACTCCTCCTCTCTTTCTGGAGTTTGCAGAGTTTCGCTCTGTGTGTTTCACCGTGTGTGTCGGTGTGTGGCACGTGTGTACCCGCCAGTGGCTCACGTCTCGCCAAGGCCTGCTCTGGGTCGGCTCCCACCCACATTCTACTCTTGCAGACACTTCATCTGTTTGCCCATCTGTCCTTCCACCAACAGCATGTATTAGCTCTGAGTAGGATCTGTCTGTCTGTCTGTCCTGTGTCTTCCTTTCCTCCCCCTCCTCTAATCCTTACACACTCCCTGGGTGAACTGACTCCCTACTCTCAATACTGGCATCTCTCAGCCTTCAAGGCTGGCTTAAGACCTTCAGGGTCTTCAAAAATATGATTCATCTACCCAAACAACAAATAAAACAATTGAAAAATCATGAAGTAAGTATGAGGTCTGCAGAGTTCTAATTTTTTGCATGTTGACAATTTGAATATTTTGAAGTATAATTTTTATATTGTAACAAAATTATTATAATATATAAATATACAAAATTTATATAGTATAATACAGAATAATGAAATATTGAGGTATAACATTTATGTATAATAAAATGCATCCATTTTAAGTGTACATTTTGATGAAGTGAAGTGAAGTTGCTCAGTCATGTCCGACTCTTTGCGACCCCATGGACTGTAGCCTACCAGGTTCCTCCCTCCATGGGATTCTCCAGGCANAATAAAATGCATCCATTTTAAGTGTACATTTTGATGAAGTGAAGTGAAGTTGCTCAGTCATGTCCGACTCTTTGCGACCCCATGGACTGTAGCCTACCAGGTTCCTCCCTCCATGGGATTCTCCAGGCAAGAGTACTGGAGTGGGTTGCCATTGCCTTCTCCAGGAGATCGAACCTGGGTCTCCTGCATTCCAGGAGGATGGTTTAACCTCTATTACAGCAATGTAACCATCACTATAATCAAGATATAGAGTTTTCCATCCCTCCAGAAATTCTTCTCAATGCCCCTTGACAGTCACTCTCCCACCACTTCCCACCTCAAGTAATCAGTCATCTGTTTTCCATCATTTATAGATTAGATTTTCAGTTTCCTGAATTTTATATGAATCATGTAGTGTGTACTATTTTGCATCTGACTGATTTTGCTCAGCATCGCCGACTCAATAGACATGAGTTTGAGTAAGCTCCGGGAGTTGGTGTTGGACAGGTATTCAGTATTCTTGCCTGGAGAATCTCATGGAGAAAAGAACCCGGCATGCTGCAGTTCATGGGGTCATAAAGAGTCAGACACAACTGAGCGACTGAACTGAACGGAATGTTTTTGAGATTTTATCCATGTTGTTGGATGTATACACTTCCTTTTTATTGCTGAGTAGTATTCCTATGTGAAAACAGATAAAATTTTGCTTAACCTTTTGCATGTTGATGAACGTTTGCTTTTCCCTGTTAGTTTTAGGCTATCACAAATAAAGTTTGTGAGCTGGTCATTGTTTCACGGTATTCACAAGTTTTTCATTTCTCTTAGGTGAATGTACAGGGGTGGAATTGCTGGATTGAATGGTTTGTGCATGTTTCACTTTATAAGAAACTGACAAAATGTGCCCCACTAGCTGTGCATGAGACTTCCAGTTGCTTCCCAGTCTTGCACACTTTGATGTTGTCAGTCTTTTTAACTCTAGCCTTTTAGTGGGTGTGTAGCGGTATCTCCTTGTGGTTTTAATTTACATCTTTAGAATAACCAATGATGTTGTGCATCTTATCATATGCTTACCTACCACTCATATATCTCCTTTGTTGAAGTAACTGGTCAGATCTTAGTCAATTAAAAAAAAAAGCCTGACATTCTTATTATTGAGTTATGGAAGTTCTTTGTGTATTCTGAACATAGTGTGAGGTAAGAGTTGAGGTTAATTATTTTTCATATGGGTTTCCAACTGTTCCCAAACCATTTGAGAAAAATCATCCTTTCCCCATTGATTGTCTCAGCACTCTTGTCCAAACATCAATAGACTACGTATGTGTGATTCTATTCCATTTGATCGAACAGAGCCACACATAGTCAATTCTGTATATTTATAATAACTCTCAGAACTGGGTAGTGCAGGTTCTCCTGCATGCGTGCTTGTGTGCTCAGTCACTTCGGTGTGTCTGACTCTGCGAGCCTGTGGACTGTAGCCTGCCGGGTTCTTTTGTCCATGAGATTCTCTGGCAAGAATACCGGAGTGGGTTGCCATGCCCTCCTCCAGGGGATCTTCCCAACCCAGGGCTCAAACCCCGGTCTCCTGCATTGCAGGTGGATTCTTTACCACTAAGGAACCGGGGAAGCCCCACAAGTCCTCCTACTTCGTTCTTTTTTTTTTTTTCGTAAAATTGTTTAGACCATTCTAGGTTCTTTGCATTTCTTTATCCTCTTTATAATCAGTTTGTCAATGTCTGCAAAAAGCCTACTAAGATTTTGATTGCAGGTGTGTTGAATTTATACATCAATTTGGGGAGACATCTTAATGATGTTGAGTCACATACTGTGTGACCCTGGACTAATCACGTGCCATCTCCGAGCCTCTGTTTCCTCCTGGTGCCTGGTAGAGAGGTTTCAGGGAGCAAGCAAAGCTGAGCTGAGCAGTTCTGAGCATACAAGGTAGTGGGCTCAGTTAGTGTTTGGGTGGTGGGGGGCAAGGAGCCGCAAACCAGAAGAAGGCAGCAGGACCGGGGGGTCTGCCCCAAGCAGAGGGTCCAGGTCCCCAGGCTGGGCTTGACCCTGCTTCCTTGTTGTAACACCCTGGGCACGTGGTCTCCTCTCTCTGGGCCTTAGTTTCCCCATCTATAAATCAGAGGTGGCCAAGGTTGCCAGCAGATTAAACTAGACAGTGGATGAGCAGGAGCTCAGAAAACCGTTTTCTCCATTCCACCTCTGGGCTGCCAAATCACAGGCGAAAATCACATCACCACGCTGATTGGCGCCAAATAGATTCATTTTCTCCAACCTCAGCTAGGTCTTAAATGCAGCTCAGCACCCCCTCAAGTGGTCCCCAAACTCCTTCCCTTTCCACCCTTGCAGCAGCTGTTCTGCCTGAATCACCCCCACCCCTGTGCCCCCTTCTTCCCCAGGCTCAGCAGACAACCTGGGCTCCCTCTCCGTGGATAAACAGAGGCCTCTCTGTGGGGCCCCGGTCCCCCCCCCCAGTCGTCTCTGGAGCGCTCTGCCAGCACCTTCCTCACGACTCGGGTCAGCTGTCCCTTGCCCCTCTCTTCTTGGTCTTCACACCCCCTTTCTTCTTCTTCCTCCCTTTCCTCCCTCTTTGTCGGCTGTTTTCTCTCAGCCCATAAGAATTCTCAGCAGCCCCCAGGCCGCCTCCGCAGCCTCCCCCAGATCCCTCTCCTTGCCCTCCTGGGCGAGCTGTTCTCTGCAGCCTCCGCCTGCCGTCCTCATCTTCTTCCCCTCGGGATGGTGTTCCCAAGGGCTCCCGGGACTCGCTGGCCCACTTGCCCACTTGGGAGGCTTCCAACGGTGGTCACAGTTAAGTGGAGACCCCAGGCAGGATGCAACCCCCCTTCCCCGGGAGGATTCGGGACCCCAGGAAGTTCACCCAGGACACGGGGATAAAGTTTCCTGCTGAGGACTTAATTAATTCACCTCAGGCAGCTCAGCCCAACACTGAGGTATTGTTTAAAACTAATCCCGCCACCTGGCCTGGATCCTGTCAACATCCCGCCCCCGCCCCCCTCCCCTCCTACTTCTNAAACACAATAAGAGGACTTCCCTGTGGTCCCGTGGATGAGAATCCACATGCCTATACAGGGAACACAGGTTCAATCCCTGGTCCCGGAAGATCCCACATGCACAGCGGCAGCTAAGCCCGTGCGGCCCAGTTACTGAACCTGTGCTCCAGAGCTGGTGTTCCTCAACTAGAGAAGCCGTCACAGCAAGAAGCCTGAGCGTTGCAACTAGAGAACAGCCCCCGATTTGCCAGAACTAGAGAAAGCCTACACATAGTGATGAAGACTCAGCACAGCCCCCCGAAAAATGAACAATTAATTAAAAAAAAAAACCGTATAAGAGGAATTAACCTGAAAGGACATCTGTGTATACAAACACATTCACCCACATGCAAAATACCTATGATATTTGATACAGGGAATGATGCTCAAATATGAAAGTGAAACTCGCTCAGTCGTGTCCAACTCTTTGTGATAGTCTGTGGGATTCTCCAGGCAAGAATCCTGGAGTGGGGAGCCTTTCCCTCCTCCAGGGGATCTTCCCAACCCAGGGATCAAACCCAGGTCTCCCGCACTGCAGGCAGATTCTTGGCCAGCTGAGCCACCAGGGAAGCCCAAGGATACTGGAGTGCATAGCCTATCCCTTCTCCAGGGGATCTTCCCAACCCAGGGACAGAACCCGGGTATCTCACGTTGCACACAGATTCTTGGACATGACTGAAGCAACTTCGTGTGCACACATGGATGACATGTACTGAATTGTGTATATTTATACACCGTTATCTCCAAGCATACGCCTATGCATTCTTTCCCTTTTCAATTTATTGATTAAATTTTCCCCTGTGTTTCTATGTTAGTTGCTCAGCTGTATCTGATCCTTTCTGACCCCACACACTGCAGCCCACCAGGCTCCTCTGTCCATGGGATTCTCCAGGACTGTGGTGGGCTGCCGTTTCCTCTTCCAGGGGATCTTCCCCACCCTGGGATCGAACCCGCGTCTCCTGTGTCTNCTTCTAAACTCCATACATATGCATTAATATATGGTGTTTGTCTTTCTCTTTCTGACTTATTTCACTCTGTATAATAGGCTCTACGTTCATCTACCTCTTAACTGACTCAAATGTGTTCCTTTTTATAGCTGAGTAACATTCCATTGTGTGTATGTATTATAACACTCTTGAAGAGCATGGCACATACTTGCTTACTCCTAGGAACAACATACAAGAAACAGATTGAAGACTGCCTGGGGCTCTGGCCAGTTTGCCAGAGAAGCCCTTGTGTACACCCAGCTGCACTGGGTGCCAGCTTCATCCCCTCTCGCTCTGGCACTGCTCTCCACAGTGAAGGCTGTCCTTACCAAGAAGAGTGTGCACACTTAGAGGAAACAGAGCCAGTTCAGACCCAACCCTGCTTCAGACCAGGGTGGAGGCAACCTTTACCAGCACACAAGTTCCTGCCCACATTTAGGGGGAGCTAAACTAGTTCCATGGCAGACACTAATATTTTCAGCAGGGGCAAAATGAGCTCAGTAGTGTGACTCTAAACCCTCTGACCTGATTCAGTCTCTAACCAAGGAATGCACAATGGGGAAAACGTGACCCAGCACAGACATGAAGTCACTAGTTCCCTAGGTCCCTTCCACTATCCCAACCAAGGCAGAGTGCCATCACACACATGGGGAGAAACCCAACTCTTCAGAGCTTCTGCTCCGAACCCTTGGGCCTTGCCCCTAGTTTGCACCCTATCTCCCACTCAGATAGGGTGGTGACTTCCATGAGGCACAAGAGAAGCTCACATCTGGCTCTGTCTCTACTCCTCCACCTCCAGCCTTACATCCCACCAAAGTGATGGTTGCCAGGACACCTTGGGGATATATGTGACCCATGCTCACTTCAGTTCCAGCTATCTCACAAAAACCACCCGGCACACACAGGTGGCACTGGGTGGTAATGCTCCCACCCAAGAACATCCCTTTAAGATAGGGTAGGTAACTGTTTCACCTAATTTCATAGAGACGGAGAAAGTTAAACAAAATAAGAAGACAGAGGACTATGTTTCAAAGTAAAGGACATGGAAAAAAGCCCTGAAAAAAACATAGTGAAACAGAGATAAATAATTTACCAGATAAAAGCATTGAAGCATAGTAATAAAAATGATAACTGAATTTGGGAAAAGAATAGATGAATACAGTGAGAATTTTAACAAAGATCTAGAAAATGTAAAAAAGAATCAGTCACAGCTGAAGAATGCAATAACTGAAATAAAAATTAAACTAAAAAGAATTAAGAGCAGATTAGATGATAGAGAAGAATGCATAAGCAATGTGGAAGATAGAAAAATGAAAATCACCCAATCAGAGCACCAAATAGAAAAGCAAATTAAAAAATAAATTTCAGGAGAGCTCTGAGACTGTCTCTTATACACATCTCTCTACCCCTCCAAAAAAGAAAACACAGTTTTCATTGAGTGTGACTGAGACATCCTCCAGGACAGACTATGTGCTAGGCCACAAAACAAGTCTCAATAAATTTAAAAAGATTGAAATCATACAAAATATCTTCTCTGACAACCATTGAATGAAACTAGAGAAATCACAAATATGTGAAAATTAAACATAAAAAAAAAAACAGAACAGAAAAGAAATCATAAGGGAATTTATAAATACATTGAGATAAATAGCATACCAAAATTTATGGAAAACAAAACAGTGCTCAGAGGCAAATTTATAGTTGCAAACCTCTATTTTTAAAAGAATAATATTTTAAATCAAAAACCTAACTGTATACCTTAAGGAAGAAGACAGGAATAGCAAACTAAACAAAAAGCCGAATATATAAAAAATCTGTACTACTCAAAACCAAACAGTTCAATCTTGAATAGGAATTTTTCCAAGGTAGATATACAAGTAAGCACAAGCCCATGATAAGATGCTCAGTGTCACTAGTCACTGCTGCTGCTGCTAAGTCACTTCAGTCATGTCCGATTCTGTGCAGCCCCATAGACAGCAGCCCACCAGGCTCCGACGTCCCTGGGATTCTCCAGGCAAGAACACTGGAGTGGGTTGCCATTTCCTTCTCCAATGCATGAAAGTGAAAAGTGAAAGTGATGTCGCTCAGTTGTGTCTGACTCTTAGCGACGCCGTGGACTGCAACCCACTAGGCTCCTCCGTCCATGGGATTTTCCAGGCAAGAGTACTGGAGTGGGGTGCCATTGCCTTCTCTACACTAGTCACTAATGAAATACAAATCAAAAACAAATGAGATATCACTTAACACCCACTAGAATCCTACTACTATGACTCCTGAAATGATAAAATAGGTGTAGACAAGGTTATAGAGGAACTGGAACTTCTATATTACTAGTAGAAATATACAATTGTGAAGTTACTGTTAACAGCAAATTTGTGAGTCTTCAATAAGTTACACATAGAGAGGGAGACAGAGACAGTAGAAAAGGAGGATGCTGAGCTCACCTTCCCCATGAACAAATCAGAAATACAATTATACATGGAAGAATTATTACTGAAAACAACATGGAAACTGTCAGAAAAGCTCTTCTATAACCAGCACTGTAAAGAAAGATCCACATGAAGTTAGTTAGGGAGAGAGGAGAAGCCATCAGGTCAGAACCCAAACCTTAGCAGGAAAACAAAAGAGAAGGGGGATATCATGGGCTCAGGGATCCTCCCTGGAAGGAGCAAGGACTTTAAGGTGCCCCAGCACAAGGGTCCAACACCGGTAAGATGAGTCTTTTTAGCTATTTTGCAAGCCAGTGTGACTTACTAGAGAGATGAAAGAAACCAAGATAACATTCTTTTTTTAAAAAAAATTATTTAATTGGAGGATAATTACTTTACAGTACTGTGATGGTTCTCACCATCATTCATGTATGATGGTCCATAGATCAACATGAATCAGCCTTAGGCACACTTGTGTCCTCTTCATCCCCAAACCCCTCCATGAGCTCTTCTCATGCATCAAACTCTCCCTGGTTATCTATTTTACATATGGTAATTTATATGTTTCAATGCTATTCTCTCAAATCATCCCACCCTCTCCTTCTCCCACTGAGTCCCAAAGTCTGTTCTTTATGTCTGTGTCTCCTTTGCTGCCCTGCATATAGGATCATCAGTACCATCTTTCTAAACTCCATACATATGCATTAATATATGGTGTTTGTCTTTCTCTTTCTGACTTATTTCACTCTGTATAATAGGCTCTACGTTCATCTACCTCTTAACTGACTCAAATGTGTTCCTTTTTATAGCTGAGTAACATTCCATTGTGTGTATGTATTATAACACTCTTGAAGAGCATGGCACATGCTTGCTCACTCCTAGGAACAACATACAAGAAACAGATTGAAGATTGCCTGGGGCTCTGGCCAGTTTGCCAGAGAAGCCCTTGTGTACACCCAGCTGCACTGGGTGCCAGCTTCATCCCCTCTCGCTCTGGCACTGCTCTCCACAGTGAAGGCTGTCCTTACCAAGAAGAGTGTGCACACTTAGAGGAAACAGAGCCAGTTCAGACCCAACCCTGCTTCAGACCAGGGTGGAGGCAACCTTTACCAGCACACAAGTTCCTGCCCACATTTAGGGGGAGCTAAACTAGTTCCATGGCAGACACTAATATTTTCAGCAGGGGCAAAATGAGCTCAGTAGTGTGACTCTAAACCCTCTGACCTGATTCAGTCTCTAACCAAGGAATGCACAATGGGGAAAACGTGACCCAGCACAGACATGAAGTCACTAGTTCCCTAGGTCCCTTCCACTATCCCAACCAAGGCAGAGTGCCATCACACACATGGGGAGAAACCCAACTCTTCAGAGCTTCTGCTCCGAACCCTTGGGCCTTGCCCCTAGTTTGCACCCTATCTCCCACTCAGATAGGGTGGTGACTTCCATGAGGCACAAGAGAAGCTCACATCTGGCTCTGTCTCTACTCCTCCACCTCCAGCCTTACATCCCACCAAAGTGATGGTTGCCAGGACACCTTGGGGATATATGTGACCCATGCTCACTTCAGTTCCAGCTATCTCACAAAAACCACCCGGCACACACAGGTGGCACTGGGTGGTAATGCTCCCACCCAAGAACATCCCTTTAAGATAGAGTAGGTAACTGTTTCACCTAATTTCATAGAGACAGAGAAAGTTAAACAAAATAAGAAGACAGAGGACTATGTTTCAAAGTAAAGGACATGGAAAAAAGCCCTGAAAAAAACATAGTGAAACAGAGATAAATAATTTACCAGATAAAAGCATTGAAGCATAGTAATAAAAATGATAACTGAATTTGGGAAAAGAATAGATGAATACAGTGAGAATTTTAACAAAGATCTAGAAAATGTAAAAAAGAATCAGTCACAGCTGAAGAATGCAATAACTGAAATAAAAATTAAACTAAAAAGAATTAAGAGCAGATTAGATGATAGAGAAGAATGCATAAGCAATGTGGAAGATAGAAAAATGAAAATCACCCAATCAGAGCACCAAATAGAAAAGCAAATTAAAAAATAAATTTCAGGAGAGCTCTGAGACAAAATCAATCATACTAATATTTGCATTATAGGGTTCCCAGAAGGAGAAGAGAGAGGAAAGTTTTGCAAATATATTTGGTGAAGTTATGGCTGAAAGCTTCCTGAAATTGAAGAAATTCACAAACAAAATGAACCAAAAGGATCCACATCAATTTTGATCACTTTGACCAAAAGTGTGTGCTGGTAACTCACTATAGTTTTGATTTGCATTTCTCAAATAATTAGTTATGTTGAGCATCATTTTATATGCTTTTTGGCTATCTGTGTGTCTTTGGAGAAATGTCTATTTAGGCCTTTCACCCATTTTTTTTAAACTGGGTTATTTGGTTTTTTTTGTTATTGAGTTGTATGAGCTGTTTGCATATTTTAGAAGCTAAGTCCTTATGTACTGCATCATTTGCAAATATTTTCTCCCAATCTGTAGGTTGTCTTTCACTTTGTTTATGGTTTCCTTTGCTGGGCAAAAGGTTATAAGTTTGATTAGATCCCATTTGTTTATTTTTGTTTTTATTTCTATTATGTTGAAAACTGACCTAAGAAAACATTGGTATGAGTTAAAACATATGATATTAAAATAGCAAAGTTAAAGACAGAATTTTAAAGGCAGCAAGGGACATAAAAAAGAGTCACAAATAAATGAACCCCTATAAGGCTATCAGCTTATTTTTCTGTAGAAACTTTGCAAGCCAAAGGGAGGGACATGATATATTTATAGTGCTGAAAGGGGAAAATCTACAACCTTGGACACTCTACCCAACAGGGTTATCATTGAGAATTAAAGGGGAAATAAAGAGCTTCTCAGAAGCAAAACCTATAAGAGTTCATCTAAATGGATCTTACCAGAAATGTTCAAGAGTCTTCCTTAAGCAGAAAAGAAAAGGCTACAACAAGAACTAAGAATTTATAGAGAAGGAAAATTCTCACTAGTAAAGGCAAATATATAAAGAAGGTTAGGTATAAACCATTTAAATAAGCAAGGTTAACAGACAAAAATTGGAAAATTAAATATAATTATAATAAATAGGTGATAGACAAAAAGATGTAAAATATGATATCAAAAACACAAAAAAATGAAATTTTGTCATTTGAAGCAATGAAGCAACAGGGATGGACTTGAAGGGTATTATGCTAAGTGAAATAGTCAGAGAAAGTAAAACACTGTATGATGTCACTTACATGTGAAATCTAAAAAAATATAAGAAACTAGTGAATATAACAAAAAAGAAACTGACTCACAGATTTATAGAGCAAACTACTGGTTACCAGTGCAGTGAGCAAAAGAGGAGGGAGAAATAGGAGTAGGGAATTTAGAGATACAACTATCATGCAAAATGAGCTAAGAGAATATATTGTACAACACAGGGAACATAGCCAGTGTTTTGTGATAACTATCAATGGAGTATAGCCTTTGGAAGCTGTGAATCACTATATTGTACACTCGTTATATAACTATACAATTATAATATTGTACATCAACTATATTTCAATGAAAAAAACACAGACTGAAAGTTGCTGCTGCTGCTGCTGCTAAGTCACTTCAGTCCTGTCTGACTCTGCGATTCCATAGACGGCAGCCCACCAGGCTCCCCCATCTCCGGGATTCTCCAGGCAAGAACACTGGAGTGGGTTGCCATTTCCTTCTCCAGTGCATGAAAGTGAACAGTGAAAGTGAAGTCGCTCAGTCATGTCCGACCCTCAGTGACACCATGGACTGCAGCCCACCAGGCTCCTCCATCCATGGGATTTTCCAGGCAAGAGTACTGGAGTGGGGTGCCATTGCCTTCTCCAGTTAGGGAGTGAAAAAAGCTGTTTTATGCATTTGAAATGACTAGAAAACTAAGGTAGTAACACTCATCTCAATAAAGTAAACTTTAAAACAAATTCTATAACTTTTTGTCAATGGCATTATATAATGATAAAATGTTCAATACAAGAAGAAGATATAACATTTATTAACATATATGCATCTAAGAACATCTGAACATGTAAAGCAAATATTAACAGATGTAAAGGGAGAAATGGATGATAATACAATAACAGTAGGGGATTTTAAACCACAATTACATTAATAGGTGTCTTCTACACAGAAAATCAATAAGGAAACAATGATCTTTAATGACACATTAGATTAGTTGGACTTAACAGATATCTGTAGGACATTTCATCCAAACCAACAGAATACACTTTCTTTGCATGAGCACATAGAACTTTCTCCAAGACAGATCATAAACTAGGCCACAGAACAAGCCTCAGAATGTTTAAGAGGACAGAAATTATATCAAGCAGTTTTTCCAACCATAGCAGTATGAAAGTAGAAATCAATTACAGCGAGAAAATGGGGGAAAAACATAAACATATGGAAGCTAAGCCACATGCTACTAAAAAACCAATAAAGAAATCAAAGAGGAAATCAGAAAAAAACCTTGAGACAAATGAAAATAAAAACACAACTTTCCACAATCCATGGGATATAGCAAAAGCATTTCTAAAAGGCATGTTCACAGTGATATAGGCTTGTCTCAAGAAACAGAAAAAAATCTCATGTAAATAACCTGCTGCTGCTGCTAAGTTGCTTCAGTCGTGTCTGACTCTGTGCAACCCCACAGATGGCAGCCCACTGGGGTCCGCCATCCCTGGGATTCTCTACCTTACCTAATTCCTTTAAAGGAATTAGAACAAGACAAGTAAACAAAGACCAAAGTCAGCAGAAGGAAGGAATAATAATAAAAATCAGAGAGGAAATAAAACAAAATAGAGAACTTAAGAAAAGAAAATAAAAAGGAAAAAAGAAAACAATAGAAATGGTCAGTGAAACCAATTTTAAAAAGATAAACAAAATTGATAAACCTTTGACCAGGCTCATAAAGAAAAAAAAAAGAGAGGATTAAAATAAACAAAATAAGAAATAAAAGAGGAGAAATTACAACTGATATCACAAGAGAAATACAAAAAATAATGAGAGAAAACTACAAACATTTATGTGCTAAAAAACTGGACAAACTAGAAGAAATGAATAAATTCCTAGAAACAGACAATATTCCAACACTGAATCAGGAAGAAAAAGATAATCTTAACAGACAGATCACTAGTAATGAAATTGGTCAGTAATCAAAAAGCTCTCAGGAAGCAAAAGTGCAGAACCAACCACGTCATGCTCTTCCCAGAGCATGTGCAACTGGCCAGGGGGATCCAAAGCATTTAGGAAATGCTCTGCTGAGCTCCTGACACTGGCCCAGGTCTCCAGTTGATGCCAGAGACTCTGCCCATAGCCAGGACCAGAACCATACAGTACAAGGTGCTGCCTGCCTGGACTTGTCTCTGAGCAGACTGTGTGTACTGCTTTCCAGTAAGGTTTTTTTTTGTTTGTTTGTTTTAAAGAAGAAGACTTCGTGACTTTCCTCTGTAACAGGTAATGTATGAGAGAATCAACAATTTCTAAAAGTCCTGAGAATAATTTTCAGATGAAGAGACTCCAAGGTTGACTTCACTTTGAAGATTGTTCATGTGACTGATGATTTGGAAGACATCAGATTTTCTAGGTTATGAGTACCATTTAAATTTTTTTTTTTTTTACCATATGTATATTTACTTTTATTTAAAGCATAAGGGAAAAAGTAAGAGAAGACCACTTCAATCAGTTGCATGGAAGAGCCTGGTGTGTCGAGGATACAAATCTCTGTCCTTCAGACTAACCTCATCATTAGTGACAGAATGAAGTTCCTGTGTGAACTATACCTATCAACAGTTTTTATAGCTTTTCAAAAACTCAATTGGGATGAAAATAGAAAATTGCTAAGGTTTGATGTTCTACCTCTTTCTGGAAAATTCCTGTCAAAGTCATTCAGAAATTCTAGCTGGAAGAATGTATTTTATTCTTGTTTGTAAATCATAGATGTACTATAATATATACTTCAGAATTTTTCATTCCAGGATTTTTAAAGAAACTTTTCAATGTTTTTACAGGTATTTTTATAACTTTCTTATAGAGATATAATAAAAATAATTTTTTAACGAGAAAAATTTAAAGCAAAGTTACTGTTATACAGAGATTATACTGTGTTCTTTGTGTGTTAGTGTTAAGTTCATTTGGACACTGCCAACATCCATAGTTGTTGTTGTTGTTGTTTTAATTTTAATTGGAGGAGGTCCGTCTAGTCAAGGCTATGGTTTTTCCTGTGGTCATGTATGGATGTGAGAGTTGGACTGTGAAGAAGGCTGAGTGCTGAAGAATTGATGCTTTTGAACTGNAGGGGATGACCGAGGATGAGATGGCTGGATGGCATCACGGACTCGATGGACGTGAGTCTGAGTGAACTCCGGGAGATGGTGATGAACAGGGAGGCCTGGCATGCTGCATTCATGGGGTCGCAAAGAGTCGGACACGACTGAGTGACTGAACTGAACTGGAGACTAAACCACAAACTTCCTAGAAGAAGACACAGGCAGAATACTCTTTGACATAAGTCTTAGATATATATTTTCAGATATGTCTTCTCAGATAAAGGAAATGAAAGTAAGAATGAACAAGTTGGACCTAATTAAATTTAAAGCCTTTTGCACAGAAAAGTGAATCATTGACAAAATGAAAAGAACTTACCGAATGGAAGAAAGTATAGCCAATAGGCACATGAAAAGATTCCCACCCTCTCTAATCATCAAGGAAATGCACATCAAAGCCACAATGAGATATTACCTCACACCTGTCTGAATGGCTATCACCAAAAGACAATAAATAACAAATGTTTGAAAGGATGTGGAGAAAAGGAACCCTTATGCATTGTTGGTAGGAATGGAAATTGGTGCAGTCGATATGGAAAATAGTACTGAGATTCCTCAAAAATCTAAAAATAGAACTATCATGTGATCCAGCAGTTCCACTCCAGGTACATATTTGAATAAAACATAAAAACTAATTTGAAAAAGACATATGTACCACAATGTGTTTAGCAGCAGTATTTTCGATAGCCAATATATGGAAGCAACCTAAGTGTCCATTGACAGATGAATGATAAAGAAGTGGTATATACATAGAATTACTCAGCTATAAAAAAGAATGAGATTTTCTTTGCTACAACATGGATGGACCTAGAGGGTATTTTGCTCAGTGAATATGTCAGATGGAGAAAAACAAATTTAGTATATTTTTTGCTGTTAGCCTGTCCCTAACCCTGCGTGGCCCTGTTTGGCAGACTTCTCTCATTTGGAGTTTTAAGTAACAAAGAATTCTGCCTCTTATCTATGTGAGTGTTGTGTTGTGTTCTGTTGTCAAAAAAATCTTTCAGTCTAATAAAATACTTGACACTGTAAGAAGGATAAAGTAGTCATGACTGCTGACTTGTATAGCTTCTTGGGGGTCCATTCTTGCTTACTGATTCATCCAAAACCATGAGGAGAATAGTTTGGGAAGTCAGTGTGCTTTACTTTAATCTTGTTGCTTGCTGTGGTGTCTGCTGGTGGTTTCCTTGTCTCTCGTTACTCCAGTTTCTAAGCTGTTGGACTATTAAATATGAGCAGTTCTAATTGACTAAATGCCGTAGTTAGATACTAGCCCAAGTGGGAGCCACCTTAGGGCAATAGAAGTGATTAGCCACTTGTGGCACCAAATTCATGTGTTGAAACCTGTTCGTTTAAAATGATTGTATTTGAGGTGGGGGCCTGGGAAGTGATTAGGTCATAAGGATGGAGCCTTCATGGACGGGATTGTGCCTTTAGGAAAGAGGTCCCAGTGAACTAGCTTGTCCCCTTCATCATGTGAGAACACAATGAAAAGTCTGTTTATGAGCCAGAAAGCTGGTCCTCACCAGACACCAAATCTATCAGTGCATCCATTTGGGACTTCTCGGCCTTCAGAATTGTGAAAAAATTTTTTTCTGTTATTTAAAAGTCACACAGTCCATGGTGTATATATATATATTTTTTATATATAGCAGCCTGAACAGACTAAGAGAGTGGGCATAAACATTCTGACATAATAAGTAACAAATTAAAATTAAACTAAACTTTCCTGATGGTCCAATGGTTAAGAATCAGCCTTCCAACACAGGGGACACAGGTTTGATCCCTGGTCAGGGAACTGCAATCCCACATGCTATGGGGCAGCTAAGCCTGCATGCCACAACTAGAGAAAGTCCATGTGCTGTAACTACTGGCCCATGTGCTCTGGTGCCTGTGCAGCACGTGAGAAGTCCCCAAGAGAAGCCCACATGCCACAATTACAGAAAAGCCTGCATGCTGCAACAGTGACCTAGCTCAGCCAAAGTGTTTTTAAAAAATTAAATTAAATCATAGACAACACATTCCTCATTTACCAATTTTGCTTAATCTCTCTGATGCTTCATACTTACAAATGAGCTCACGTTAAATGGCACCCCAACAAAAGGCTCTAATGTCTAAGTTAAAATCAATAGGTACTTCTGTGAAGGCTCTCAGAGACTTATTCATTTACAGGTTTCAGGATTTCCTGTCATAACTCTAAAGTCTCTGGACTATGTATGATGGCCCATAAACTTCTTCTTTTTAACATATTTATTTATTTGACTGGGTTATTTATTTATTTGACCAAGTCTTCGTTGGCAGATGAGATCTATGATATTCATTACGGTACATGGAATCTTTTTTAAAAAATTTTAGTTACACCATGTGGGATCGCTTTAGTTGCAGTATATGGAATCTTTTAGTTGCTGCATGAAAACTCTTAGTTGCAGCATGGGGGATCTAGTTTGCTGATCAGGGATGGAATCTGCGCCCCCTGTATTGGGAGCATGGGGTCTTAACCCACTAAACCACCAGGGAAGTCCTGCCATGAACTTCTGATGCAAAAAAATTGCTCCTCACTGTTTGCTTAGCCCATAATCCTGATATACTCCTTGTGCTCTGTACAAGGACGTAGTTCCCTACACTCTCCCTATACTCTCATGTCTACAGGGAAATCTATCTGTGTCATTCTAAAAATTAATGGATATGAGGTCGAGGGAAAAGACACCGCACCCTGCAGTTCCACGCCCTGCAATTTCAGGAGGAACCACCACCCGGCTGGAGTGGACAAGATTAGGGCAATAGGACCCCGCCCCCCTACCCAAGCTCGAGAGAAGCAGGAAACTGTGGCAAAAAGAGGCTGATTCGCAAAGACAGCAGATCTCAGCCAAAGGTTACGCGGCCCACCAATCAGAAGTCGACATGCTCGCCTATCTGTACTCCCTCTAAAATATCTGCTGACCATACCCTCTTTGCAGGCTTCTCTTCCTTGTCTTCTTCAGAAGCTCTGCCCGGGAGTGACCACCCAATAAAGCTTGCCTTCTATCTCAGAGTTGTCGGTGTGTTCGTGGCGCCGTTAATCTTACAATGGAGAGTATTGCTTTCCCCAGGAGGCCTCCTATAGGTTCACCCCTAGGGCCCCTAGGGAGGGAAATGATTCACTCCCTGGTGCCTTCTCCCACTTCCCATCTCTAGTTGCCGCTACAACCTCCCACCCTACATCTCTGATAATGACCACCACAACGACTTCTTTCACTTGGATACAGATGTCACTAATGATTACATACACCTTCCTGAACTACAAGTTCAAACACTCCAACAATGGACTTGCCATCTTGAATCAATGAATATACTGAGATAATATTGTCATAAAAATATAACATACTTTACACATACTTTACAACTCAACATTACTTTGCCAACAAAGGTCTGTCTAGTCAAAGGTATGGTTTTTCCAATAGTTACATACGGATGTGAGAGTTGGACTATAAAGAAAGCTGAGCGCTGAAGAACTGATGCTTTTGAACTATGGTGTTGGAGAAGACTCTTGAGTCCCTTGGGCTACAGGGATATCCAACCAATCCATCCTAAGGAAATCAGTCCTGAATATTCATTGGAAGGACTGATGCTGAAGCTGAAACTCCAATACTTTGGCCACCTGATGCAAAGAACTGACTCATTTGAAAAGACCCTGACGCTGGGAAAGGTTGAAGGTGGGAGGAGAAGGGGATGACAGAGGATGAGATGGTTGGAGGCATCACCGACTCGATGGACATGGGTTTGAGTGAACTCCGGGAGATGGTGATGGACAGAGAGGCCTGGCATGCTGCATGCAGTCCATGGGGTCTCAAAGAGTTGGACACAACTGAACGACTGAACTGAACTGAAGATATTCTTATAGGTTCTTAGAATTCTAGTTTTGTTTTCTTGGCTAACACTACATAATGGAGAACTTGGTTATAGACCAACCTACAAGAACTTCTTATACTTCTACTTATTTTCATAATAAAATATTTTTAAGCTGTTTAGGAAACTTAGGCACTACTCTTTAAAAGTCTCTTTTACTATTTGGGCCACTCAAATACTATCTACAATCAAGCTCAAAACTGATGTGAAGATCAGTGGGTCTGTTTTAATATAGTTTTTAGTTTTTAAAAAATACTGATTAGGGGCTTCCCTGTAGCTCAGTGGTAAAGAATTCACCTGTCAATGCCAGAGACACAGGCTAAATCCCTGATCTGGAAAGATCCCACATGCTGTGGACAACTAAACCCGGGCACCCACAGCTACTGAGTCTGTGCTTTGGAGCTGGAAGCTGCAACTACTGAGCCCACGTGCTGCAACAACTGAAGCCCATGCTCCCTAGAGCCCGTGCTTGCTGCAACTAGAGGAAAGTTCATGCAATGATGAAGACCCAGCACAGCCAAAGATAATAAATAAATAAATAAAATTTTAAAAAATTGTCTAAACAAAATTTTGATGCCCTGACTAGAGGGTGATGGTGACACAATTCACAGTAGTGTTCATTTCTGAGGAAGGATATTGACAAAGACAGAGCATGAAGGAAACTTCTTAAATACTGGAAATGGCCTTATCTTGGTTTTGCTGTATACACGTATAAAAATTCATCATTCTGTAAATTTAAGATTTGTGCATTTTGCCTATGTAATTTATACCTCCAAAAATGCTAACTTTCGAAAGAATTGCTGTGTAATTTATCTCATCACCTCAGTACTGTGAGAAAACCAATGAATAGTAAGCCTTGTTTTTTTTTTTTTGCCTTATCACTTTTAGCAAAATTCACAGACATTTCCTGTCAGTTGTTAACCAGCCAAAAGCATATAGAACAGAGATAAAGATAAATTAAAATGGTTAGGAAAAATGATGCATCATACTGTTGAACTGAGAGTAAACAAAAGTGACTGAAAGATAGAGATCTGAATGGATTTAAATGGATTTGTATTATAGTAAACACCGACCACCCCAAAAGCAGAAGTTCGGGAGGACTTCAGCTGAGACATTACTGATCTCCTTCATTATTATGATGTCTGGTAAGTCNTGGTGGGAGTTAAGTGGTCAGAGCCTTTACGAGCATGACTGTCAAAGGGCCTTGGAATCACAAAATGAGATCGATGATATCATATGGCAGTTCCACTCCCAGAATATTTGATAAATCAATAGATCATGGAAAACACATGGCCAAACCCCCACCTCCACAAACATGCACTGCAGGAGCATATACAATGCCCAAGAGAGGAAAGGAAAGAGAATCGTTGGGTACAGATAAAAGGAAAAATAAATGAAGCAGAAGAGTGAAATAATGAATTGGAGAGCTAACTTGTGGAATTTTACCAGAAGATAGTATAAACAGATAAAGAGATGTGATATTAAAGAAAGATTTATGAAACAAACATATAAGTCTCAATGTTTTTCAAATCAAAGTTCCAGATGGAACAAATACATGGAGTGGAGCAAAATAATATTTTTAGGAAAATAACTAGATAATTAGAATTTTCCACAAAGGAAGAAAGATTTGAATGCTTGAAAGAATGCTGAATATCCTTTAGGACATGTCAAAAAACATAAATAATAAACCCACACAAAGATACATTGTTATGATACTTCAGAAATGTTAAATACTCAAGAATACATCTAAGCAGAAGAATGCCAAATTTTTATTTAAAAACTACAGAAATTTAGTGAACAGTACCAATGGAACTTCCCTGGTGGATCACATGGCAAAGTGTCTGCCTACAATGTGGGAGACCTGAGTTCGATCTCTGGGTCTGGAAGATCCCCTAGAGAAGGAAATGGCAACCCACTCCAATACTCTTGCCTGGAAAATCCCACGGATGGAAGATCCTGGTAGGCTACAATCCATGGGGTTGCAAACAGTCAGACATGACTAAGCAATTTCACTTTCATTTTCTTTCATCAATGGATACCTGTATATATTGAAAATTATACCATGGTCTTCCAAAGGAATATTCACATTTTATCATTTATATTTCTCTACTTAACTTGGATTTTTCTCTTTTAGCTTCTAAGGTATAAACTTAGATTATTATTTTTAAATCTTTCTTTTTATCTAATATATGCACTTAAGGCTGTAATTTCCCACTATGCATTTCTTTTGCTGGATCCTACAGAATTTGAAAAGTTGTATCTTAGCTTTCATTTCATTAAAAATATTTTAAAATTTCTTTTGAGACCTTGTCTTTGATCCAGGTGTTGTTATTCAGATGCTTGTTATTTAACCTGCAAATGTTTGGGCTCTTCCAACTATTTTAATGCTGTTGATTTCTAATTTAATTCCATGTGGTTTTATAATATCTATTATTTTAAACTTGTTAAGGTGTGTTTTTGGCCAAGATGGTGTTATATATTAGTGAATGTTCCATGTGAGCTAGAGAAAAATGTCTCTGTAAGGATAGCCTTTCTAAGAGGTGTGAAGTGGTATTTCATCATGGTTTTGAAGTTACCTGATGCTTAGTGACGTTGAATATGTTTTCACATACCCTTGGCTACTTGTAGGTCTTTGGAAAGATGTTTATTTACTTCTTCTGCCCATTTTTAATTGGATTTCTTTCTTTCTTTCTTTCTTTTTTTTTTTTGCTGTTTTGTTGTATGGGTTCTTATCAGATATATAGTGGTTTGCATTTATATCAAACTTCTCAGATATATAATGGTTTGCAGTTATTTTCTTCCAATGTGTAGGATACCTTCTCATTTTGTTTTTCATTTTTCCATGCAGAAGGTTTATAAGTTTGATGTTGTTCCACTTAAATTACTTTTGCCTTTGTTGCTTACACTTTTTGGAATCATATCTAAAAAAGCTTTGTTCTTGTTAGTCGCTCAATCATGTCCGACTCTTTGCAACCCATAAACTGTAGCCTTCCAGACTCCTCCATCCATGGGATTTTCCAGGCAAGAATACTGGAGTGGGTTGCCATTTCTTTCTCCAGGGGATCTTCCTCATCAAGGGATCAACTGAGGGTCTCTCACATTGCAGGCAGGCTCTTTACTGTCTGAGCCTCCAGGGAATGCTAACCCAACCCCCAACACCCTTGCCAAAAAAAAAAAAAGGCATTACCAAGTCCAAAGTCAAGGAACTTTTCCCCCATATTTTCTTCTGGGCTTTTATGATTTCAGGGCTTATTGTAAGTTTAATTCATTTTGAGTTAGGTTTTGTGAGTGGTATAAGACAGGGATCCAGTTTCATTTTTCTGCATGTGGTTATCTGGTTTTTCCAACACTATTTATTGAAGAAACTATCCTTTCCCAATTGAGTGCTCTTGGCTTCCCTGTCAAATATTATTTGATCTTACATATGTGGGGTGGGAGGGTTATTTTTTGGTTCTTGCTTCTGTTTTAGTGGTCTATATGTCTATTTTTGTGCCACTACCATACTGTTTCCCTGGTTCAGTTGGTAAAGAGTCTGCCTGTAATGCAGTAGATTTGGGTTCAATTCCTGAGTTTGGAAGATCCCCTGGAGAAGGAAATGGCAGCCCACTCCAGTATTCCTGACTGGAGAATTCCATGGACAAAGGGGCCTGGTGTATTACAGTCCATGGGGTCACAAAGAGTCAGACATGATTGAGTGACTAAGACTTACAGTTTCACTTTCATACTGTTTATATTACTATTTTTATAGTCTAGTTTGAAATCAGGAAGTGTGATGTCTTCAGCATTGTTCTTTTTCAGGACTGTTTTGGCTGTTTGGGGTCTTGTGTGGTTCCATACAAATTTTAGAATTGTTTTTTGGCAAACACAATACAATATTGTAAAGTAAAAATAATAATAATAATAATAGAATTGTTTTTTCTATCTCTGTGAAGTAATATCTTTAGAATTTTACAGAGATTGCTTCAGATTTATATATGGCTTTGGGTAGTATGGATATTTTAACAATATTAATTCTTGTAACCCATACACACGGGATTCACTTCCATCTGTGTCTTCTTTGATTTCTGTCATCAGAGTTACACATGAGGCTGCAATTAAGCTGCAACTGGACATGCAGTCATCCGTAGAAGAAGGCTCGGTTTCCAAGTTCGTAAACAAAGTTGTTGGAAGGCCTCAGTTCCTCACCTTGTAGGTCTCCCATAGGTTTTTTGAAACTCTTCATAACATGGCAGCAGGCTTTTCCCAGAACATTCTTTACCACAGATCATTTTAAAAAGTACATGTTTTCTTTTTTTATAAGGGAATGAAGAATGTTAAATAATAAATAATGTAATCAATCTCATGAAAAATGAGCATGCCTGTCTTGTCAGGCATTAGGTTTTCTATTTAACACTTATTAAGTGCTAAGGCTAAGGCTGTGTTGTGGTATAGTTTATTGCATATACTTCATTGCCTCTCCAACCCCTTTTTACTCCTTGCCCAATTGCATAGCAGCCAGGTACTCTAGGTAGCATTTAATTTAGGAGGGATTCATGGGTGAGACCTAATTGGCCAAAGGCAATTATTTTGGTCACAGCGATTGTTTTGGTGGAGGCATCTGAATTAAGTTAATACATTCATGAAGAATATCATGGAAATTTGATCAATGTTTAGAAGTGACTTTATTTTATTTTATTTTAATATAAATTTATTTATTTTAATTGGAGGTTTATTACTTTACAATATTGTATTGGTTTTGCCATACATCAACAAGAATCCACCACAGGTATACACGTGTTCCCCATTCTGAACCCCCCTCCCTCCTCCCTCCCTGTACCATCTGTCTGGGTCGTCCCATTGCACCAGCCCCAAGCATCCAGTATCATGCATTGAACCTGGACTGGCGATTCATTTCATATATGATATTATACATGTTTCAATGCCATTCCCCCAAATTATTCCACCCTCTCCCTCTCCCACAGAGTCCAAAAGACTGTTCTATACATCTGTGTCTCTTTTGCTGTCTTGCACATAGGGTTATCATTGCCATCTTTCTAAATTCTATATATATGCATTAGTATATTGTATTGGTGTTTTTCTTTCTGNGGTTGAAGGTGGGAGGAGAAGGGGATGACAGAGGATGAGATGGTTGGAGGCATCACCGACTCGATGGACATGGGTTTGAGTGAACTCCGGGAGATGGTGATGGACAGAGAGGCCTGGCATGCTGCATGCAGTCCATGGGGTCTCAAAGAGTTGGACACAACTGAACGACTGAACTGAACTGAAGATATTCTTATAGGTTCTTAGAATTCTAGTTTTGTTTTCTTGGCTAACACTACATAATGGAGAATTTGGTTATAGATCAACCTACAAGAACTTCTTATACTTCTACTTATTTTCATAATAAAATATTTTTAAGCTGTTTAGGAAACTTAGGCACTACTCTTTAAAAGTCTCTTTTACTATTTGGGCCACTCAAATACTATCTACAATCAAGCTCAAAACTGATGTGAAGATCAGTGGGTCTGTTTTAATATAGTTTTTAGTTTTTAAAAAATACTGATTAGGGGCTTCCCTGTAGCTCAGTGGTAAAGAATTCACCTGTCAATGCCAGAGACACAGGCTAAATCCCTGATCTGGAAAGATCCCACATGCTGTGGACAACTAAACCCGGGCACCCACAGCTACTGAGTCTGTGCTTTGGAGCTGGAAGCTGCAACTACTGAGCCCACGTGCTGCAACAACTGAAGCCCATGCTCCCTAGAGCCCGTGCTTGCTGCAACTAGAGGAAAGTTCATGCAATGATGAAGACCCAGCACAGCCAAAGATAATAAATAAATAAATAAAATTTTAAAAAATTGTCTAAACAAAATTTTGATGCCCTGACTAGAGGGTGATGGTGACACAATTCACAGTAGTGTTCATTTCTGAGGAAGGATATTGACAAAGACAGAGCATGAAGGAAACTTCTTAAATACTGGAAATGGCCTTATCTTGGTTTTGCTGTATACACGTATAAAAATTCATCATTCTGTAAATTTAAGATTTGTGCATTTTGCCTATGTAATTTATACCTCCAAAAATGCTAACTTTCGAAAGAATTGCTGTGTAATTTATCTCATCACCTCAGTACTGTGAGAAAACCAATGAATAGTAAGCCTTGTTTTTTTTTTTTTGCCTTATCACTTTTAGCAAAATTCACAGACATTTCCTGTCAGTTGTTAACCAGCCAAAAGCATATAGAACAGAGATAAAGATAAATTAAAATGGTTAGGAAAAATGATGCATCATACTGTTGAATTGAGAGTAAACAAAAGTGACTGAAAGATAGAGATCTGAATGGATTTAAATGGATTTGTATTATAGTAAACACCGACCACCCCAAAAGCAGAAGTTCGGGAGGACTTCAGCTGAGACATTACTGATCTCCTTCATTATTATGATGTCTGGTAAGTCTGATTCTATGACATTTTTAGCAAAAATTAAAGGTATCTTTCAATAGTGATGAGGATGCTCTTGATCCATTTATAAAATGTTTTATGGTTTGCTCTAGTAGCAATGATAGATTTGTGCATTATCTAGCAAACCTGCTGATTTTACTTTATTCCAATGTGGCAGTGACTAGCGAAGTCCAGAATAATACTAGGGACCCTCGAATGGAATAAAACTAAACTTCTATATTTAGACAAATGTAGTATTTTTTATCCATTTTTTTTGGTTTGAATTTTTATTGAGTCAATTGAATTCTTAGTTTTCAAACATTAATATTTACTGGTGTGTAGCTTTTCCTGCTTTGATAATTCTAGCCCCAAGGCTAAAAAGGAAACTTAAATTTCTATCTGGGGTTTTGCAGTTTTTAAATAGAGGTAAGAAAATTGTAGATACAATTTCAGAAAATGAGGCTCAGGGAATATGAAAACATATAAATGATAAATAATTAATTTTTATTTATATTTCAACTTCTGACCAGAATTCTTTGTACAAATGGAATCTTACTCATAAGTGTAAACATGCAGAATAAATGAGTGAAGTGATGCTGATTAGAGTGTACTTGGGTAGCCAGAAACAAACCTTTGAATTCTATTTTTTCTTGCAATGATCCCAGTGATATTTCACAATATTCTGAGAAACACTGGCTTCCATGCTTCCATATTACATCTAGTCAAGGGAGAAAAGAACCTGCTCTTTGGAGAAAGAAAGAAAGCAATCTAGGGCCAGGGAAAGCAGAAAGAAATTGGGAGTGGGAGGAACATTTTGGATGAACTCAAAATTCAGTAGCAGATTCTGACTCATGTAAAGGGATAGAGAAATATTTAGGTGTGGCAGGAAATAAATGGCCAAAAACAAGGTAACTGTGCTGCTGTTCTAAGTTGTTTCAGTCGTGTCCAACTCTTAGCGACCCGTTGAACTGTAGCCTTCCAGGCTTCTCTGTCCAAGGGATTCTCCAAGCAAAAATAATGGAGTGGGTTGCCATGCCCTCCAGGGGATCTTGCTGATCCAGGGATCGAACCCAAGTCTCTTATGTTCTCTGCAGTGCAGGCATATTCTTTACCTCTGAGTCACCAGGAGGAGAGTTTATTTAAAACCTGTTAATGTAATTGACACTATTACCTGTCCAAAGGAAGAAAATCATAAGATTGCCTTATGTATTTGATAACATTAAACATTCACTAATTATAAAAAACTGTGCATGCTTTAGGGTTTATTTTTTAAAGGGTAGTTTTATGTTAACAGCAATTAAGAGGAAGGTACAAAGATTTCCCAAATATCACCTAACTCTTCACTCGCATATCCTCTCCCCAATATCAACATGCCTCACCAGAGCATTATGTTAATTTCAACTGATGAACTTAGATCGACACATATCTATCACCTGAAGTCCATAGTCTACATAAAGTTCACTCTTGGGGTTGTACTGTCCATGGATTTGATCAAGTGTATAATGTCATATACTTATCATTATAGTATCATACAAAGATTCAGTGCCCTAAAAATCTTCTGTGTTTTGCCTATTTCTCTCTCTCTTCCCCTCTGAATCCTGCTAATCACTGATTTATTTAATGTCTCCATAGTTTTACCTTTAAATAAAACCATGTAGTTGAACAGTACATAGCCTTTTCATATTGGCTTATTTCACTTTTTTTGTCTTTATATAAGTTTTTATTTTTTATTAAAAATATTTTTATTTTTACTTTATTTTGCTCTACAATACTGTATTGGTTTTTCCACACATTGACACGAATCCGCCACAGGTATACATGAGTTCCCAATCCTGAACTCCCCTCCCACTTCCCACCCTATATCATCTCTCTGGATCGTCCCTGTGCACCAGCCCCAAGCATCCTGTATCTTGCATCGAACATAGACTGGCGATTCGTTTCTTACATGATAGTATACATGTTTCAATGCCATTCTCCCACATCATTTATTTCACTTTAATATGTATTTAAGTTTCCTCAGTATTTTTTCTTGGCTTGATTGCTCATTTCTTTTCAGCAGTGGATAATATTCCATTGTCTGGATGTACCAATTAATTTAGCCATTCACCTACTGAAAAGCACCTTGATTATCTCAAGATGTTGGCATTTATGAATAAAGTTGCTATAAACATTTGTGTGCAGGTTTTAGTGTGGACATGACATTGGGTAAATACCAAGAAGTACTATTGCTGGATTGTATGATAAAAGTATGTTTAGTTTTCTGAGAAACCACCAAACTGTCTTCCAAAGTTGCTGTACCATTTTGTATTCTTGTCAGCAGTCAGTGAGGGTCCATGTTGTTTCACATTCCAGCCAACGTTCAGAATTACTAATATTCTCGACTTTGGGCATTCCTTGTATCAATGTCATTCATTTCACTTATATATAAACAAATAATAATTCAATTGTATAACTGAAAGCAGTGTTGCTATTATTATTTTGAACACTGTTATCTATTAGATCAATTAAAAGTAAATAAAATGTTTTTATTTTACCTTCATTTATTTATTCTCTAATACAAGTCTGAGTCTCTGACTTGTATTATTTCCTCTCTCTGAAGAACTTTTAACATTTCCGTATGGCAGGGCTACTGGCAATAACTTTCCCCAATTTTTATTTATATGAGAAAGTCTTTACTTCTTTTTTAATTTTGAAGGATAATTTCATAAGGTACAGAACTCTAGGTGGGAGGGGTTTTTCTCTATCAATATTTAAAATATTTTCACTCCACTCTCTTTGTTTGCACCGTTTCTGAGGAGAATACAGATGTAATTCTTATCTTTGTTTCTCTGTAAGTAAGAAGCTTTGTTTCTCTGGCTCTCTTCACGATGTTTTTCTTCATTTTTTATTTCGTTTGAATATGATATGCTTGAATCTGATAGATATGCCCACTAGTAGTTTTTTGTTTGACATTTATCCTGCTTGGTGTTCTCCAAGTCTCCTTGAACTTTTGTTTGGTTTTGACATTAATTTCGGGGAAATTTCCAGTCATTATTGTTTCAAATATTTCTTCTTATCTCTTTTCTTTTTCTTTTCCTTTTTTTCCTTTTTCTTTCCTTCTGTGTTTCCATTAATGTGTTGCAACTTTTGTATTTGTCCCACAGTCCTTAGACACTCTATTTTTAAAAATCTTTTTGCTCTTTGCTATTCAATTTTTGAAAGTTCTACTGATATGTCCTCTAAATAAGAGATTCTTTCTCCAGCATTAATTATTAATAAACTATTCATAAGCTCATTAAGGGTGTTTTTCATTTCTGTTCCAGTTTTTTTGATCCCTAGTATTTCTTTATGGTCTTTTCTTAGAGTTTCTATCTCTCTGTTTACATTGCACATTTGCCCTTGTATGTTGTCTGCTTATCCATGAAAGTGAAAGTGAAGTGAAGTCGTTCAGTCATGTCCGACTCTTTCTGACCTGTGGACTGTAGCCCAACAGGCTTCTCCATCTGTGGGATTCTCCAGGCAAGAATACTGGAGTGGGTTGCCATTTCTTTCTCCAGGGGATCTTCCCGACCCAGGGATCGAACCCGAGTCTCCCACATTGCAGGTAGACGCTTTAACCTCTGCACCACCAGTGGCTTCCCTTATCTATTAAAGCCCTTAGCATATTAATCATGTTCTTGTTGTTCAGTTCTGTCTGTCTCATTGCCACCCCATGGACTGCAGCACATCAGGCTTCCCTGTTCTTCACTATCTCCTGGAGTTTGCTCAAACTCATGTCCATTGAGATGGTGATTCTATCCAACCATCTTGTCCTCTGTCATCCCTTTCTCCTCCTACCTTCAGTCTTTCCCAGAATCAGGATCTTTTCTAATGAACTGGCTCTTTGCATCAGGTGGCCAAAGTATTGGAGCTTCTGTATCAGTCCTTCCAATGAATATTCAGGGTTGATTTCTTTAGGATTGACTTGTTGGATCTCCTTGCAGCCCAAGGGACTCTCAAGAGTCTTCTCCAGCACCACAGTTTGAAGGCACCAGTTCTTTGGTGCTCAGTCTTTTTTTATTATCCAGCTCTCACATCTAACATGACTATTGGAAAAGCCATAGCTTTGACTATAGGGACCTTTGTTGACAAAGTAATGTTTCTGCTGTTTAATGCTGCTGTCTAGGTTTGTCATAGCTTTTCTTCCAAGCAGTTAGTGTCTTTTAATTTCATGTCTCCAAGCACTGTCCACAGTAATTTTGGAGCCCAAGAAAATAAAGTCTGTCACCGTTTCCATTGTTTCCCCATCTATTTGCCATGAAGTGATGGGACCAGATGCCATGATCTTAGTTTTGTGAATGTTGATTTTTTTAAGCCAGCTTTTTCACTCTCCTTTTTCACTTTTTCTCCTTCATCAGGATGCTCTTTAATTCCTCTTCACTTTCATTAGGGTGGTGTCATCTGCATATCTGAGGTTATTGATATTTCTCCCTGAAATCTCGATTACAACTTGTGCTTTATCCAGCCCAGCATTTCTCATGATGCATGAGTGACAATATACAGCCTTGACGTACTCCTTTCCCAATTTTTAACCAGTCTGTTGTTTCATGTCTGGTTCTAACTGTTGCTTCTTGACCTGCATACAGGTTTCTCAGGAGGCAGGTAAGGTGGTCTGGTATTTCCATCTCTTTAAGAATTTTCCAGTTTGTTGTGATCCACACAGTCAAAGGCTTTAGCATAGTCAGTAAAGTAGAAGTAGATGTTTTTCTGGAATTCCCTTGCTTTTTCTAATAACTGTTTGAATTCCAAGTCTGATAAATCCAATATATCTGCCATGTCTGGTTCTGATAATTGCTCTGTCTCTTCAAATTGTGTTGAAAGTCTGTCTTGTAACTTTTTCTTGATACCCAGATGTGATGTACTGGTAAAAACAACTGCTGTAAATAGACCTTCAGTAATGTGGTGAGAAAATAGAGTAGGAGGAAGCATTTTAGAGTCCTACAATTAGGTGTCTGTCTTTTAGTGAGCCAGTGCCTCTGAACTGTGAACTTTACAAATGCTTCTCAGTTCTTGTTCCCACAACTCAGATTGACCAGGATGAATGAAGTAGGATATTTCCTTTCTCAAATAAGTTAGGCTCTGATTAAATCCCAGCAGGGGAGGCTTTGGTTAAATGGTTTCTCTTGAAATCAGACTTTGTTAAGAAGGACAGTGTGCCCTCATGCATTTTAAAATAGTTCCTTTCCCCCTCTCCCAGCCAGTAGCAGGACAGGATTTTCCCCAGTATATATTGTGAGAATCTGGTTGATTTCCTGAAGGTAAAACTCAAAAAATGTGAAGGTCCCTCTATGACTGTGTCCCTGTTGAGTTTTTAAGTCAGATTTGCCCAGGTTGAGCCTCCAGAAACTCAGTTACAGTTCTGGTTTTTCTATTCTGTCATGGGTTCCCTTGAAGTTTCTGGGTTTCTGCTTTGGTAAGTATCTCCCTGTTGGTATCTCCAATTTAGACAGGAGTAGTTTGCCATGTATCCTTATTTTACTTATGGATATAAATACCATTGTTGATTTTTCATTTTGTTCAGATTGTGCCTTGTTATTATGATGCAGTGATGGCTTCCAAGCTCCTTACATTGGAAGAAGTTAAAAACTGAATAGTTTTTAAATATTTGCCCATTGATTTGTTGAGAAGTTTTCATTCTTTATTTGTGACTTTTCCTCTATTATATAAACCTCGATTTTATAATTAAAGCCAGTAGAAAATTAGGATCATTTAATACCCTACAATTTACCTTTAAGCTGATTTGATAAAAATATAGATATTTCACAGATATTACATAAAAAATATTCTATCAGTCATTATCATAAATGTCAAGATAACTTATTTCTTGAAAAGAAATATTTTTCCAGGTTTCTTGTTTTTGCCCCTTCCTTGAAAGTGATATTTATTAACTAAGTGAGAAAAAACAAAACACTGAGATGATGAGATTCAACAGGATCCAGAGCATAAATGAAGGAACTGGATTTTGGTAGTGATGACAAATTTAAAACCATTTAAATAACTATAACTGAATAACTATACTACAGCTATCCACAATGGAGCTGGATGGCCACTGTGGATGTGCTTTTGGACACATTCCTGCATCACTGAGAATTTGAACTTTTCTGAACTGGATCAAGCTCAAGGGCACCACCAGCTATTTTCAAAACAATATCTGCTAGTAACTGCTAGCAGCATCCTTGTTGTTTCAAAGTTCCCCACTCTCTTCACAACCATGTAATCTTTTTGAACACTAACCAATCCTTGTTTAACAAATACACCTTACTTAACAAATGCCCTTACTTCTGTGGCAGCTTCAGTCCTAATTCTTGGCAAACAATTCATGTAACTTGCATTTTTTTGCCTTTATAAGCTTTTCCCATTTTGTAGTCCAGTGGAATATAGTCCAAATGTTTTTGGATCTGTCTATCCTTTGCAGCAGTCCTGGCAAGCCCCAAATAAGCACCTCTTTATTTCAATCAAGTTTTCATTTCTGAAATTTTGGTTAGCATTGCAAAATCTAATGTCTTCCATTTTAATAAGGAGAAGAAAGATGAGATGGCACAGATGTAAGTCATTCTTGGATTGAGAGTGGGAAGATTGAGGTGCTCTTTCTCAAAGAGTGTGAAGCAAAGTCATAAGCTGAAAGTTAGTCAAGGAAGAAGGGAGAGCAAGATGAGGAACAAGGATAGTGAAATTACACCACTACCTAGACTGGGAGAGCACAATACTACACAAATATGGTATGACTCCACTCTTTACTCCCTGGGGATCACTATTTCAAATTAAACTGACAGATATGAAAGAAAGTTGTTTTTTTTTTTTTCAAAAGTAGAAATACCAGTGCAAATTTCTCCTTATTTCAGAATGTATAAAACAAGAGCAAGAGACCAAGATGAGTCACACAGTTAACAATATATTGCCTTCAATAGAAAACAAAAGTGTGAGAGTCCTTGATACTCATATATTTTCCCCCTTGATCTTTCTAAAGTTATTGACACTTGCTTTATTGTCCAGAACATAGTCAACCTTGGTAAATGTATCAAGAGGTCTTAAAGAGAATGTGTATTCTGTACATTGGGTGTACTATTCCACNTCCTTGATACTCATATATTTTCCCCCTTGATCTTTCTAAAGTTATTGACACTTGCTTTATTGTCCAGAACATAGTCAACCTTGGTAAATGTATCAAGAGGTCTTAAAGAGAATGTGTATTCTGTACATTGGGTGTACTATTCCACAAATATTTTATATCAAGGTAATTGATACTGTTCATATATTTTGTCTTTAAAAATATTTTATTCTAATTGTCCTATTAATTTCTGGGAGAAGGATGTCATAATCTCCAACTATGACTATGCAATAGTCTGTTTATCCCTTAAATTTTGTCAGTTTTGCTTCATGTATTTTGAAGCTCTGTTATTTGATATATATACATTTTTTTGTATATAACAAATATATAATATATAATTTTGTCTTCTGATGAACAGATCTACATAATTTTACAAAATTTCCTTTATCTCTGGTAATAGTCTTTCTCTTGAAGACTTTATTTTTATTAATATAGGTTCTCCAGCTTTTTTGTCCTGTTTGCGCAGTTTATATTTTTCCATCCTTTACTTTCAACTATCTGTATCTTTAAAGTCGATTTTTGTAGACCTCATATAATTGGAATTTGCTTTTTTTATCCTTTCTGATAATCTCTGCTTTTGTCTAAATATAAAATATAGTTGTTAATATGGTAAAATTTACACCCATCATTTTACTATTTGTTTTCTCTTTGTGAAGTTGCTCAGTCGTGTCCAACTCTTTGTGACCCCATGGACTGTAGCCTATCAGGCTCCTCCGTCCNCGCACTATGACCTGCGTGTGAAATTGACAAGGTGCCCTTCTGTTTAATGAAGCCGTGACCGTCTCTGCCCTTTCCTTTGCTCCCTAGGCAACATGAAACGGTCATCCCAGGCGACCTCCCGCTCATTCAGGAGGTCACCACTACGCTGCGAGAATGGTCTACCATCTGGAGGCAGCTCTACGTGGTGAGAAGATGGGGCTTTTGTGGGTTTTCCTTTTAATGGGAGGATAATTGCATTACAATATTTTGCTGCCTCTGCCATAGATCAGCATGACTCAGCCACAGGTGTAACATATGTGGCCTCACTCCTGAGGCGCCCCCTCCCACTTCCCCCTCCATCCTTCCTCTCTGGGTTGTCACAGAGCACTGAGTTAGCTTGCGTCCCACAACAAATTCCCACTGGTGATCTATTTTACATGTGGTAGTGTATACGTTTCCGTGCTGGTCTCTTAATTTGACCCCTCTCCCCTTCCCCTTCCTTCTCCTCTCCTGTGTCCACATTTCTGATTTCTGTCTGTGTCTCTGTTGCTGCCCTGCAGATAGATTCATCATCAGCGCCATCTTTCTAGAGTCCATGCGTGCTAAGTCGCTTCAGTGTCTGAGTCTGTGTGACCCCATGGACTGTAGTCCACCAGGCTCCTCTGTCCATGGGATTCTCCAGGCACGAATACTGCAGTGGGTTGCCATGCCCTCCTTCTGGGGATCTTCCCAGCCCAGGGATCAATCCCGTGTCTCTTAAGTCTCCAGAATCAGCAGGCGGGTTCTTTAACCACTAGTGCCACCTGGGAAGCCCCTAGGTTCCACATGCATGCGTTAATGTACGACATTTGTCTTTCTGACTTACTTGACTCTGTATAATAGACTCTAGGTTTGAAGATGGGATTTTGAATCAGAGCTTAGCNGTCTCTTAAGTCTCCAGAATCAGCAGGCGGGTTCTTTAACCACTAGCGCCACCTGGGAAGCCCCTAGGTTCCACATGCATGCGTTAATGTACGACATTTGTCTTTCTGACTTACTTGACTCTGTATAATAGACTCTAGGTTTGAAGATGGGATTTTGAATCAGAGCTTAGCAATAGAGAATAGGTCTTTTTGAACCCTGCTGAGCCAAAGGATTAGTTTTGCTTTTTCTGGTACCCTTAGCAGAACTTGTGGGAGCGAGTCACGCGCGGCAGCCTTGCCCTGTAGTCTGGTCACCCTCGGGGACCGCGGCCCTTCCACCTGGTTTATGCCAGGGGCAGCTGTGTGATTGCAGTGAAGTGGCTGTCGAGGAAGGGGCCGTGGGTTTCACCTTTGCTTGTACTGAAAACGGAAATGGGCTGCTTTTACACTTTGGAACACCGACTGAGGCCACCGGAGCTGGACTTCCCTCTAAGTTTACGTGTCACTCGTGAAAATGAAAATCTGCTTTTAGACCGTTGCAGGTGCATCTTCATGGATGCAGTAGACGGTGATGGCTGTCTGCCACTGTTGGCCTGTAGATAATGCCTCTTACCATTTGAGGAAAGTGACATAGTCTTCGAGGTCTCAGCGTGTCTGTTTAGAGGGAGGGAGGTGGTTTCCATCCTGGCTTCGTGTGAGATACACAGTTGTCCGGATTGTGGAAGAAGCCTTATTAATACGGCAGGTTTGAGGCCTGACACTTTCCATTTTGTACCCCCCCGGAGCATTTTCTTTGCACGTAAATTCATATTTGCAGAAGATTACCTTTTGTTAGGGCTGTATTCCTCAAGGATGTTGATTTCTCATCTGCTAATATTGTCAGTGCAAAGCTTGGACGCTGGAGGGAAGGCCGAGCNCAACCCACTCCAGTATTCTTGCCTGGAGAATCCCATGGATGGAGGAGCCTGGTGGGCTACAGCCCACGGGTCGCAAAGAGTCGGACACGACTGAGCGACTTCACTTTCACATTTTCTCTTTGTCCTTTCTGTTTATTGTTCCTTTGTTTCTTCTTTCCTGCCTTCTTTTGAGTTAACTAATATTTTTAAGAATACCATTTTAACTAACCTATTGACTTTTTTTTTTTGCCTATACTACTTTGATTAACTGTTTTCAGTATTTGATTTAAAGATAAATTCCCCTTTCATCTCCCCACAACACCTTCTCTAGGAAACTTCAAGTATACTGCTGTTTCATATGTTTGCCTATTCTGGAAACTGTATATGTATGAAATCATGCCGGGAGCCAGCGTGAAGAACTCTGCCCATGGCAAAGGTCATGAGGAAGGAGGCTTGGCATACGCAAAGGCGTGATCAAGCCTCAGGAAACCCCTTGTTCCCAAGCATCCAACCCCAAAACTAGAGTCTGTTTCATGCTCTCACCTACACCTCTGACTTTAAGGGGGGTTCTCCCCCATAACCATTTCTCTCGGAGAAGGAGTTAACTTGCAGCTCCAGTTAATAAAAATTCCTGGGCGTGACAAGAGTGTTTCAACTTAGAAATTCCTCTGAAGCTCCTCTAGCCTCCCTGATCAGGTTCGTCCAGCCACATGTGATTGTTTACAACCTCCCAACCATGAGAGGCACAAGATGCTTTAAACTTTCTAAATACAGACTCTTTTGAGAAGTTACAAAACTATTAGTATAGTGGGTTGGTTAGGGATTATATTGGTGAAGGGTTTTTCATTTGTTCTGCCAATAATTGCTGCTAATTCCCTGCCCTGGGTGGGACAAGGGTGTCTCAGGTCAAACCTCTCTGCTGGCAAACTAGCTTATATGACAGGATTATCCATACTCCTGCCACTATGCATATGATTGTTTACTACCTCTCAACCATAAACAGCACAGAGAGTTTTGGAGTATTTTGAGAGTCTTAATTAGCATAGGGCTTTTCTCATTGTTGAGTCAATGATTGCCACCAGGCCTCCATATCCTTAGGCACCTGGGAATATATTAATCAATGTATTTGAAATATAGAAAAGGAAATAGTTTTAAGGTTAGCAATACTAGACTTTTTGAGTTAATGAATTTTCTCTTTTGTAATAGATCACTGTACTTTGTTATAAATCACTGTGTCCTTGCTATGTAAAAATCTAACTTTATCACTATCTTAAGACTAAATAGATCTTAAGGGGAACATTGGTGAAAAGATTTTCATTTGTTGAGCTGATGTTTGCTGCTAAATCTCCATATTCCCTGTTCTTATAATGAATATAACTAGCATATAGGAGAAATAAGTATTAACCTTTAAGATTAATCATGTTAACCTTGGGTTAAATAAATTCCTTTCTTGATTATAACTCACTACACCCTCACCCTATAGGAATGCAACTTTATTTGGAGGGTGGTGCCTGGTTTAAGAAAAAACACCCTTGGAAAAAATAAGTTTTTTGGTTATCAGAAAGAAAGGGTCATAAAATGTCAGCAGGCCTCATGGCCATAAGATGATGTAAAACCCCTAAGACCTTTTTTTTGGTAAAGCACCTGATTTTGATAAAGGTCAGGACTGCTGACCGCTGCATGACTCTGTATTCATCCCTATATGTAACAAAAGGCATATAAGAAAACCTGAAAAATAAAGAAATGGGATCAGTTTCTGGAAAGACTGATTCCCCCATGTCGTTCTTCCTTGCTCCCCATTTTTCTGGCTGAATTCCCATCTGGAGCATGGATGCTATTCCATGTAAACTAAGTTATTCAGCCTCTTTTTCTCTGCTAATTTTCTAATCCGTCTCTATCTGTAATTAATTAAGTTTTTTCCAAGGATGCCGACTCCGTCCCCACCTTTGAATCACCCTGGATCCACCGGGGCTGGACCCCGGCAAAATCATATATGTGGTCTTTTGTGACTGGCTTACCAAAAGACTTTCAAGGTCCTTCTGTGCTATAGTATGCATCACTACGTCACTTTTTATTGCCTGACAATATTCCATGGTAAGAGTATACCACATTTTACTTGGATATTTAGATTGTCTCCACTTTTGGGCTATTATGAATAACTCTCCTACAAATGTTTGTGTACAAACTTCTGTGGATGTATATTTTCAATTCTTCTGGAGACAGAGCTTAAAGTAGAATTGCTGGGTAATATGGTAACTCAACATTTTTTGAAGGACTTAACAAATTATTTTCCAAAGTGACTGAACAATTTAAATTTTTCACCAAAGATTTGTTAAAGATTCAATTTCTTCATATCCTCACTAATACTTGTTATTTTCTACCTCTCTCACTGTAGCTACCTGTGTGGGGATGAAATGACATCTTATTGTGGTTTTTACTTGTATTTCTTTAAAGATTAACAATATTAAGGATCTTTTCATGTGTTAATGTGATGATGTGATGTTTTTATATCTCCTCTGGAGAACTATCTATTCAAATAGTTGGGCTTTTTTTTTTGCTCAACTTTAAATTGAATTATTTACTTTTTATATGATTGATTCATAAAAGCCCTTTAGGGGCTTCCCTGATGCCTCAAAGGTAAAGACTGCCTGCAGTGCAGGAGATGAGGGAGACTCAAGTTCGATCCATGGGTTGGAAAGATCCCCTGGAGGAGGAAATTTTCCCAAATTTCCATTGGGAAATCCATAGACAGAAGAGCCTGTCAGGCTGCAGTCCATGAAGTCACAACAGTTGGCCACGACTGAGCATGCACGGATTTTTTGTATGTCAGATATAAATCACTTATTAAGTACATGGTTTACAAATGTTTTCACTCATTTTATGGGCTGTCTTTTCACTTTCTCAATAGTGTTCTTTAAATACAAGACTTCTTTGTTTTGATATACAATTTATTTACTTTTTCCTTTGTCACTTATGCTTTTCTGCATCATATCTAAGAAAACTTTACCTAATCCAAATATTTACTCCTATTTTTTTCTTCTACGAGTTTTATACTTTTAACTCTTACATCTAGGTCTATGATTAATACTGAGTTAACTTTTTTATTCTTTTGCATGTAGATATCCAATTGCTCCAGCATCATTTGTTAGAAAGACTCGTTTCCCCCATTGAATGATCTTGACCCTTTGTTGAAAATCAGTTGACCAGAGATACATTGGTTTATGTATAGACTTTAGATTTTATATCATTGCTTTATATATCTATCCTTATGTCAATATCATAGAATCCTAATAAATATAGCAGATTTTAAAATAAGTAAATATGAGTCCTTCAACTCTGTCATTTTAAAAGATTATTTTAACTATTCAGAATCTTTTGCATTTTCATATGAGTTTAGAATCAACTTGTCAATTTTTGCAAACAAACTCAGTTGAGATATTGATAGAAGTTGTATCTAATTTGTAGATTAGTTTGAGGGGTGTTGGCATCTTAACAATATTGAGTCTTCTGATTCTTGAATATGAATGTCTTTCATTTATTTAAGTCTTATTTGATTTCTTTCAACAGCATTTTGTATTTTCAGAATGAAATGTTTACACTTCTTTTCTAAAACATTTTTTCCAGTGTATTTTATTCTTTTTGATGCTATGGTAAATGGAATTGTTTTTTAAATTTAAACTTTTTATTGCAAGTATATGAAAATATGATTTTTAGGCATTAATCTTATATTCTGCAAACTTGCTGAAATTGTTCATTAGTTGAAATGATTTCTTAATGGATTCCTTAGTATTTTCTATGTACATGATTATGTCATCTTCAAATAGAAATAGTTTTACTTCTTCCTTTGTGTGTGTGTGTTAAGTTGCTTCAGTCATGTCCGATTCTTTGTGAGCCCATGGACTATAGCACCCTAGGCTCCTCTGTCCTTGGGATTTTCCAGGCAAGAGTACTGGAGTGGATTAGCATGCCCTCCTCCAGAGGATCTTCCTGACCCAGAAGTTAAAACCTTGTCTCATGTCTCCTGCACTGGCAGGCAGGTTCTTTACCACGAGCGCCATGTGGGAAGCCAGCATTTTTCTTTACAATTACTATTATGCTTTTTTTTTTTTTGGTCTAATTGCCTTTATGGAAATTCCAAAATCATATTGAATAGAAGAGGCAAGAGAGGACATTCTTGTCTTGTTCCTAATTTTAAGAAGAAAGCATCTAGCCTTTGATAATTAAGACTGGTTTAGAAATGATTTTTTTATAGTGTCTCTTATCAGATTGATGTGTTCACTTCTATCCATAGTTTGTTGAGAGTTTTTATTTTGAAAGTGTTTTGTCAAAGGCTTTTGCTGCATCAATTGAAATGATTATATGGTGTGGTTTTGTCTTTTATTGTACTGATGTGTTGCAATACATTAATTGATTTTCATATGTTGATCTGTCCTTATATTTCTGAGTAAATCCCACTTGGTGATGGTATATAATACTTTTAATATGCTACTGGATTCTAATATACATGTATTAATCTTTGTTATATTGACCCACCAGCTGTTGAAGTTCTATTTTTAAAAAAAATCTGTTCTTTATGTTATTGGTTGGAGGATTTTCATTTGTCTAACTTTAAGTTGGGTGGTTCTTTTTCCATTTTTATTTTGATGAAATTAATCCATCCACTGAGTTTTAATTTCTGATTTGGTATTTTAAAAATTCCATTTGTTTGTAAATAGTGTTTTATATCTGTGATATCCTGATATTTTATTTAATCCTGTCAAATGTTTCTTTTGGTACTTCAACAGAATTAAGATGAATGGATGGATGACTGTATAAAGATGTGATACAGACATATTTACACAATGGACTATTTTACTATTGCTATTACTGAGGCATAAAAAATGAAATCTTGCCACTAGCAACAATATAGATGGACCTAGAGGATGTTATGCTAAATGAAATAAGTCAGAGAAAGAAAAATATATCATTCTAGATATTTTTAATGAAAGTACCATATGTTTTCATTACTTAAAATTTGTCTGAAGTGCCACACTTAGGAAAAGGCATTTAGTTCTGGTGTTAATGATTGATTCTCTCTCATCAAAACTTAGGAATGGACAAAACTTCATTTATTATTTCATTTCTATCCTGAGGAGTATGAATTACAAGATAAATCTGACAGTCGCTATGACTGAAAGATTAGATTTAGAACACAGTCTTTGTCTTTTAATTCAGATTCTCTTTTCTCATCAGTTGGTTTCCTAGATATCGTATCTTCTGAATTAATTTTCGTTTCATAAAATTTCATTAAATTTCATTCAGTTCAGTTCAGTCGCTCAGTCGTGTCCGACTCTTTGCGACCCCATGAATTGCAGCACGCCAGGCCTCCCTGGTCATCAGCATCTCTTGGAGTTCACTCAGACTCACATCCATCGAGTCCGTGATGCCATCCAGCCATCTCATCCTCGGTCGTCCCCTTCTTCTCCCATCCCTGATCCCTCCCAGCGTCAGAGTCTTTTCCAGTGAGTCAACTCTTTGCATGAGGTGGCCAAGTACTGGAGTTTCAGCCACAGCATCATTCCTTCCAAAGAAATCCTAGGGTTGATCTCCTTCAAAATGGACTGGTTGGATCTCCTTGCAGTCCAAGGGACTCTCAAGAGTCTTCTCCAACACCACACTTCAAAAGCATCAATTCTTCGGCGCTTAGCCTTCTTTACAGTCCAACTCTCACATCCATACATGACCACTGCAAAAACCATAGCCTTGACTAGACGGACCTTAGTCGGCAAAGTAATGTCTCTGCTTTTGAATATACTATCTAGGTTGGTCATAACTTTTCTTCCAAGGATTAAGTGTCTTCTAATTTCATGGCTACAGTCACCATCTGCAGTGATTTTGGAGCCCAAAAATATAAAGTCTGACAGTTTCCACTGTTTCCCCATCTNTGGCAACCCACTCCAGTATTCTTGCCTGGGAAATCCCATGGACAGAGGAGCCTGGAGGGCCACAGTCCACAGGGTCGTAAAGAGTCAGAGGTGACTTAGTGATTGAACAACAACAGAGGCAATTAGACATTTACAAAGTAATTGGAACCAAGGAAAGATCTGAGGACACAGAGGCTGGCACTGAACTAACTTTAGGGATAAAATAAGACAATGAACTGTAGAAGTGTTGGGCAATAATTGTTCTAACTACTGAGTCATTTCTTTAGGTAATACAAAGATGAAGAAAACATCATCAGAAACTTTCTTATTTTCTCTTAAAAAATGATGAGGAAACAGGTGCAATTGGGGAGTTATTCAAATAAACAAGATATTGAGTAATGTGTGGAACATGATCAAGGACCAGTGAAGTTTTCTGAGCTGTATTTTACATGCCCCACTAATTTGTGTCATCTGGAAGCCTGCTCCCCATGATAAAATAGACTCTCCATTTCCGTGTGTGCCCTGTGTTTTTTGAGAGTTATTTGTGTCTCTTTCTCCATTGTATGGAACAAAATCAACCTATTACAAGATACTTGCAAGAATATACAACTATAAAATAAGTATAAAATCAACCAAGGATCAATCAGATCATTGTACCTATGTTTCAAATTTGAGTTTTCAGGGAGCTTGGGAAAAAGGAAAACACTATGAATTAGAAATATTTTATCACAGTAAATAAGAATCAGATCATCAAGAAAACAAATGTCAATAACTGGAAAACAGAGTGAGTATCTCCATGAGAAAGCAGAAATATAGGGAATAAAATTTACTTCAGCTAATAGTAGTTGATTTCGATGTTGACCATCTGGTGATGTCCATGTGTAGAGTACATCATGAGAAACGCTGGACTGGAAGAAACACAAGCTGGAATCAAGATTGCCGGGAGANGGGATAGGCTACCCACTCCAGTGTTCTTGGGTTTCCCTTGTGGCTCAGCTAGTAAAGAATCTGCTTGCAATGTGGGAGACCTGAGTTCGATCCCTGGGTTGGGAAGATCCCCTGGAGAAGGGAAAGGCTACCAACTCCAGTGTTCTAACCTGGAGAATTCCATGGACTGTATATTCCATGGGGTTTCAAAGAGTTGGACACGACTGAGCAACTTTCACTTTCCCTGAACAGTTCATGCATGAAAATCATGTGTTTTTTCACTAAGATTAATACTTTCTATGGAGTATTTGAAATAGAACCCAGAGGATAGAAGAAAAGCCTTCGACTGTCCTTTGAAAGACATTAATCAAGGCTGGGTTCTCTGAATTTTCCATGGACAACCACCTATATCTTTAAAATAGGGAGCGAATGGGTGACAGAATATGTGAAGAATTGACACTGAAGAAGAATTCTGTTTTGCAAGGACCACAGGATACCATATTTGTGAAACACTTTCTTCCAGAAGCACTGGGTCTCAAGGTGCGCAGACAAAAATACCTACAAGAGAAAGCCTTCATAAGCTCCAGTAACCTTACACGATCATGGCTGTTGTCTTCTGACCACCAGACAGCTCCCTTTTAGCTGGGAATGGGCAGGCTCACTGTAGTTTTATTATTCACTGGGATCCTGTCAGATGTCCTCAATACTTAGGGTAAGAAAAGAGGGAAGGAAGGAAAAGAAGGAGGGATGGAGAAAGAGAGGAAGAAAGGGAAGGAAGGAAGGACGGAAGGAAAGAAGGAAGGAAATTGTGACATTATGTCAAAAACAAACAGGAAGTTAATTTGAGGAAGAACCTGGGGTTGTCACTGGAGATTTAGTTTACTTTTAAAAGGCAAAGAAAGAAGAAGAAAATAGAACATGCAGTAGATGTTCATTGCTTATTTTTAATTGTGATAAATGTAAGAAATGGCATTAGGGCAAGTGAAATACTGTACTTTAAATCGAGGCAGCAAATTGTGGCCAGTGGATAAAATCTAGTCATATTTTTACAAATAAAATTTTTTGGACAAAGCCATGCACATTTGTTCCCTTATTATATGTGAATTCTTTCTTGCTGCAACAGCAGAGTTAAATACTTGCAACAGTGACCATATGGAACACAAAGGCTCAAAAGCTCACTCATGAGCCCTTTGGTAAAGCTACAGAGTAATCCCTCTGAGGTCAGCTCTCACCTCTTATCTGTTTCTGGAATAGATATTTGAGCCTAATATGAACTAAATTTAATAGTTCGAATCGCATCCTTTGTTTACTTCCAGCCCAAACCAGTAATATTTCGCTGTCTAAAAAAGTCAAATTATTTCAGAGACTTGTTTACTGCTTATTTTTAAGAACTTTATTGAATCCATTTATTTTTCTTATGTCAACATATTTTTAAAAATTATTTTTATTCAAGTATAGTTGATACATAATATTATTTAAGTTACATGTGTGCAAAATAGTTATTCAGAATTTTTAAATGTTATGCTCAAAATATTGGCTATATTCCCTATTTTACAATGTATCCTTGTAGCTTATTCTATAGATAATACTTTGCACCTCTTACTCCCTTACTCCTGTATTGCCCCTCCCCATGTTCCCTCTGTCCACTAGTAACCAGCAGTTTCTTCTCTGTATCCGCGGCAGGCTCTTTGTTTATTTTTTTTAATATGGTGAAAATGGATATAAAATTAGAATGGGGAGTAAAATGTTTATTTTTATAACCTTAGGATTCACGAATGCTTATTTTCTATAATTTTATTTATTTGTTAGCTGTGCTGGGTCTTCGCTGCTTGCCTTTTCTCTAGTTGCTGAGAGCAGGGGCTGCTGTCTAGGAGGGTGAGCTTCTCGTTGCGGTGGCCTCTTTTGCTGCTGAGCACAGGCTCCAGGCACACAGGCGTCAGCAGTTGCAGCATGTAGGCTCAGGAGTTGTGTTTCCTGGGCTCTAGAGCACAGGCTCAGTAGTTGTGGAGCACGGGCTTAGGTGCTCCGCAGCCTGTGGGGCCAGAGATTGAACCCATGTCCCCTGCATTGGCAAGTGGAGTCTTTGCCAGTAGGCCACCAGTGAAGCCCCCAAATGCTTATTGAATTGTGGTCATACATAAGAGGTATTTTTTAAATCATTGTTGTTCAGAAAAATACTATTAAAATATTTAAAATACTAAATACTAAAAATACTATAAAACAGAGGGTTTTCAAAAAACCAAATTTGAAGTAGATTAAGACTATTTTGACTGTCAGACACTGCAAAATTCAAGAGAAGGAATGCATATAGGTCTCAAAAACTATGAAACTGAGAACTTGAACAAAGTAAAGACTGTTACCCACCTCGCTCTCTCCGTACCTCCCTCTGTACCTCTCTCTATTGGATGTATGTCCAACACACATATACACATCCTGTTCTGTTTCCCTGAGGAACTCTGACAAATAGACCTACTTTAGGAAGAATGAAGCAAAAGCAAGGTAGGGGTGTGGAGGGGAGATTAATTTACTTTAAGAAATTCATTCACATGATTGCAGAGACTTGGCAAGTTCAAATATGCAGAGTAGGCCATAAGGCTGGAAGCTCTGGGTAAGAGTTGCTCTTGGAGTCTGAAGGCAGACTGCTGGCAGAGCTCCCTTGCCTACAAGCTCAGTCTTTTTCTATTAAGCCTTCAACTGATTGGATGAGGCCCACTGATATTTTGGAGGGTAATTTGCTTTATTCAAAGTCTACTGACTTAAAGGAATTCTTCGGTGGCTCAGATGGTAAAGAGTCTGCCTGCAATGTGGGAGACCCAGGTTTGATCCCTGGGTCAGGAAGATCCCCTGCAGAAGGAAATGGCAACCCACTCCAGTATTCTTGCCTGGAAAATCCCATGGATGGAGGAGTCTGGCAGGCTATAGTCCATGGGGTCGCAAAGAGTCATACGCCGTTGAATGACGTCACTTTCTTTCACTGACTTAAATGTTAATTTCATCTAAAAATACTTTCACAGAAATATCTAGAATAGTGTTTGACCGAATATTGGGATAACATGGTTAGCCAAGCTGGCACGTAAAATTAACCATCGTGGCAGGAAAAGGAAGGAAGGAAGGGGATGAACCACTCTTCTTAATTCTGGTTCCAAAAGTCTTTGAGAAAATACTCAGGTTTGTCCTGTTGTGTGCAGTGCCCACCACTGGGCCAAATAATTTTAAGCAGGGGGTGGCATCTGGTAACAGGATTATAATCAGTCCAGCTCACATGAAGTGCCCATGATGAACCAATACATTATGGCTTGGGAGGAGGTAGGGTTACTTTGTACAAAATAGTTGTCAGGTACAAAATAAGGTGTCTCATAAATGGCAAAATCAAGAATTAGTACCTTACAAAGGTACTTTTCATATGTCAGCATGTTTTTCCAAGGAAAAATCTTGAATTTCTGTCTTTTAAGGATTTTCATGTGATTTTAACTATGGTTAATTGATTTTCTATCAAATTGTATATAAGCTCTTATGGAGAAATAATGGTTTTCACTCCATTTATGTATCTAAAATTGATTTCATCTATTTTTCTCTGCATATTTTCTAGCTTCAACAATTACTTCATCTATGGACATAAAGCAGAGCACTGTAACACTTTATACAGAAGGTAGTATGCTTTTTTATCTTTTTGAGGCCACTACTGAGCATGAAATGTTGAGCTTACTTAGAAACAGAGTCAGTGGTCTGGACTGAGTGCCAGCCTCGTGCCCAGTTGAGGAATGTGGTGATCTGAACGCTGTGGAATAAGGAACCTGAACGACCCCACCTGTCCTCCCCTAAAGCAGTTCAATTCCACTGGAAGATTATGGAGTGTTCTCTATCAGGCACTGTGCTGGGCTTTGTGGGGAACATAAGATTAACAAGACTATCAAAGAGCCCCAAGGGAGCCCACTTTTGTGGGGGAACCCAGCCATTAGGAGCTCAGCTATCAGACAGAGGAGGTAAACACTCATAGCAAGTGTATCAAGGGAGAAAGGGAGTGGCTTAGAAAAGGGTTCACAGAGCATATAGCAGTAAACTGGGTCTTAAAGAAAGGGTATTTAAATAGAAAAAAGAGCAGTATACTGACCACTTTGGAGAGTGAAAACAATGTGAGAAATGACATAGAAATAGAATTGAAAAAACTTGTTTTTTCTGGAGTGTGGAGGCAATGTAGTCAAATGTAAAGTGAGACAATGTGAAAAAGAGGGCATTCAAAGCCAATATGAAGACATTTAAATTTGTCCTTTAGGCCATGAGAGATGTTTGGAGGGTTTTAGAGTTGAGGGAATGACATCTGTGTTGTAGAAGGATATACTGGCTGCAGTGTAAGGTATGAACTGAAGGGAGAACAGTTTTGAGACAGAGACAGAAGTTAGGAGGCTTTTGCAGCAATCTAGGTACACGGTGACAGGGACTTAACCTAGGGTATGGTAGTGAGAAGAGAAAGGGAATGCCCCAAAGTCAATTGGAATTTGTCTGTGTGCATACTGATAGACAAGGGATGCAGAAAAGATGAGATATAACTGCTGGTTTGGAAACAAAGATGAGACTCTATCCTCTATCTTCTCTGTGAAGTAGGAGGTAAAAATCACTGTAACTGATCACAGGAATGTACAAAGAATATATTTGTAGATCGGAGCCAAATCCATTGAGTGTGGGGCTGGCTCTGGCCATTGTGTAAATTATCACAACAAGTGTGAAAATGAAAGAAGAGAATGAAGAAAGAGTGAAATAATAGCAATACCATAAGAACTATCATTATACGTGAAGTGTGATTGGAGTTCAGAGAATGGAAGAAGAAAGGACATAAGATATCTGCCATGCTTGGAATCCTCACTGTTGGAGTTACTTCTTTGGATATTGTGCCCCTGTTCAAGTAAGCTTATTTGACTAGCAAGTACATTCCCTTAAAAAAAAACAGTCAGAACTTGAGGATAAATACTAGCAAAAACATTAAACTTATTATGTTTACAAGATAAAGTTCAAATTCCTGAGAACACAAAGGGGCATTCACACCTTGCTTTCTCATCAGTCTCTTTATCTCTCTGGTGTTATCTTCATCATCTTTCCCTTGTGTACAGATCTGTTTACCCATACCCACTCTAGTTGTTTTCCATGAAATTTTAATACTTTATATATTTCATGTGATTTCTTATGTAATTAGAAAGTTCTTGCTTGTACCTACATCTTTGACAAGAGGGTCCCTCTGGCAGGGAATATTGCTTGGAGTAATGGGAAGAATATGACTTAACTGCCTTCACTATGCTTTTAAAACCCTCCATCTTCCTTCATTAGTTATGTGATCTTTATTTGGCTGTAAAATGCAAGGACTTGAGTACATCTCTGAAGAGGTAGGTGACACCAGAAGATGAGAAGGGAGATATTAAATGCAGAGTTTAGTACAGACAAGCTTCATCCATATAAACTTCTTGTCCACCATAGCTGATTCTATTTATGAAGAAATAGCTGACATGCACTTCTGTTAGAGGTGAGTTGTAATAGACACACCTAATTAGTGTATCTCACCAATGCTTACCACGCGCAGAAACATTATGTGAATTTATGGGAGAGAGTGACCTTTTAAATTGGAAAATATCTCTAGGTTTGCAGGGCTGAATTTTTACTTTAAAAGATGGACAAAAGGAAACAATTTCTTTATTTAATCTCATAATTACATTTAATATCCAGAAACAAAATCTGCAAGCAAAGTTCACAGTTGAACGGTCTGGTAGAATAACTGAATAGGAAGAACAAGAGGGAAGGAGGAAGTAAGGAAGATCTGTTGATTTTACTGACTTTGGGACTCTCCAAATAAAAAATAAACTTAAAAAAGTTTCCAGCTTGTTTAAAAAATTCCCAGCTTGCTTAACCCGAATGCCACTCTACTTAATGCTTGTCTGAAGTGCTACTCTTAGGAATAGGCATTTAGTTCTGAGGTTACTGATTTATTCTCTCATCAAAACTTAGGAAGAGACAAAACATCACTTATTATTCCCTTTTCTATCCTGTGGAGTATGAATTACAAGGTAAATCTGCTAGTCTCTATGACCAAAACATTAGATTTAGAACACTGTCTTATAGATTCTATTTTCTTATGTTTGTTTTATAGACATCAAATCTCCTGAACTAATGTTATAACACTTTAAAAATTTTGTTGCATATATAATTCATGTTGTTTTCTTAATGATCCATAATACAGGATGAAGTTGGTTAATATTTGGATAAGTTTAATACTTTATATATTCTCCAGGCAAGAATACTGTAGTGAGTTATAATTTCCTTCTCCAGGGTTATATATGTCCTGTGTAATTTCTTGTGTAAGTCTAATATTTCTGGAATATGACCACCAGCAAAGTTCAAGTACAACTTCATGTAATATACTGTGAATTAATTTTAACACATGAAGTTCTATAAAGAGTTTTTCTCTTATTATTTTCATGTTTGTGCCTGTGTGGGTGTCCAGTTAAAACTTCACTATCAGTACTAGTGGATACAAAAGCTGTGCTCACTTGCCCTCCTGTGCAGTGGCTGAGTGTGTTGGTAACATGGGAAATAGTCTTCAGAGACAAGCTGCCCTGCTTCAGAGGCTACAGACGTGATACAAATCAGTCCATAGGAGGAAACTGTACCGACAAGAGAATAACCTGGGCCTCCAGACCTGACGAGAATCCTGCCCTTCAGATCGATCCAGTGGCCATCACTCATGATGGGAATTACACATGCCAAATAGCAACAAGTCATGGGAATTTCCATCATGAGTATCACCTCCAAGTGTTAGGTAAGGAACATCATATATTGAGGTGTTTCAGATAACCAGATTTTGGGCCGAAACAAGTCTCTGTCTAAATTCAGTGTCCCATGTGTTAAGACTGAAGCATTTCCCCTACATTTCTGCAGTGCCCCCTGAAGTGACCCTTGTTCAAACTGAGAAGGGAACTGCAGTGTGCAAGGCAGCTGCAGGGAAGCCAGCTGCACAGATCTCCTGGACCCCAGAGGGGGCTTGCGTCACTGAGCAAGAAGAGCCTCACCCAGGTGACGGCTCAGTGACCGTCCAGAGCACTTGCCGCTGGGAGGGCCGCCGTGTGCTGAACGTGTCCTGCTCTGTCTCCCACTTGACTGGCAGCAAGAGTCTGTCCATAGAGCTGGATAAAGGTGAGTGCCTGTCTCTATAGTGAACTTGATGCTCAGTCTTTTTCTCTATAGAAGATTGTGAATAACCAAGCAGAAAATAAGTAAACTTATGCTTCTAATTCGGAGATAGTCTCTAAAACTTAACTGAGTAATGCATTAGTATACTAGAGATACTGTATTCCTAAGGCAGTGGCACCCCACTCCAGTACTCTTGCCTGGAAAATCTCGTGGATGGAGGAGCCTGGTAGGCTGCAGTCCATGGGGTCGCTGAGAGTTGGACACGACTCAGTGACTTCATTTTCACTTTTCACTTTCATGCATTGGAGAAGGAAATGGCAACCCACTCCAGTGTTCTTGCCTGGAGAATCCTAGGGACGACGGAGCCTGGTGGGCTGCCATCTATGGGGTTGCACAGAGTCGGACATGACTGAAGCAACTTAGCAGTAGCAGATAGAAAGAATTAATTCAATAACTCCTTACTAATATATTCTCCTAATATCTTTTATTCTGGCACTGTAAAAGTACTTTGAGATTAACTACTGGTTGTTGCTGTTCAGCCACTCAGTTATGTCTGACTCTTTGCAATCCCATGGACTGTAGAACTCCAGGCTTCCCTGTCCTTCACCATCTCCCTGAGTTTATGCAAACTCATGTCCATTGAGTCAGTGATACCATCCAACCATCTCATCCTCTGTCATCCCCTTCTCCTCCTGCCCTCAATCTTTCCCAGCATCAGGGTCTTTTCCAATGAGTCGGCTCTTTGCATCAGGTGATCAAAACATTGGAGCTTCAGGTTCAGCATCAGTCCTTCCAATGAAGATTCAGTGTTGATTTGCTTTAGGATTGACTGGTTTGAACTCCTTGCTGTCCAAAGGATTCTCAAGAGTCTTCTCCAGCACCACAGTTTCGCTCAGCTTTCTTTATGGTCCAACTCTCACATCCATACATGAATACTGGAAAAAGCATAGCTTTGACTGTATAGAACTTTGTGGGCAAAGTGATGTCTCAGCTTTTTTATACGCTGTCTAGGTTCATCGTAACTTTTCTTCCAAGGAGCAAGCGTCTTTTAATTTCATGGCTGCAGTCACCATCTGTGGTGATTTTGGAACCCAAGAAAATAAACTTTGTCACTGTTTCCATTTTTTCCCCCATCTATTTGCCATGAAGTGATGGGACCAGATGCCATGATCTTCATTTTCTGAATGTCGAGTTTTAAGCCAACCTTTTCACTATCCTCTTTCACCTTCATCAAGAGGCTCTTTAGTTCCTCTTTGCTTTCTGCCGTTAGGGTGTTGTCATCTGCATATCTGAGGTTATTGCTATTTCTCCCAGCAATCTTGATTTCAACTTGAGCTTCATCCAGCCCAGCATTTCACATGATGTACTCTGCATAGAAGTTAAATAAGCAGGGTGACAAAATATAGCCTTGACATACTCCTTTTGCAATTCTGAACCAGTTCGTTGTTTCATATCTGATTCTAACTGTTGCTTTTTGACCTGCTACAAGTTTCTCAGGAGTCAGGTAACATAGTCTGGTATTCCTATCTCTTTAAGAATTTTTCAGTTTGTTGTGATCCACACAGTCAAATGCTTTAGTGTAGTCAATGAAGCAGAAGTAGATGTTTTTTTGAAATTCTCTTGCTTTTTCTATGATCCAACTGGCATTGGCAATTTAATCTTGGTTCAGCCACCTTTTCTAAATGCAGCTAGTAGATCTGGAAGTTTCCAGTTCACCTATTGTTGAAGCCTATCTGGAAGGATTTTGAGCATTACCTTGCTAGCATGTGAAATGAGTGCAACTCTATGGTAGTTTGAATATTCTTTGGCATTGCCTTTTTTTCGGATTGGAATGAACACTGAAATTTTTCAGTCCTGTGGCCACTGCTGAGGTCTCCAAATTTGCTGGAATATTGAGTGCAGCACTTTGACAGCATCATCTTTTAGGATTTGAAATAGCTCAACTGGAATTCCATCACCTCCACTAGCTTTCTTCATAGTGATGCTTCCTAAGGCCCACTTGACTTGACATTCCAGGATATCTGGCTCTAGGTGAGTGAGCACACCATCATGGTTATCTGGGTCACGAAGATCTTTTTGTATAGCTCTTCAGTGTGTTCTTGCCACCTCTTTTTTAATCTTCTGCTTCTGTTAGGTCCATACCTTTTATTGGTTCAAAATATCAATACTTATATATCATTTAACAATACTTACTCAGTAGACAGTCAAGAACAATAATAACTTCTTTCCTGATATTTCATTTTTTATATTACTCACCCCTTTATTGCTACTCTGAGTAACACAGCTTTCCTTCTCCCTTGCTGTCTGAAACCAATTCATTGACCAAATATTTTTTCAATGTTATTATGTATTTAAAGCTGGTGATACAGAGATGAAAAGACAAAATCCATTTCTTATTGTTCCAGGGAACATAATCTGTTGATTAGGAGCAATGTCTTTATGGTAACACATGGCTCTTATTTACCAAATGTGTAACTTTGAACAGTATTTAAGTTCTCTGTCTCAACATTTTGTTTTTAACTGATATATAACATTATATTAGCTTCAGATGTACAACATAATATTTAATGCTGTTTTTGTGAAATGATCATCAAATAGATCTAGTTAATGTCTCATGATTTCTTCATCTGTTAAATAAAAGTACCTACCTTACAGAGTTATTATGTCAATCAAATAAAATAGTATATGTGTTTAACATGGTGCCTAGCACAAAGTCAGTACTCAATAAATATTAGCTGCTGTACTTATTATATGAAAAATTATTAGCTATATTAATTATATCAATATATTAGATATTATACTCTTTATGACATTATTAAAAATAATATATATTAATTATTAATTCTAACATCTCTCATATTGATCTGTGTTTCTGCAACAGCTTTATATAGCATACAATTCACCCATTTAAGGTGCATTATTCAACGGTCTTTGAACATAGTTGTACAACCATCACTACAATCAATTTTAGAACATATTCATCACTTCAGAACAAAACCCTTTACCTTTTAGTTATCACTCCTTAATTCCAACATTCCTTTAGTTTTAGGCAATCACTTAATCTACTTTCTGTCACAATAGATTGTCCTATTTTGGACATTTCATATAAATGGAACTATACAGTATGTGGCCTTTGTGACTGGTTTCTTGTACTTAGCATATTTTTTCAAGAATTACCCATGCTTGGATTTCCCTGGTGGCAAAGTGGTTAAGAATCCACCTGCTAATGCAGGGGACACCAGTTGGACCCATGATCCAGGAACTAAGATCCCACATGCCTCAGGGCAACTAAGCCTGTATACGACAACTACTGAGCCCCAACTACTGAGCCCCATACATTGTAACTACTGAAGCCTTCACACCCTAGAGACTCTGCCTCTCAAGAAGAGAAACCAATTCAGTGAGAAGCCCATGCACCACAACTAGAGAGTAGCCCCCACCTGCAGCAACTAGAGAAAGCCTCCACGCAGCAACAACAGCAACAAAAAGAATCACCCATGCTGTAGCATGTATCAGTACATTCACTTCTTTTTTATATATATTTATATTATTTATTTTAAATTAGGCTTTTGAAATGACACAAATATATGCTTTTCTCATCGCAGGACAAATTAAATACAGATAAGAAAACAGCCTGCATTTACTACAAATAGTCCATTATTCAATGTAGAAAAATCAGGAAATGTAGACAAGAGACAAACAAACACAATCCCAGCCCAAAATAACCATGGTTAACATTTTGGTGCATATCCTTTCACAAGTATATTTATATATATACACACACACACACAAACACACACACATATATATATATGTCCACATATAGATAAATATGGGCTTCCCTGGTAGCTCAGACAGTAAAGAATCTGCCTGCATTGCGGGAGACCCAGGTTCAATCCCTGGGTTGGGAAGATCCCCTGGAGGAGGGTATGGCAACCCACTCCAGTATTCTTGCCTGGAGAATTCCATGGACAGAGGCGCCTGGCAGGCTACAGTCATGGGGTCACAAAAGAGTTGCATATGATTTGGTGACCAAAGAACAACAACAAATACATCTATATATTTATATATTTCCCTCCAACCCCAGCAATTAACTTTGTGTGGGGACAGAGATTATAGGTTCTAATGGACAATACTGCTCCATGAGTTGATCTGTTGGACTAATTCCTACTAGCTCTGGTATTAATACAGCTTTTAATTAATTGTTCCACTAATGTTTTACAACTTTTACTCATTCTAGTAGTGCAATAAAATATATAGATAATATTTATTTGAGTACATGCACTTCTAATCTTTATTTTCCAGTATCCATCTCCTAGTGATGGACAGAGAAGCCTGGAGAACTGCAGTTCATGGGGTTGCAAAGAGTTCGACACAACTTAGCAACTGAACAGCACCAGCAACAATCCATCTCCCACCAACTCTGCTGCTGCTGCTAAGTCGCTTCAGTCGTGTCCGACTCTGTGCGACCCCATAGACGGCAGCCCATCAGGCCCCACCATTCCTGGGATTCTCCAGGCAAGAACACTGGAGTGGGTTGCCATTTCCTTCTCCAATGCATGAAAAAGAAAAGTGAATGTGAAGTTGCTCAGTCGTGTCCGACTCTTAGTGACCCCATGGACTGCAGCCTACCAGGCTCCTCCATCCATGGGATTTTCCAGGCAAGAGTACTGGAGTGGGGTGCCGGCTCTTATTTTATACTTATTGATTCCAGACTGAATCATTTATTTCCAGGCCCACCTGATCTTCTCTTCTGTAGACCAAACACTCAACCTGTACTCTATTTTCCTCTTCCATGTCCTCAGAAGCTTGGCTTCATTAATATCCTTGCTCTCCTTTGTTCAGTCTTTTCTGTTTCACAAATCCTTTCCTTAAGCCTGATTATATAAACATGCCTGTTTTCCTTTCATACTTAAAACAAGATGCTATGAATTCCTCAAGCTGTTAGCTCTTGCCTTTTACTCATATCCAATATTTGAAAAAGAAGATTCTAACAAGGTGTTGATTTCTGAAATATACAAACGGCTCGTACAGCTCAATATCAAAAGAACGAACAACCCAATTGAAAAGTGAGCAGAAGACCTAAATAGACATTTCCCCAAAGGAGACATACAGATGACCAATAAGCACATGAAAAAACACTCAACATTGCTAATTATTAGAGAAACACAAATTAAAACTACAATGAGTTATTATCTCACACCAGCCAGAATGGCCAATATAAAAAAATCTGCAATATAAAAAAATATAATAAACACTGGAGAGGGTATGGAGAAAAGGGAACCCTCTTACACTGCTGGTGCTAATGTAACTTGGTACAGCCACTAAGAACAGTGTGGAGATTCATTAAAATTCACAATCCCACTCCTAGGCATATATCTGGAAACAATGGAAACTCTATCTTTGAAAAGATATGTGTACCCAAATATTTATAGCACTATTTACAATAGCCAACATGGAAGCAATTTAACTATCTATATACAATGGATTATCATTCAACCACAGAAAAGAATGAAATAATGCTATCTGCAGCAACGTGGATGGACTTAAGAGATTATCATTCTAAGTGAAGTATAAGTTGGATAGAGAAAGACAAATATATGGTATCNATGGACTGCAGCCTACCAGGCTCCTCCATCCATGGGATTTTCCAGGCAAGAGTACTGGAGTGGGGTGCCGGCTCTTATTTTATACTTATTGATTCCAGACTGAATCATTTATTTCCAGGCCCACCTGATCTTCTCTTCTGTAGACCAAACACTCAACCTGTACTCTATTTTCCTCTTCCATGTCCTCAGAAGCTTGGCTTCATTAATATCCTTGCTCTCCTTTGTTCAGTCTTTTCTGTTTCACAAATCCTTTCCTTAAGCCTGATTATATAAACATGCCTGTTTTCCTTTCATACTTAAAACAAGATGCTATGAATTCCTCAAGCTGTTAGCTCTTGCCTTTTACTCATATCCAATATTTGAAAAAGAAGATTCTAACAAGGTGTTGATTTCTGAAATATACAAACGGCTCGTACAGCTCAATATCAAAAGAACGAACAACCCAATTGAAAAGTGAGCAGAAGACCTAAATAGACATTTCCCCAAAGGAGACATACAGATGACCAATAAGCACATGAAAAAACACTCAACATTGCTAATTATTAGAGAAACACAAATTAAAACTACAATGAGTTATTATCTCACACCAGCCAGAATGGCCAATATAAAAAAATCTGCAATATAAAAAAATATAATAAACACTGGAGAGGGTATGGAGAAAAGGGAACCCTCTTACACTGCTGGTGCTAATGTAACTTGGTACAGCCACTAAGAACAGTGTGGAGATTCATTAAAATTCACAATCCCACTCCTAGGCATATATCTGGAAACAATGGAAACTCTATCTTTGAAAAGATATGTGTACCCAAATATTTATAGCACTATTTACAATAGCCAACATGGAAGCAATTTAACTATCTATATACAATGGATTATCATTCAACCACAGAAAAGAATGAAATAATGCTATCTGCAGCAACGTGGATGGACTTAAGAGATTATCATTCTAAGTGAAGTATAAGTTGGATAGAGAAAGACAAATATATGGTATCACTTATGTGTAGAATCTTTAAAAAATGATATAAATGAACTTATTTACAAAATAGGAATAGACTCACAGACATAGAAAACAAATTTATGGTTCAGTCAGTTCAGTCGCTTAGTCATATCTGACTCTTTACGACCCCATGAACTGTAGCACGCCAGGCCTCCCTGTCCATCAACAACTCCCTGAGTTCACCCAAACTCATTTTCATTGAGTCTGTGATGCCATCCAACCATCTCATCCTCTGTCATCCCCTTCTCCTCCTGCCCTCAATCTTACCCAGTATAAGGGTCTTTTCCAATGAGTCAGCTCTCTGCATGAGGTGGCCAAAGTATTGGAGTTTCAGCTTTAACATCAGTCCCTCCAATGAACACCCAGGACTGGTTGGATCTCCTTGCAGNCTGCAGTGATTTTGGAGCCTAAGAAAATAAAGTCTGTCACTGTTTCCATTGTTTCCCCATCTATTTCCATAAAGTTATGGGACCAGACGCCATGATCTTAGTTTTTTGAATGTTGAGCTTTAAGCCAACTTTTTCACTCTCCTCTTTCACACTAATCAAGAGGCTCTTTAGCTCCCCTTGAGAGTGGGAACCATACTATTCAGTTCTACATCCCCAGAGTTTGACACAGTGTGTGGCAGTTACAAATAACTACAGACTTAAATTCAGATAATCACTGACTTCTCTATATATTACACTCTATGCTCCAGATATGATTGAAGTTAACTCTTCTTCGAATCTTTGCTCATATTGTTTCTTTCCCTTGAAAAGTCTTTTTCTTCAGCTTTTAGCCTATTTAATTCTTTTATCAGCAAGTCTCAGTTCAGATTCCACTATGAACTCCCTGTTTGAGCTGACTAAGCTTCTTTATTCCTTAGTTGATTTACAATCTATAATACTCACTTAGCACTGCTTTTTTCTCTTATAGGTTATCTTTTCATTGTCTAGATCTGACTCTCCAATTGAATTGTGAGCTTTTTTCAGGGTTGTGTCGTGTCTTCTTCCATGACAGTGCCTGATAATCAAAACACCTTCTAAAATTACAATTTGAATTCTGCTAGTGTATCATCTTTCAGGACAGAATTTAGCAATGGTATCTGTTTTTGTACATGGTATGTTTTTAATAAATATTTTCTGTATGAATAAATGCACAGTAAGCATTGTTAATACTCCCCAATTCTATAAAAAGAAAGTAAAATGTACTTTCTGACTTCCTATGTAAATGTTAATCTTTGAGCATTATTCTTAAATATTTTGAGCACTAGCCTGCTAGGAGATAGTCTGCTAAGTTAGACCTTGAGCAGATTATTTAACAGGATGACATGACCTTTTAAATGAAAAGTTAGATTAGTACTTAGACTTCACAGACTCTTGGCTCCCATTTTTGTAGGAGAAAAGACTTCAGAACGATGGCCCCAACTATTTCCATTTATCTTTTCAACAGTTCTTGGGGGCATTTCACAGATGAATAAATGAAAGCATGAAGACATAAAATACCCTACTAATGGTGTTACAGCAAGTCAGTGACAAAACCACTTCACTGTGGGGAAAGTACTATCAAATAGTACTCAAAATATTTAAGAATAATACCCAAAGACTAACATTTACATAGGATGTCAGAAAGTGCATTTACTTTTTTCTTATAAAGTTGGGAAGTTTTAACGATGCTTACTGTGTATTTATTCATTCAGAAAATATTTATTAAAAAGATACCATGTACAAAAGCAAAGATACCATTGCTAAATCCAGTCCTGAAAGAATGATACACAAGCAGAATTCAAATTGTAGTTTAGAAGGTGTTTTGATTATNTTCAGAAAATATTTATTAAAAAGATACCATGTACAAAAGCAAAGATACCATTGCTAAATCCAGTCCTGAAAGAATGATACACAAGCAGAATTCAAATTGTAGTTTAGAAGGTGTTTTGATTATGATGATCTGTGAACTTTCAAGAATATCTTAAAAGGTTCTTTTAAACTATAGACTCTGATTTGTTCATTAGAAGAATTTTTGAAATGGCTCTTCACCTCTGCCTGTGTTATCTATGTTTAAAGGTGTCAGAACTCTGGGATTTCCAGGATCAGACTTACTGATCATTCTCTGTGTGAAATCCTGTCTTTTGTTGGTTATCCTGGTCTTCGTGGGATTCATCCACTTCCAGAGAACAAATGATTGCAGGTAGGAAATGAAAAGTGAAAATTGTAGATCCAATAGAAAGAAAACATTATCAGAAGACTTTGAGTTTACAATGTCCTGGGAAAAGCCAGACCTATTTTTTTGGCGGTGTGGGGGGGGGGGGGAACATTGTTTGTACCCTGACTCATTCTTTGACGTAAAAGCCTTGTTAACAGTTGAGAGCCCAGACAGAAGTGCCTGCAGCACTGGGACAAGACCATGAAAAACTGCTACTTCATTTTTCCTGAGAGAGGCTTGCCTAGTCCATGCTTTGAGAATTCTGTGGGGGAAATGAAGTTTAACTGGGGCTTCTTCAGTGTTTGCTTCCCAGTTTCTATACTTCTGAAGGCTTATATTCATTTCTGCTTAATTATATACTTAATGTTTTTTCCTAGATCAAGCAAATGAAAAAAACCTGGATGTCAATTTAGACTTGATGAGTTATCACAGAAAAGCAGCCAGCTGAGATCAACCTTCACTTCAACATCTAGCTCAACTGCTCTTGTTACTACTGAAATCTTTGTCTTTAGTATCTATGTGATAGGTTTCAGGCTGGTTTCAAATTCTTAGTCTACATATATATATACACATGCAAAAGCTTGTCACTTGTCATTATAATTGCCTAGGATGATTCATCTATTTTCCCCTTTGCCCTAGTGAGTTCTTACTTGCAAATGAGAAACAACCCTGCTTCTCAGCCTAAAGAGAAAGATGACTCAGTAAAAGGCAAATAACAATGCTGTGCAGTTTTTGTATACCTGTTGGATTACTGCCTTCTTCTTGTCTATTAATAGTTGTTTCCTCTACCCACTTGAGATGCTAATCAACATTGCAATAGCAGGACCCACTACAAACACTGCCTTCAAGTCAGCCCATAGCTAACCTTACTTACATTGTTGCTTGCTCGCTAGTAATTACTGAGACATTTGTATTGCATGTTTGACCTGATCGTTAAATAAATGTCCAGGAGCTGTTTTTAGCAGTACCTGTGTTTTTGAAGAAACTATTAGTTGATTCCACATAAGAAACTGTTAGTCATTGGAGAGAGTGCTAAATGTCGCCTCACCTTTTAGAGCTGCAGTGTCTGGATTTCTTGTCTGCACTAGACAATGTGTTAATTGTGGTAAGAGTAAGAGTACTTGGTGGAACTCTAACAACTTCTAGGGCCACTGTAAACTGGAACCTTGTCTTCATTGACATTTATGGTAAACTTGTATTAAAAAGTGTTCTTTTATATAAAGGAAAAATTTATTGTGTAAAATGGCAGGTGATTTGGGGCTATTGCTTTTATTTTCAGCAAAACTCTAAGAGTGAAAATGAATGCATACTACCTGGAGAATACTAATATAAGTAGAATAGTCTAGTGGTTGAAACAAACAACTCCCAACTCTCAGTGTATTCATGCACAAACGTTTAATTTTTGCTCACTTCACATACCAAGGCAGGCTAGTGGGGCTAGGGCAGGTGGTACGAGGAATTTTATCCTATGCTTCTGCCTTTCTCAGAGTATTTTCTGTTCAGCAAGGGAACAGGAGAAATATGGAGAGATACAGAGACAGAGGAAAGAGAGACAGAGAGAGATGCAGGATTTTAGTGGAAATCACTTTTGCTCACATTCCGTTGACTAGTGCTTGTCACGTAGCCACACTAACTGCTATGGAAGCTAAAGAATGTAGTGTAGCTGCCTTGGAATAAATAAAATCAGGTTTTGGGTACATATACCCAATCTCTGCCTACAGTAAATAATAAGACAAATGCAAAGTTTAATACCCTGTTAGTAACCAAACATGAGTCAAGAAATAAATTAGTAAACAATGTCATGTCTAACATATTAGTTCTTTTCTCTCTCTTTTTAAATCATAATTTCCTCACTTTTAAGATAGGGCATAAAATGGAAGAAAACCTAACACTACAATTCAATTACAGCCTCAAAAATACTGTTGCACATATTGCTAGCTGCCTGGTGCAATGTTCATTTCCCCTTTCATCTCATAGTAGATGACTGTATTCATGATTCCAAATTTTCTCCCCTCCCTCTATCCATGTAATTTGTCACTAACCTTAGACTTCTTTCCATAAAAAGTCTTTATGGAAAATTCTTTCCATAAAGAATTTTATTTGCATTAGCCAATAAAATGAGGCAGAAGTGGCAGTGTACCATTTCTGAGCCTAGATCTAAGAAGTCCTGAAAATTTCTATTGCTACTCCATTAGTACATGACTGAGCTAGTCTTCTGCAGGATGAGAAAGATGTAGAAAGTGGAGACAAAAGCTTCATCCCCCACTTTCTGTCAAGGCCAGCCTACACAATTCAATAGCTGTCAGTCATCTCCCCCAGAAGAGTGAAGAAGCTCAGTCAAGGTCAGAAGAGCGGCCCACCTGACCTTCAGTTGATCTCAGACATTTGAGCAATTGCCACAGAGGTTTTTGTGGTTCTTTGATACCCAGCATTGTAACATGAGGTTTCTGACACATGCCTAGTAATAAAACTCCACTTTTATTTAGTGTGAAGACATACTTAGCTAGAAGTCTCAGTTCTCTTGCAACTCAGTATGGCCACCCACAAAAGTTTTCACAAGTGTAAATGCACATCTTGTGTGATATTTTTGGAATTGTTCTTTAATTAAAGAGAAAAAAGAAGCCTTTTTTTGCTTTTTATTCTTAGCTCCTAGATTGCAGCTCTGGTGTGATGACTGGAAGTCCACCAGCCAAATTGGGTGAGGATGGAACCTAACTTATTGAGGGTGAAAATGAAAGATAGAAGGATCCTGGTGCTTCACGACCATGAGGGAGCCATAGACTACCTACCTCTAAATTTATGTGTGAGAGAGAATAAACTATTTTGTTCATGGCACTGTTGTTTCCAGTTTTACTCCATGTGCAGTTGAACTTAATCTGATTGATATAAATATCTAGCTTACCGACCATAAGATTTGCTCTCGGTCTTGCAAGATGGATTATGCTCTATTCATGTGCATCTTCATGGCCTATTTTTGCTTTCCTGGATTATGAAGCAAGTTATATTCCATTCATGTGCATTATCATGGTCTATTTTCATTCTTCCCTTAGAGGTAATCAATCATATGTAACTTCAGAAGATAGTAATCATAAGCAAGAAAGCCATCTCTATGATAGTTGCAAAAGAATTGCTAGCTGTATAAACTCAAGGAACGCTGTGGGCTTATGATAGGAAAGGGTGTGGGAAGCTGGGGGTGGGCAAAGATGACCTAGTTAGTCAGCCAATCCCTAGACATGTGAGGGCATGTCTGCATTTTAAGATTGGGAAGATAAAGACACTGCTGTGGGCTCTTAGAGAGGATGTGAGCAGAAAAACAGAGGAACTGAAATCTATGGGATTTTATTATGTTCTTTTTCCACAGAAAAGACTCCATTGCTGCCTGAAGAGATTTACTCAAGTTCATGTTTGTCTATTCCACTCTCACTGCCCTGACTTTGTGGGAAGAGTAAAAAGCTAAACTATCTCCTCTCAACATCCTACCCACATATAAAGATTAAAAAAAAAAACCAACAGGATTATTTTCTTTTCTGAACATACATGCACATATATATGCACAACAGATTAATTGTGGCCCTAAATTGAGGGAAACAGGAGGCAACTTTTATCAAAACACAATTGAGAGCCACTAGATGGTGCTTCAACTTAATTTTTTTTTTAAACATTTCTAAGCAAGCTAAAATCTTAACTCAGACAGTAATCTTGAATTTTTTTCTTTAATTTTTCTACAAAACTGTCCCTCCCTAAGACCAATTCTTGCATCTTCTTGGGTAGTTCTGAAACAATTATAAAAGAAAAGAAAAATGGTTTAAATTAAAATTAAGGAGAAAAATTTTTTCATACTTGAATTGTATTACCCCTATCACTTAATTTTAGTTGAAACAGTTTATCAAATGTTAGTGTTAATGGCAGCCGATGGTCAGAGGTACAGATAAGATTAGCTGGCCTTTTCCACTTCTTGGGTCCAACTCCTATCTCCTCCCCCATCATCTTTAAGAGGCATACATGATTTCTAAAGCTGGAAGGAAGCTACAGAAAAAGTAGGCCAACTTCCTCATTTTACAAAAGAGGAAACTAAGACTCTCAGAGTAAAGAGACCATTGGGTGTTACTCAGAAGCCAGCTGGAATGTGGACTTGCTTTGCTTGCTGATGAGAGCACTCACACAGTGGACTTTACAGTTTGTTTTGTTTGGATTGAGAGTGAGGGTTCAAGAGAGAATTTATGGCGGTTTAACGCAAAGTCATGTCTGACCCCATGGTCTATAGCCCACCAGGCTCCTCTATCCATGGGATTTTCCAGGCAAGAATACTAGAGTGGGTTGCCATTTCCCTCTCCAGAGAATTTATGGGAGTCCTTAAAAAGATCACAAGACAAACAATGAAACACATGTCATATTCATGAGATTTATCGCTATCTTCAAAGAAAGAGTGAATATTACTGTTGTTAAAGACTGAGTTTCACCACGTGCCAAGGATCTCACATGCCAGGTACATCACATCTACACTGAGAAACAAGTGTGATGCAGAAATTTTAAAAATTGCTCTTTTAAGTCTTGCTTTAGTCTTTTTTACAATCTGTATGCAAAAAAACAGACATGAGAGGAAAATTTCCCTGTTTGGGGAAATACACCAACAGTTCAGACAGGGGAAGTAGGGCTCAGGCTGTAGCTTGCGTTGGAATTATGAAAACAGAGGGAACTAAAACGAGCAGCATAATCTCAAAGTGTTTTTTTCTGGGATCCAGAAATAGGAATTTATGAATCTTGTGAGTAATCAGGTAAGAGAAGAAATAGGATAGGCCTTAGCTACAAAAGGGGCTTCCCTAATGGCTCGATGGTAAAGAATCTGCTTGCGATGCAGGAGACCCAGGTTCAATACCTGGGTTGGAAAGATCCCCAGGAGGAGAGAATAACAACCCACTCCAGTATTCTTGAATGGAGAATTCTATGGACAGAGGAGCCTGGCAGTCTACAATCCCTGGGGTCACAAAGAGTCAGATGCAACTGAGCAACTTTACTTACAAAAAGAGAATTGGCTGGTCATAAATTCTTTCTGAAGGGATAGCTAAAGAATTTTAGAATTAAAGATGCCTCTCTGTTAATATTTAGTTAAAATCTATTNATTTTCAGCAAAACTCTAAGGGTGAAAATGAATGCATACTACCTGGAGAATACTAATATAAGTAGAATAGTCTAGTGGTTGAAACAAACAACTCCCAACTACAACTCCCAACTCTCAGTGTATTCATGCACAAACGTTTAATTTTTGCTCACTTCACATACCAAGGCAGGCTAGTGGGGCTAGGGCAGGTGGTAGGAGGAATTTTATCCTATGCTTCTGCCTTTCTCAGAGTATTTTCTGTTCAGCAAGGGAACAGGAGAAATATGGAGAGATACAGAGACAGAGGAAAGAGAGACAGAGAGAGATGCAGGATTTTAGTGGAAATCACTTTTGCTCACATTCCGTTGACTAGTGCTTGTCACGTAGCCACACTAACTGCTATGGAAGCTAAAGAATGTAGTGTAGCTGCCTTGGAATAAATAAAATCAGGTTTTGGGTACATATACCCAATCTCTGCCTACAGTAAATAATAAGACAAATGCAAAGTTTAATACCCTGTTAGTAACCAAACATGAGTCAAGAAATAAATTAGTAAACAATGTCATGTCTAACATATTAGTTCTTTTCTCTCTCTTTTTAAATCATAATTTCCTCACTTTTAAGATAGGGCATAAAATGGAAGAAAACCTAACACTACAATTCAATTACAGCCTCAAAAATACTGTTGCACATATTGCTAGCTGCCTGGTGCAATGTTCATTTCCCCTTTCATCTCATAGTAGATGACTGTATTCATGATTCCAAATTTTCTCCCCTCCCTCTATCCATGTAATTTGTCACTAACCTTAGACTTCTTTCCATAAAAAGTCTTTATGGAAAATTCTTTCCATAAAGAATTTTATTTGCATTAGCCAATAAAATGAGGCAGAAGTGGCAGTGTACCATTTCTGAGCCTAGATCTAAGAAGTCCTGAAAATTTCTATTGCTACTCCATTAGTACATGACTGAGCTAGTCTTCTGCAGGATGAGAAAGATGTAGAAAGTGGAGACAAAAGCTTCATCCCCCACTTTCTGTCAAGGCCAGCCTACACAATTCAATAGCTGTCAGTCATCTCCCCCAGAAGAGTGAAGAAGCTCAGTCAAGGTCAGAAGAGCGGCCCACCTGACCTTCAGTTGATCTCAGACATTTGAGCAATTGCCACAGAGGTTTTTGTGGTTCTTTGATACCCAGCATTGTANAGTCAAGGTCAGAAGAGCGGCCCACCTGACCTTCAGTTGATCTCAGACATTTGAGCAATTGCCACAGAGGTTTTTGTGGTTGTTTGATACCCAGCATTGTAACATGAGGTTTCTGACACATGCCTAGTAATAAAACTCCACTTTTATTTAGTGTGAAGACATACTTAGCTAGAAGTCTCAGTTCTCTTGCAACTCAGTATGGCCACCCACAAAAGTTTTCACAAGTGTAAATGCACATCTTGTGTGATATTTTTGGAATTGTTCTTTAATTAAAGAGAAAAAAGAAGCCTTTTTTTGCTTTTTATTCTTAGCTCCTAGATTGCAGCTCTGGTGTGATGACTGGAAGTCCACCAGCCAAATTGGGTGAGGATGGAACCTAACTTATTGAGGGTGAAAATGAAAGATAGAAGGATCCTGGTGCTTCACAACCATGAGGGAGCCATAGACTACCTACCTCTAAATTTATGTGTGAGAGAGAATAAACTATTTTGTTCATGGCACTGTTGTTTCCAGTTTTACTCCATGTGCAGTTGAACTTAATCTGATTGATATAAATATCTAGCTTACCGACCATAAGATTTGCTCTCGGTCTTGCAAGATGGATTATGCTCTATTCATGTGCATCTTCATGGCCTATTTTTGCTTTCCTGGATTATGAAGCAAGTTATATTCCATTCATGTGCATTATCATGGTCTATTTTCATTCTTCCCTTAGAGGTAATCAATCATATGTAACTTCAGAAGATAGTAATCATAAGCAAGAAAGCCATCTCTATGATAGTTGCAAAAGAATTGCTAGCTGTATAAACTCAAGGAACGCTGTGGGCTTATGATAGGAAAGGGTGTGGGAAGCTGGGGGTGGGCAAAGATGACCTAGTTAGTCAGCCAATCCCTAGACATGTGAGGGCATGTCTGCATTTTAAGATTGGGAAGATAAAGACACTGCTGTGGGCTCTTAGAGAGGATGTGAGCAGAAAAACAGAGGAACTGAAATCTATGGGATTTTATTATGTTCTTTTTCCACAGAAAAGACTCCATTGCTGCCTGAAGAGATTTACTCAAGTTCATGTTTGTCTATTCCACTCTCACTGCCCTGACTTTGTGGGAAGAGTAAAAAGCTAAACTATCTCCTCTCAACATCCTACCCACATATAAAGATTAAAAAAAAAAACCAACAGGATTATTTTCTTTTCTGAACATACATGCACATATATATGCACAACAGATTAATTGTGGCCCTAAATTGAGGGAAACAGGAGGCAACTTTTATCAAAACACAATTGAGAGCCACTAGATGGTGCTTCAACTTAATTTTTTTTTAAACATTTCTAAGCAAGCTAAAATCTTAACTCAGACAGTAATCTTGAATTTTTTTCTTTAATTTTTCTACAAAACTGTCCCTCCCTAAGACCAATTCTTGCATCTTCTTGGGTAGTTCTGAAACAATTATAAAAGAAAAGAAAAATGGTTTAAATTAAAATTAAGGAGAAAAATTTTTTCATACTTGAATTGTATTACCCCTATCACTTAATTTTAGTTGAAACAGTTTATCAAATGTTAGTGTTAATGGCAGCCGATGGTCAGAGGTACAGATAAGATTAGCTGGCCTTTTCCACTTCTTGGGTCCAACTCCTATCTCCTCCCCCATCATCTTTAAGAGGCATACATGATTTCTAAAGCTGGAAGGAAGCTACAGAAAAAGTAGGCCAACTTCCTCATTTTACAAAAGAGGAAACTAAGACTCTCAGAGTAAAGAGACCATTGGGTGTTACTCAGAAGCCAGCTGGAATGTGGACTTGCTTTGCTTGCTGATGAGAGCACTCACACAGTGGACTTTACAGTTTGTTTTGTTTGGATTGAGAGTGAGGGTTCAAGAGAGAATTTATGGCGGTTTAACGCAAAGTCATGTCTGACCCCATGGTCTATAGCCCACCAGGCTCCTCTATCCATGGGATTTTCCAGGCAAGAATACTAGAGTGGGTTGCCATTTCCCTCTCCAGAGAATTTATGGGAGTCCTTAAAAAGATCACAAGACAAACAATGAAACACATGTCATATTCATGAGATTTATCGCTATCTTCAAAGAAAGAGTGAATATTACTGTTGTTAAAGACTGAGTTTCACCACGTGCCAAGGATCTCACATGCCAGGTACATCACATCTACACTGAGAAACAAGTGTGATGCAGAAATTTTAAAAATTGCTCTTTTAAGTCTTGCTTTAGTCTTTTTTACAATCTGTATGCAAAAAAACAGACATGAGAGGAAAATTTCCCTGTTTGGGGAAATACACCAACAGTTCAGACAGGGGAAGTAGGGCTCAGGCTGTAGCTTGCGTTGGAATTATGAAAACAGAGGGAACTAAAACGAGCAGCATAATCTCAAAGTGTTTTTTTCTGGGATCCAGAAATAGGAATTTATGAATCTTGTGAGTAATCAGGTAAGAGAAGAAATAGGATAGGCCTTAGCTACAAAAGGGGCTTCCCTAATGGCTCGATGGTAAAGAATCTGCTTGCGATGCAGGAGACCCAGGTTCAATACCTGGGTTGGAAAGATCCCCAGGAGGAGAGAATAACAACCCACTCCAGTATTCTTGAATGGAGAATTCTATGGACAGAGGAGCCTGGCAGTCTACAATCCCTGGGGTCACAAAGAGTCAGATGCAACTGAGCAACTTTACTTACAAAAAGAGAATTGGCTGGTCATAAATTCTTTCTGAAGGGATAGCTAAAGAATTTTAGAATTAAAGATGCCTCTCTGTTAATATTTAGTTAAAATCTATTATGCACAATAGATTTCATGATTATTGGTGCTTTAGAAATGAGGGAAGAGTGAACTCTGCCCACAGTCTGGAGGAAACAGAATAAAGAGGGCAGCAGCTGGCAGGCCTTGTGATAAGACCAAGGATGACCACAAATTAGGTGGGAGAGAGATGACAAGAAGCCACAGAGGAAGGCAATGCCTGATTAGGCATTTTCAAAATGCAGGGGAGGGTATTGTACTTCCCCAAACTACACTGGCTACTGCTTGAGTTATTTTATTTGGACATTAAAGGAAAAGATTTTCCCAGAAGATTGGAACTCTTAGGCACTACTGGGAACTGCAAAGATGATTAGAAGTTCACAGTCTACCAATAGTTGTTACTTGAACTCTGAACACTTAAGATATATTATGTCCTAATAATAAGGAGAAGAACTCTATAAGCTTTGAAGGTTCTAGCTAGATGTAGAGTGTGACATTTTCCTGCCTTCTTCCCAGTGGCTTATAGCTTGTAATTTTCTGAATGAGAAGAAAGAAACAGGGAATTAACTAGAAATATTCAGAAATCCTTAGATTTGTAGAGAGGGTTTTCTTCTTAGGAAACTGCACACTTTCTCCATTACTAAATAGCCATAAAAGGCCAGAAAGACAACTCAGCAATTGTGCTCAGTGAGAGTTGCAAAGATGTCCCATGCCGTGTGCCCAGGGAGAGTCCCACAGATGTCCCACACTGTGTGCCCAGGGAGGGTCCCACAGATGTCCCACAGCGTGTGCCCAGGGAGGGTCCCACAGATGTCCCACACTATGTGCCCAGGGAGAGTCCCACAGATGTCCCATGGCGTGTGGCAGGGAGAGCCCCACAGATGTCCCACAGTGCTCAGATGGGAAGCAGTACCCTCTGTTGTTCTCTCTTGGATGTGTGTTCACCTGTCTTCCTGAACAGATCACTGAGCATTTTCTTGTCAGTGCTAGCCTATATGTTTACACTGAGAGTACTATTTCTATCCATTGCCAGCTTCCCACATATCCCCAGACAGTGTTTATATCTGAAATGGTATCAAAGGGGCAGAGGGCTCCCAATTTACATTGTGGAGGGCAGAATGGGATCTATGCCAGTAGAGGACAGTGTATCTCTCTGAATTCCTAGGGGTTGGAATGTTACCTGGCATTTCTGTGGATTGGATGGCTGGATGAACAGGTGATAGAAAAAACAGTCAGTTCTAGAAGAGGGTGTAAAGGGCTAGGATCTCAAGGAGTTATTCAAATTGATTACATCCAAGGCTTCCTATGTGTACTCACTTGCCATATTCTGAGTAAATTTGTTCCTCCATTCATCAAATATTCATTAATTACTTGGTATATGTCAGCCATAACACTAAATTCTAAAAATAAATAANTCTTTAGGAGGAATGTCACCATTTGGGACTCCTGTGGCAGGTCTGAAGACCCAGCCATATGACATGTCTGGCCCAGTATCAAAAGACATCTTTCATCCTACTGAATAACCAGGAGGGGAAAGCCAGGCCTGTGAGGCCTCGGGGAGACAGTTCTGGTTCAGTGCAGACCTCCATCAGCACCAGAAACAGCACAGTGGAGAGAACTTCTTCAGGAAGGGTGAGACCAAGGACTCTGAAAAGCTACAGAATCTGCGTGATGGAGAAGATCTATGAACATGGTGAAGACAGAATGCACATGCCAGCCCCCTCTGACCTTCAGCACTGGGTCTCTCATGACAGAATGAAGCCCCCACATGAGCACTGGGTGTTGGGGAGCCCTTAGTACTGAACAGAAGGTTAACAGATGCAGTGAATGTGGGAAATCATTTACCTAATAAGACACGCTTGCTCAACACCAGAGAATCTACACTAGAGAGAGACTTCATGAGTGCTGCATACGTGGGAAATTCTTCAGCCAAAGCTGTGACCTTTTCAAACATCAGACCATACACACCGGTGAAAGGCCTTACAAGTGCAATGAATGCAGGAAATTTTTCAGACAGGTCTCTGGCCTGGTTGAACACAGGTGAGTTCACACAGGAGAAAGGCTCTTTCCATGCAGTAACTGCAGAAAATTCTTTACCAGCAAGTCGAACCTCATTCAACACCAGGAGGTTCACAAAGGAGCAAGGCCATACATGTGCAGCAAATGTGGGAAAGTGTTCAACTGAAAATACACACTGATTCTGCACCAGAGAACTCACACTGGAGAAAAGCCCTATGAGTGCAGCGAATGTGGGAAGACCTTCAGCCAAAGCTCCCACCTTAATGTACACTGGCGAGTTCACACAGTGACTACAAGTGCAGGAAATGTGGGAAAGCCTTCAGTTGCATCTCTAAACTCATTCAGCACCAGAAGGTCCATTCTGGAGAAAAGCTTTATGAGTGCTGCAGGTGTGGGAAGGCCTTTGCTCAAAGGCCAAACCTCACTCAGCACTGGAAGGTTCACATGGGAGCAAGGGCTTATGTTTGCAGTGACTGCTGGAAGAGTTCAACTGCAAATGCATGCTTGTTCTCCACCAGAGGACTCATACTGGAGAAGAACCGTGAGAATGCAGGCAATGTGGGAGATCTCTTAGCCAATGCTCCCAACTTACTGTGCACTTGAGAATTCCTGGCAGTGCCTGTGAGTACAGCAGACATAGGAAAGCCTTTGTTGTTCTCTAGTCACTAAGTTGTGTCTGACTCTTGGCAACCCCATGGACCATGGAGTTTCCCAGACAAGAATATTGGAGTGGGTTGCTATATTCTCCTCCAGGGGATCTTCCTAACCCAGGGATCGAACCCATATCTACTGCATTGGAAGGCAGATTCTTTACCACTGAGCCACCAGGGAAGCAGGAAAGCCTTTTCCCAAAGACCAAAGTTGGACCATAAAGACTCCTGAGTGCCAAAGAACTGATGCTCTCAAACTGTGGTGCTGGAGACGACTCTCGAGAGTCCGGGCTGCAAGGAGCTCAAACCAGTCAATCTGAAAGGAAATCAACCTAGAATATTTATTGAAAAGACATACTGAAGCTGAAACTCCAATACTTTGGCCACCTGATGTGAAGAGCCGACTCGTTAGTAAAGATCCTGATTCTGGGGAAGATTGAGAGCAAGAGGAGAAGAGGGTGGCAGAGGATGAGATGGTTGGATGGCATCTCAGTGGACATGAATCTGAGCAAACTCTAGGAGATAGTGAAGGACAGAGCAGCCTGGCAGGTTGCAGTCCATAGGTTCTCAAAGACTAAGTGACTGAACAACAACAAACCTTATTAGCACAGGAAGGCCACACTGGACAATGGCTTTAGAGTCCGGGGAATATGCTGTCTCCTTGTTCACCCTGACAGCTCCCCGGAGTGAAGGTCTGGGCATGGGCTCTGTGAGAGAGCCATCAGTCAGAAGTGACACCTCATACGTATGGACACCCACGACAGGAAGGCTCCCGATGAGCGCCCCATGGGTGAGCTGCTTTCAGGAGCTGTGGTACACATTCTACACTAAGTGCCTTTGCCGGTGGCAAAGGGCATCCTGCATGTGGGAGAAGTCTCACAGTGTGCGTCGGTTACAGGTGCAGGCAGGCCGACCTCTACTGTCTTCCCAGTCCCTGGGAGGAGTCAGAAGTGACCTCAGTGGCTCACAGGGGGCCTTATTTTCACCCTTTTACTGGGTCAGTATGGAAAAGATCAGCACGTGTGTTCTCCAGAAAGCCTGCAGAGATTTACCTTTGGGATGTCTTGGTCTCATGAGGATTGTAAAATACAGTCTCCAAGTCCCCCAGCCTTGGAAACATGAGCCCCACACCTGCTCATTTTTGTACAGTAATAAAGTCCTTACTCTGAGCTACCTGTAATCTTGAGGGTTCTGTTCACTGTGTGGAGTCTGTTAAGGACACAATTGTGTTCTATCAGTGTGAAAGGGTAAACAGATTTCATGAGAACCCTCAGATTTCTGTGCTTCAGAGAGTCCAGGATGATGGCAAAGAATAGCTGTTCACTTTTGGCCCAGTTTGCATTGCTATTAAGGCATTATAGGACTGACTTCTGGGCCCAATCAGATACATGTGGGCTCAATGCTAGTTTTATTGGTAAGTATGAAGAAAGCCAGATGGTCCCTTGTTCCTATAGAATGTTCTCAAGCATTAGTAAGAAGCAATTGGTCTCTGGTATCTGCCAAGGAGCCTGACTCCAGAATTTGGGAGGCAGGTGTCACTAACTGGATGTCCTACAGGAACCATGTTGGTTCAGAAACACTGAGTATGCGTAATAAGTAGTTGGAGAGATTACAGCACCCTAGAGGGATGTACTTGCTAAAGGTCCTCCTAAGATATTCCCATACTATGGCGGTACAGGATGAGAGGGTATAGAAATTGTCAGGACCTCCAGTGCTATGTTTCTTCTATGGCCAAGTTCACCTGCCTGACAATCTATAAACATTCTGTGAATTTGGTTAACCTCAATGAATCAGTTTTTTTTTCCTTACTTTTTTAAAAATCACACCATGCAACATGTGTGATCTTAGTTCCCTCACCAGGGATTGAACCCACACACCTGAAGTGTCTTAACTGCTGGACCTCCAGGGAACTCCCTAGACTTGATGAAGGTCAAGTCTATTGCTGTGTAGGCAGGAAAATGGGGGCTGAGAGAATGAAAATCTAGGATTCCAGAGATATGGGTTTTGTGACTTACCCAGTGTTTTTGGTAACTCCTGTTGAAGGAGGTTTAATCAGTCGTCAGTTTTCTGCCCTGACTCCAGGGTATGAGGAGATGGTGAAACAATCACACAGCTGCCAAACACAGGATTTACTTGGCCCTTTCTGTTTTCTTAAGGTGGGTAGTGTCATTTACTCAAGAACTCGCACCTAATGTAGTCACTTATTCTTTAAGCAATCACTCCGTCATGTCCAACAGTTGTTGACCTCGTGGACTGTCACCTACCAGGCTCCTTTGTCCATGGAATTCTCAGGCGAAAATGACTGGAGTGACTACATTCCAGCATCCCAGAAATTTTGCTGTATTGAGCATTTGTTTCATGTAAGATAAAATTTGTTTTAAAACTGAACCAAAACAGTTCTAGCTTTGTCTCTAGGGACTTCTAAATATCTGGCTTTGACATTTTGCTAAGAAAAGAATAACAGGATTTATTATGTGTTGTTTAATGTTAAAAAATCCTGTGACAGTGACTTCCCTGGCAGTCCAGTGGTTAAGACTCAATGCTTTCAGTTTGGAGGTCACGGGTTTGATCCCTGGTTGGGGAACTAAGGCCCCACATGCCACACAGTGTGGCCTACAATCCTGTGACAACAGTAAGGTCAGTGTGGTTACTGATGGTCATGGTGAGGCAGTCTGCCTCGACTGTTACCAGAAAAGCATGAAAGCCCCTGCTGATATCTCCTGACTTGAGCCTTCAGAAAGCCAGGAGTCACCACCCAGATATCCATGGCTTAATCTGGAAGTGCATCACAACACTGTGTGGATGACAGTCTGGGAAACTGCCTGGAGGTCTCTGACCCCCAGTGTAATTCTTCATTTTCTTTTTATATCATATGCTGTGTTTATTATTATTATTATTCTTTGCACGCCAAAGGGCATGCAGAATCTTAGTTCTCCCATCAGTCACTGAACCCACACACAAGCAGTGGAAGCCCAGAGTCGTTTTAATTGCTGGATCGCCTGGGAAGTCCCTCAGATTGAACTTCTAAGAGGCCTCTCAAGGCAAGGGAAGCCATCCTAAGGGACTGATGTCAGGTATCTATCTAAACAGTTGGATGAATTCCTCTGTTTGTTGCTCAGAGGCTAAGCTGTGTCCAGCTCTTTGTGACCCCATGGGCTGCGGCGCGCCAGGCTCCCACGTCCTTCCCTCCCTCCCTAGGTTTGCTGAAATTCACGTGCGTTCTCGGTGATGCTGTCTTTACAGCACTGGACTCTACTTTCACCACCAGTCACATCCGCAGCTGAGCATCCTTTCCCCTTTGGCCCAGCCACTTGATTCCTTCTGGAGCTATTAGCAATTACCCTCCACTCTTCCCCAGTAGCATATTGGACACTTTCTGAGCTGGGGCGGGGGGTGGTTAATCTTCCTTCTCCAGTTGACCAGATTTTGTCGGAACTCTTCACTATGACCCCTCTGTCTTGGGTGACCCTGCACTGCATGGCTTGCAGCTTCGTTGAGCTACGCAAGTCCTTCACCGCAACAAGGCTGTGATCCACGAAGGGGGAACTCCTCTCGTCAAGGTACCCAATGTCATGCGATTCCTGAACTTGCCAGGAGGTGGTGACACTTACCTGTGAATCCTGTAAGCAGAGTGCATAGGCGTGTGCTCAGTCGTGAAGTCGAGTCTCTGTGTGGACTGTAGCCTGACAGGCTCCTCTGTCCATGGGATTTCCTAGGCAAGAATAGTAGAGTGGGTAGCCATTCCCATCTCCAGGGGATCTTCCTAACCCAGGGATCAAACCTGAGTCTTCTGCATTGCAGGTGGATTCTTCAGCATCTGAGCCACCAAGGAAGTAATGCCACGAGAATAAGAAGATTCACTAAGAATTTCCAAATTCTGGCGGGATCAGCTAGAGAGAAAAGATTTATCAAGTTGCTTTAAATCACTATTAGCTTAAAGGTAAACATTTCCTTTTATCTGGGAAATACAGATTAAAAGCCAGTAATACTTCAGGCAAACCCATAAAATTATATCTGTATTCATCAGTTCACTGGGTCCCATGTAACTAATCCTTGACCTTTTGGTAACAGTTTTATAAAGCCTTTAGGGTTTCCACTGGAATTTAATTTCTTACCAAGTTCAGTGGCATGATCTGAAAGGTATTGAAAATCTCAATACAGATGTGCACAGAATGAAGCTAAGGAGAAGACCACTATCTACCAGCCAAAGAGAAAGGGCTCAGAAGGAAGTGAAGCTGAAACAAGTTCAGATTTCTTGACTCTAAATTTGTGGGAAAAGAAGTTTCTTTTGTTGAAGCCACCCAGTCTATGGCGCTTTGTTATAGCTGCTCTAGCAGATAAATACAACCAGTAGGACACATGTCTGGGCTTCATGGTCCTAATTTGTGGTCTCAACACCAGAATATTTTGTGGGTTCAGAAGTCACCCTGTGACTTCACTGATGGCTCAAAGGTAAAGAACCCGTGGCCAATGCAAGAAATTAGGGTTCGGTTCCTGATTCAGGAAGACCCCACCCTCCTCAGAGCAACTAAACCCTGTGCCACAGCTACGGCGCCTGGGCTGTAGAGCCTGTGCTCCACAACAGGAGAAGCCACTGTAACAAGAAGCTCACACACAGCAGCGGGAGAGTAGCCTCCGCCCTCTGCAACTAGAGAAATGCCCAAGCATCAGGGAAGAGCTGGCACAGCCAAAAATGAATAAATTACTGTGAAAATCACTCAGAAGAGGGAGCAGTTGCCACACCTCCAATGCTTCCAGAAGCACCATGAATGTTTTGCTTGCTCTGTTGACATCACATCATGCTCAGGCTACTGAGTGGAATCTCCCCCAGATCCTGCAAAGGCATCACCTGCCCTGAAATATAGAATTCCCTGGTAACACTAAGGGGTGGGGGGACAATAGTTAGTAATCCAGAAGGCTGGATTGATAGAGAGTAGCGGAGGCTTCCGCCACCCAAATGGAGTGTACCACTCCTAACAGTGTGTCCACGGGGCTTCCCTGGCAGCGCAGTAGAGAATCTGCTGCCAATGCAGGAGACGTAGCTTTCATCCCTGGTCTGGGAAGACTTCACGTGCCCGAGCCACTAAGTCCAGGTGCAACAACTCCTGAGCCAGTGTTCTGGAGCCCAGGAGCTGCAACTGCTGACCCCACACCGCAGAGCCCTTGGTCCACAGCAAGGGAAGCCATGGCAGTGAGAACCCTGCACATGCACCCGAGGCAGAGAGGGGACCACTCAGCCTGAAGGCCCAGAGCAGCCGAAAATAAACAGCATTTTAAAAATAAATTCTAAAAGATTAAAATGTGTCCACAGATGTTCTGTGACCATGGCTACACACGATGATGGTGCACAGAAATTCTTCAACCTTCAGATCCATGGAAAGTGTGACAGAGATAAAATAATCTTAAAAGTGTTGGATTCCCATAAGGCTATTGCTGTGCAGGCAGGAAAGCAAGAATAAAGAGAAGGGAGACCTCATAGGTGTATGGATTCCGTGGCCCAGTCCAGCCAGCATNATCATTAAGCAAGAAGTTAGTTGGATTTAAACTGTTTTCAAGTAAGAAGGTATTAACATATTATTTAGACTTTAAAGTTTTTTTCCAATGGAAGAAAATAAATTACATATTTTTTATTCAATTAAACAAAAAACTAACTCAAGTTATTGTTCTCCAGGCAATACTATGTAAACCTTCATGCATACACCATGTTCTAGAATACCACCCAGTTCACTGGGTCTGAACTGTTAAAGAAGTCAGGCTTTCATGAGCCTTATCCTTTACCCAATAATGTAGCCAATTGGCTATAAAATTTGGTTTGTAGAGTATTCAGGAATTATTACTCAGGCTTTTAGTAAAGGTAGTTCTGGTATTTAAATTATTACGGCATTATTCCACCTTATTGAACTTGAAAAGCACAAGGTCAGGAAGGTGGTGGCATTTCTCCAGAGATGGATGATTGTCTTAACCATGGCTGTTACTAGCATTCTGTGTGGAGGAACTAGCAATTTGTTTGCCTTTGCGTATAAAGTGTCCCCTCTGACAGAATTCCAGAATCTAGCTACAATTCTTCCACTGGATTCTTTTTAAGGTCATCCATTCCATTAGAAGGTAGTAATTTAAGAAAACAAAACATATACTTAACAGTACTTGTTACTTTTAGAAACAGAAGGAATACATAATCTGAAGACTGGGGAAACACAAATTTTGCTTCTCTCCAAATCCTAGGATGTGGAGAGAGAGGATATTATTATGCCCTAACTTATACATTCAGGAAATAGAACTTAGAAAAGTTAAGGAATCTGTACAAAGCCACAGAGTGAGTAATAAGTACAATTTAGTTATGTTTCTTGACTCAAAGTCTAATACTTTTTTCCACTCCATTATCATACCTATCATCTTGAAACTAGGATCTGAAAATTGAAGATAACATGTCCAAGTTGATCTACTGAGTCAACTAATACCTCACCTAACATTTGTTGAATGCCTGTTATGTATCTGTCTCTGTTCCAAATGCTTTCATAGGATTCACTCAAACCTTATCAGAACTCCTTGGGAGGCATATTGTTATCCCTGCTTTACAAATGAAGAAAGAGAGACCTAGAAATTAAACAGTATACTCATACCACATCATCAGGAAGTGGTAAAGTNTCTGTTCCAAATGCTTTCATAGGATTCACTCAAACCTTATCAGAACTCCTTGGGAGGCATATTGTTATCCCTGCTTTACAAATGAAGAAAGAGAGACCTAGAAATTAAACAGTATACTCATACCACATCATCAGGAAGTGGTAAAGTTTCAAACCTCCAATCTCTGGCTCAAGTAAGTACTTTTCCCATTAACATGAGGGTTCTAGTACTTCTAAGAAAGAGCTGTTGTCAGCAGACGATATAATTCTTGAACAAAGTCTACCCTTAAATGGACACAGGCCCTTTGGTCTTGTTAAGTACCTTGTGGTGGACACACTTGTTAAGCAAATGAGTGTGGGTTAGAATGTTCTTATATATGACTAGGAGACATCTGGTTATATTAGCAAAAGAAGCTATTTCTAAATAATGGCATGTGTGAGCCAACAAAAGATCCATTCTTTCGCTCCTTCTCAGGGGCCTCCCAGCCTCCTCTGTTGGAATGAGTGTTAGAGCTCCCCTCGCAGTGACCCAGCATAATTTGTTTTAATAACGTCTGAGCACTCTGAGGTAATGGTCTCATGACCTCAACTAGTACTTTTAAAAATGAAAGAAACATGAATAAGTAGAACATTTTTATTTCTTTTTTTAAAAGTTCAGAAATAATTGGAATGTGGGCTATCCAAACAACGAATTAGGCATGTTACCATGAGTCTCAGGAAAGTGATTTGAATGAAAATATTTAGTTACAAAGCAAATTTGAAAATGTCAGACAGCTGGGAGAAACTAAGATCAAGAAAAGAATCAGAATGGATTTTCCTAGACTGGTGATTTACATAAACCATGGCAACCTTATTTATGAGTGTTTTTTGCATGCCAGGCACTATTTTGTAAGTGGTGGGGTCGCAAAGAGTCGGATACGACTGAGCGACTAAACTAAATTTAACTGAACTAATTCCATCCTCATAAAAATCCAGTGAGGAGGTTTGTCTTATTAGGTCCATTTTACAAATGAAATCAAGGCTAGAAAGTGTTAAGGCTAGAAATGAAACCCAGTCTCTCTGTCTTTGGAAGTCAGCACTCCTTCTTCACTAGCTCCCAGGACTGAGGGTGAGGGCAGAGTCACGGAATCCACACAAGTGAACTTCTGAATGTTGTTGAAGAGGGCCCAGGTTGCAGATTTAGGACAGCTCCAAATTCTTCCAGAACAGAATCTTGTGAGTTGTCTTTAGTGTCTAATCCGAGATATGAGTTCTCAGGTCAGAAGAAAGCAATGTACTCCAATGCTGAATAGACCTTTGCTCAATTGGAGGGGGCATGTTGATCTCAGGGAAAACAGGGAAAATTTTTAAAATCATGAGATGTTTCAAAAAACCAGAAGATGTAGACAGCGAAAGAGAAACACCTCAGTCACCTCCTGACTTAAGAAAGAAAACTTGACAAACCCAGTTAATGCTCTCTGTGTGTCCTGTTTAGATTATACCTCCTTCCTTCCCCTCACTGTCTTGAATTTGGAGAGTACTGCTCTCATGAAATTCTCAGTTGTTTTGGCATATATTTGTATTCTTATAAAATATATTATTTAATTTTGCATATTTAAATTTTATATAAATGGACTCATATTTACATATTCCTCTGAAATTTCTGTGTTTTTCTTCTCATCATGTTCACAATATTCACCCCATTAATGCCAAGTGGAAAAACTAATCACAATTTCACAATTTTGGGTGCTACCATTTTTACTTTTCATGAACATTCAAATAAGCTTTTTGTGAAGACTACTGTGATTTAAAGCCATCAATGTCACTAATAAAAAATTTCTGTAGATACTTTCATTTTAGACACATTTGAACCTCAGTGTGATTTTTCTTTAGGACAGAATAATCTTTATGTGATTAGCTCAGAAGAAGTTTTTACATGTGATCTAGTTTTGCATGGCTTTTTTGTTTTCTTTACGGTTTTCCCATGGCCCCAAGAGATGGAAAAAAAGAGGTGTTTTCTGCAAAGCAATTAAATTTTAGTATCTTTCCCCCCTAGCAAATTACACAGCTGAAGGTTGGAGAAAAACACACTGTGCTTAAAGGAAAGTTCCCTTCAGAGCAAAGATCAAAGTTACAATTGTCCTCTAACTTGGAGGGATGGCTCAGTTCAGTTCAATTCAGTTCAGTCACTCAGTCATGTCCAACTCATTGCGACCCCATGGACTGCAGCATGCCAGGCTTCCCTGTTCATCACCAACTTCCGGGGCTTACTCAAACTCATGTCCATCGAGTCGATGATGATGCCATCCAACCATCTCATCCTCTGTTGTTGCCTTCTCCTCCTGCCTTCAATCTTGCCCAGCATCAGGGTCTTTTCTAATGAGTCAGTTCTTTGCACAAGGTGGTCAAAGTATTGGAATTTCAGCTTCAGCATCAGTCCTTCCAGTGAATATTCAGGACTTTAGAATTGACTGATTGGATCTCCTTGCAGTCTAAGTGACTCTCAGGAGTCTTCTCCAACACCACAGTTCAAAAGCATCAATTCTTTGGCCCTCAGCTTTCTTTATAGTCCAACTCTCATATGCATACATGACTACTGGAAAAACCAAAGCTTTGACTAGACAGACCTTTGTTGGCAAAGTAATGTCTCTGCTTTTTAATATGCTGTCTAGGTTGGTCACAGCTTTCCTTCTAAGGAGCAAGTGTCACAGCTTTCAAGGATCACAGCTTTGTTCTTGGTCATCAGGTGCAAACTCCCTCCTCTCTCGTGTGGATAATCCTTTTCCTAGTGTCAAGTTGGGAGGCAATGTGAGTAGTGGTTAGGATTTGGGGCAGAAGGACTTGAGCGGAGGTCAGAAAGCTTCATCACTTTCCACAAGGTTCTTTAAAGTAAATTATTTAAAATCTCTGAAACCCAGTTTCTGTTTCTGAATGATTAAAAATGCTGCTTATATCCTGAGACTTTCTTAGTGATTAAATGAAATCATGCCTGAATGGTACTTGTGCATAGTAAGCATTCAGTTAGCAGTGGTTATTATTACTTGGGGCTTCCCTGGTAGTACAGCTGGTAAAGACTCTGCCTGCAATGCAGGAGATCCTGGTTCCATTCCTGGGTTGGGAAGGTCCCCTGGAGAAGGGATAGGCTATCCACTCCAGCATTCTTGGGCTTCTCTGGTGACTCAGACAGTAAAGAATTCACCTGAAATGTGGGACACCTGTGTTCAATCCCTGGGTTAGAAAGATCCCCTGGAGGAGGGCATGGCAACCCACTCCAGTATTCTTGCCTGGACAATCTCCATGGACAGAGGAGCCTGGTGGGCTGCAGACCATGGGGCTGCAAAGAGTAGGACTCGACTAATCACACAGCACAGCACTATTACTTAGTCCTAATAAAACCTTAAATCAACTCAAAAAGATGCTATAAAGATGCAACAACTTCTCAAAAGAAAATATACCTTTTACTTCCCTCTTTAGAGGCATCGTTCAGGACTAAGAATTTTTCTGAAAAATGCACACTTTGATGAAAGGAATTAAAAATTAGCTCCTCCCTTTCAGCTTCCCAAATGGAACTGTTAATCTTATTATAGAACACGGGTACACAAGAACAAGGTTTATTAGACCGGGCCTTGAAGCCCAATAGAACCTGAAAATAACCTGCTCACACTGAGATGATAGAACCCTGAACCATGTTGCCCCTGGCAGAACACTGTGTTTGGCCACAATGTTTTTCAAAGCTACAGAACATGCTAGTAGTATACAATGTGCTTTTTCTTTGGCTTTTCTCAGCTCTATATTAAGCTTATTTGTTTACCCTGTGGACACCTCTAACACACACACATACACAAACACATCCAGTACACACACTAATGCTTAAATTAAGCTAACAACTCATAAACAGAAAGCAATTCTTTGTAAAATAATTAGGAGGCTTGTTTAGATTTCTCTTGCCAACTGTGATATATTGGTGTCTTCCAGAGACAAATAATTGGCTAAGAATTTAATACAGAGCTGTCCGGTTGTCCTAACAGTGATGTAGCCTCTATCAATGTTAGGAAGTTTCAGGCTTCTTCAAGTATCTATCTTAAAATAACAAATAAACCAAAAATGTTTTTGTGAAATATATATCCAAAAAGGCCACAAATGGATCAAGTCGTTCAGAAATCATAGCTTGTAATCCTGAATTATATAATTTACTACCTGTAGGACGTGAAACAAGTTACTTAATTTCTCTGAGCCTCAGTTTACCTCATCTGTAAAGTGAGGTTGCTAAAAGAAACAAGTCAGAGACTAACGGCTTAGGTTTTTGGTTACTCGATCCAAGTGGGGAAAAAAAAAAAAAGAGTATCCTATGGAAATATAACCTGTACTTTGCTAGAAAACCTCTCTTGTTTAGATATGAAAATCTACATCGTTTTAGACTTTTAAGCTTGCCATTCTCAGGATAACAGGGAGTTTTGGCAGAACCCCTCTGAAGCCACATGTCAGAGTCTAAGTCTTATGGGTACCGAGGGCAGTGATCAGGCATCTGTTCTGAAGATCATCTCCCTGGTCACCTGGACCTTGAAGAGGCAACAACAGCAGCTCCTTGACCTCATTTCCCCTACACCATGCTGTAAACAAGTGGCAAGAAGGAAGTGTGAGGTCTGCTTAGTGCCAGGGGTCCTGTTGCTTCCTCCTAACACAGAAAGCTATTTTTGCTATTTTCAAAGGCAACTGCTCCTGGCAGGACTCAGGTAGGGCAGGGTAAGCCTTTGGCTAGCTAATCAAAATTATTGCTGACATTCTCCTGGAGGCAGGGGCTGGAGCAGGAAAAAGTCTTCCTGAATGTTTACCGCTCAGACACGATTCAGGGCTGTGTCCTTCCAAGCATGTCTCCCTTTTCAAGGTGTGACTCCAGTAATAACATCCCTAAACTCAGGATTTTCTCAAGTGTATTGTTCTTTGAATTTGAGCAGAGGCTTTCTGAAGAGGGACCTTTCTCAAACCTGTGGAGTGCTAGAGGACCCATTTCTAAAAGCACCATTCATCTGAGTGAAAATATTACTACTTCTGTAGTATCTTGTTGAATACATGTTTGAGTGTTCTGTTGAAATACTAAAATAGTAATCTGTGTTTTCCTTTTCAGTTTGTTTTTCTGTAACTGCTCCAGGAGGATAGTTTTGCCCTCTGAGTCTTTCCCTTGCCTCAGGGGAGGACTGTGCTGTGGGTGCAGGAAGCAAATCTGACTGTGTACATCGCTCTTTCTGGCTTTTATGTCCACAAGAGGTGATCTCCTTGAAATGATTAGTCATCCCTCAGGGGATTGGCTGCAGGACCCCCACAGAAATACTTAAATCTGTGGATGCTCAAGTCCCTTATATAAAATAAGGTAGTATTTGCATATAACCTATGCACATTCTCCCAAAGTTTTGTAAAACCATCTCTAGATTACTTATCATACCCAGCAAAACATAAATATTTGTAAGTACAATGTAAATGCTATATAAATAGTTGCTGGTGCAGCAAATTCAAGTTTTGCCTTTTAGAATTTTATGGGTTTTATGTTTTTTCCAAAAAATTTCCATCTGCAGCTGAATCCTCAGATACGGAACATGAAGATACAGAGTGCTGACCGTATACCAGGGAAATGGGAGAGAAGTGAGTGTCCTTTGAGGAGGGAGACTCCTTAGGAGTGGAGGGAATGAAACTCTTCATGGGGAACCCTGCACCGTGAAAGAGATCCAGGTGGGAGGCAGGACTCAGGAAAGCTGCAGTTAAGGAGGCTGGACACTGACACAGGGCTTCTGCCTTAGTTACATTTTCTCCACCTTCACACAGAAGAGCAAAGGAGCCACCAGACTTTAGAGAGTAATGCAATCTGCACTATGTATATCAGGAGATAGGATGGACTGAAGGCTGGTGAATCTTCCTCTTTCACACACATCAGGCTCCTAGATTATAGATGGAGCCTAAGAAGAAGACTTTTCCCCACCAATCTCAGTAATGAATGAAACTCAATTTTTCTACAATTTCAAGAGGAAGGAAGCTTAAACTTGGATTTAGTTTGAAGAAAGTAAAGAAACAGTACACTTTTCTCACACTCAAGATTGAGGTCATAAATGCAAATGACCTGGGAACTAAACACATAAAATACATTCACGTATCACCGGTCAGTTTAGTCAGTTCAGTCACTCAGTCATGTCTGACTGTTCGTGACCCCATGAATCGCAGCATGCCAGGCCTCCCTGTCCATCACCAACTCCCGGAGTTCACTCAGACTCATGTCTATCGAGTCAGTGATGCCATCCAGCCAGCTCATCCTCTGTCGTCCCCTTCTTCTC